>BSBN01000281.1:1800000-2340000 GCA_027924645.1 Cunninghamia lanceolata | reverse complement strand
TCACCTTTCCCTCACGGTACTATTTCACTATCAGTCACCCAGGAGTATTTAGCCTTGCAAGGTGGTCCTTGCTGATTCACAAGGGATTCCACGTGTCCCATGCTACTCGGGTTAGAGCGTAAGCTGTCACAATGCTTTCGGCTACTGGACTCTCACCATCTAGGGTGCGGTATTCCACCCACTGCTTCGCCTAGCAGCATGACGCTTAGATTGCTCTCCCACAACCCCGTTTTACTGGTTTAGGCTGATCCCATTTCACTCGCCGCTACTACAGGAATCGCTTTTGCTTTCTTTTCCTCTGGCTACTCAGATGTTTCAGTTCGCCAGGTTGTCCCTTGTCTGCCTATGGATTCGACAGATAGTTAAAAAGGTTAACCTATTCAGGAATCTCCGGATCTATGCTCAATTTCCACTCCCCGAAGCATTTCGTCCCTTACCATGCCCTTCTTCGTCTCTGGGTATTGAGAGGTAGAGGGATGATAGAGACAAGGAGATAGGGTTTAGGGTTGATTAGGTTTAGGGTTTAGGGGTTAGGAGTTTAGAGAGGGAGAGATAGGGAGATAGAGGGCGAGGGACATGGCCAGAGACATAAGCAAAGAGATTGAGAGGTAGAGGGATGATAGAGACAAGGAGATCGGGGTTTAGGGTTGATTGGGTTTAGGCTTTAGGGGTTAGGAGTTTAGAGAGGTAGAGATAGTGAGATAGAGGGTGAGGGACATGGCCATAGACATAGGCAGAGAGATTGAGAGGTAGATGGATGATAGAGACAAGGAGACATGGGTTTAGGGTTGATCAGGTTTAGGGTTTAGGGGTTAGGATATTAGAGAGGGAGAGATAGGGAGATAGAGGGTGAGGGACATGGCCAAAGACATAAGCAGAGAGATTGAGAGGTAAAGGGATGATAGAGACAAGGAGACAGGGGTTTAGGGTTGATCGGGTTTAGGGTTTAGGGGTTAGGAGTTTAAAGAGGAAGAGATAGGGAGGTAGAGGGTGAGGGACATGGCTAGAGACATAGGCAAAGAGATTGAGAGGTAGAGGGATGATAGAGACAAGGCAATAGGGTTTAGTGTTGATCGGGTTTGGGGTTTAGGGGTTAGGAGTTTAGAAATGGAGAGATAAGGAGATAGAGGGTGAGGGACATGGCTAGAGACATAGGCAGAGAGATTGAGAGGTAGAGGGATGATAGAGATAAGGAGATAAGGGTTTAGGGGTTAGGAGTTTAGAGAGGGAGAGATAGGGAGATAGAGGGTGAGGGACATGGCTAGAGACATAGGCAGAGAGATTGAGAGGTAGAGGGATGATAGAGACAAGGAGACATGGGTTTAGGGGTTAGGGGTTAGGAGTTTAGAGAGAGAGAGATAGGGAGATAGAGAGTGAGGGACATGGCCAGAGACATAGGCAGAGAGATTGAGAGGTAGAGGGATGATAGAGACAAGGAGATAGGGTTTAGGGGTTAGGAGTTTAGAGAGGGAGAGATAGGGAGATAGAGGGTGAGAAACATGGCCAGAGACATAAGCAGAGAGATTGAGAGGTAGAGGGATGATAGAGACAAGGAGATAGGGGTTTAGGGTTGATCAGGTTTAGGGGTTCGGAGTTTAGAGAGGGAGAGATAGGGAGATAGAGGGTGAGGGACATGGCTAGAGAAATAGGTAGAGAGATTGAGAGGTAGAGGGATGATAGAGACAAGGGGATAGGGGTTTAGGGTTGATCGGGTTTAGGGTTTAGGGGTTAGGAGTTTAGAAATGGAGAGATAGGGATATAGAGGGTGAGGGAAATGGCCAGAGAAATAGGTAGAGAGATTGAGAGGTAGAGGGATGATAGAGACAAGGGGATAGGGGTTTAGGGTTGATCGAGTTTAGGGTTTAGGGGTTAGGAGTTTAGAGATGGAGAGATAGGGAGATAGATGGTGAGGGACATGGCCAAAGACATAGGTAGAGAAATTGAGAGGTAGAGGGATGATAGAGACAAGGAGATAGGGGTTTAGGGTTGATTGGGTTTAGGGTTTAGTGGTTTAGAGAGGGAGAGATAGGGAGATAGAGGGTGAGGGACATGGCCAGAGACATAAGCAGAGAGATTAAGAAGTAGAGGCATGATAGATGATATATACTTATACTTCTAGAGAGAAAACACTAAATTTACTTGTTTGCATGCATGAAATTTTAATGTTTTCATGCTTCCCAAAACATGATTGTGTTATAACGCGCTAGCGTTATGGAAAGCAAAAAAAAAAAGGGGCAAAAACCATGTGGGATCTATGATTGAGACCCCACATGTCTGTTATTCCCCACTTTTCATGCGTTCTATCAGACAAGAAAACACTTTTTCATGTTGTTTGACATATTAAGAATCATTTTTTGATCAATCAACCACCTTTTTTATTTTTTCAATGTAGAAGAACCGATTTTGCATGTTTTTGGACAAAATTTGATTATTTAATTTGAAAGTTTCTTGTTTCATATTGTTTCAAAGCTAATTACCATTGATATAGATTTAATTTGATGATATATGTTTTTTTTTCCATAAATTTCACTAATCCTATTCTAGAGTTATATATAATTCATAATCAAACTTGCGAAAAAGAATAATTTGAGGATTTTGAAGCCAAATTTTGGAGGATTGGTCAACTTGAATACCAAATTCTAAGGTATGTTCTTTACGTCCAATTTAATCCACTTTATGTTCTTTAGATCACTCACAATCACTAATGTAACCCGTTGTATTAACATTTAAAATATAGTAAGCTATTGATGCTGCAAATCTGATATATATTTGGTTCTCATATTGCATATTTTGAATATCTGACCTTAATAGTGATCTAGAGTTTCATGATAGTCTTCTGTGTTTATAATGTGACAGTCTATGTGGTTTTTTGTAATAGTCATAGTACAATTTGACTCTCAACGCATGGTTACCACATAGGCTTCTATCACTATCTTATCAATTTATGATCAAACTCTTCAACAAGATCTTGAACAATCCACAAATTTCTTAGTATGTAACAAGTTCAAGTCCTTAAAGGTCAATTGACCATACTAACCACATGACATAACCAATTTGTATCCTCAAGAGTTGCTTTTAGACAAGATCTATTTTTAATAAACACATTTGCTTGATAGAAACATTCTATTTACATTGTCATGAGAACTTCTTCCTTAGATCTTCTATTTGTTGTCATGAGAACTTCTTCCTTAGATATTCATTAGATCTTCTTCCTTCTCATCTCCTCATCATTATATTCTTCTTTAATAACCTATCTCACCATTTATCCTTCAATGATCTTGTGATTGCCCTTGCAATGCATCAATTTGCTTATGAAAGCCCTAGGGTTTAATCGTTCTTATTTTGGACTATTGTTCGAACAATGTCATGTGATATTCCTAAGGTTACAATGATTGTCCTATACATTTATGATCCCTAGAAAACCCCTCATTTACACCTTGACAAGATATGAAATTATCTTCATAGGGTTTGATGTTCCTATTGACTATCATGATAGTCCTAGTTATGTTGATAGTCCATTTAAGGTGCTTGACAATCCTAATTTGTATATAATCAGTCCTTTTCATCATTTTCATCTCTTTCCTTTTAATCCTAAGGAGTACCATACAATATAGGTGACCATGCATTGATATCCTCTTAATCATCCAAAATTAGTAGAAAAATAACTATCCATAAACCTAGGCATGATAGACTAGCAAGTAGTTTGTTTCTAGGTGTTCTTAGGTCACTAGTTATTTTGTATATAATTGGTAATGTTATTAGGATTTGATACAATCTATGAGGGATTTATTCTTAGGGTTATCTTTTCATGATACATAACAAACAATATGAAATGAGCAGAACTTAAAACGTGATTGTTATTGATAGTGTGCATTTGTTCAACTTACAAACTATGATTATCTTCTCCCAAAGTGCCAATACCTTTGCATTTGATATAGTATATGCATTCTACAACGTCTTTGAAGCCACCACTACCTACCACTCATAATAGGCATTAAATTCCTACCTTCATCATTTGCAACTAATTATTTTGCTACCAACATCTACTCAACTATCCTTTTTTCCATCCTTCCTTAATGGATTCCTTCAATGTTGTTGCAACTTCCTTTGCCACCCAATCATGGCCTCCAAATATCCCTTCAAATATCTTTGTCATAAATCACACTACTTGCAATGTCCTTCCATAATCATGGCTCCATATTGCCACCCTTTCTACTATTTTGTTGCCTTCATGTAGCCTCTTGATCTCCTTCTTAGATCTTCTGTGCACCTCACAACCATGAAACCAACTTGTACCTTCATTACACAACTAATGCAACCACATCAGCAACCAACACTTCCACTACCACCTCTTCATCTGTTGAAAATGAAGGTAGAACTGCTACTATAAACTTTAAAATTTTGTGTATGTAAAGCTGAAATAAAGATTAATCTGTAACAATTAATGAACAATTGATTTGCACATTCAATCCAATGTAGAAGAGAAGAGAAAAGAAGAGAAAAATGCTTGCATAGTATTTACATGGAGAAACTCTTTTGGGAAAAAACTCCACACTCAAAGATGTTTTCTGCTTGTATTAAATCTCTTTGGAAAAGATTACATTCAATACTAAAATTTCTGTAAGTCCTTGATGCACTTCACAAAAAAGCTTCTTTCTTTTTTCTCTAAGTCTTTTCAAAAAACTTTTATTTTTTTCTTCTAAGTCTTTTTTCCTCAAATAAACTCTTTGGAAAATGTATGGGGTTTACAATTAAATCAAAAACCCTCTTTTAATTCAAAAGCTTGAAACTCAAATTACAATAAATTATAATTGATAACATAGCTTCCAAAGCTCATGCAAAAATCAAGCTCACTTAAATTGAGAAGACTAAACTCAAACAAAGTCCAAGCTTTGAGTTAACTACCCCTTCATGATGTGGGTGCCCAAGATGGATAAATATAGTTGTCCCAACATCAAACTTATCACCAAATAAAAGCAACATAAAAAATCCTCCAATTGGGCGTCCATATTTGCCCAATGAGTTTCTAATAACTAAAGTGATCAAATACACATCAAAATCACACAAACAACATGCAAGATTTGTTGGCAAGAGACACTATATGGATTCATGGTTGTTGTCATTGATGGCAACAAAGGTCATCCCACATATCCGCAAGTCATGGTGTGTCTCTACCGGAAGTCAGAATGAAGATTGTTGTGGTCCAGTGAACAAGAACAGAGCATGTGGCAAGGTCCGACAGATTGGTCCGGATCTCTCAGAGGAAGTGTCTTGGTACAGTGCGGATTTGGGGAAGTCAAGAGGACTACCTTGAGTAGTATATTCCAAGGATTTAGCCTCTGGTGATGAACAAAGAAAAAGATATGAATAGTTGAGTACCGGATTCCTGAGAGACAGTGAGAACAGAGGAAGAACTGACTGACAGAGTATCAGACTATTTTTCGGATGTGTTACTGTTGATGGTAAAGGTTGTGAAGGCATGAATCATGTTTGGCCGACATGATTGATGATATCTACAAGTATATGCTTGATCCGCATTACTTGATATGCAAGGATTCAGCTGACAGAACAGAGTTTGTGAGAAGATAGATTATTCCGGGTGCCGACTAGAAAGATAATGAAATCACTAGTGCGGATATATATAGAGGATGGATTTAGTTGTGAAAAGTGTAATGGTGTGAAGGTGTATGCGAATAAATACAGAACAGAGCAGAAGCAGTAAGAAAGATCCGGTATGTGAAAAGATAGCAGAATAAAGAACAGAGGAAAGATGAAGTGCAGCAGATCAGTATACTGAGCCTAACCGGAACTGAACTCCAGCCTATGAAGATGCTTCCAATCAGTTCAAGTATTGTATTACATTCTTTTGTAGATAGTGTGTCTCCTTGTAGGCAGTGTGCCTCTTTGTGAGCAGTGTGCTCGGGCAGTGAGCCCTAATTGGCAAGTGCCATTTTGTAATTCCTTATTCTTCTAACAGAGAATAATCTTTGGGTTAATCACCCCATGGTTTTCTCCCTTAACCGGGTTTCCACGTCAAAAATACTGTGTCATGTGTTTCTCATTTCATGGTAATGTTTGTTTGTTTGATTCAATGCTGCTTTGATTAATAAGAAAGTTCAAAAGAAGAAATAATTAGGATAACTGATTCACCCCCCCCCCTCTCAGTTATCAACAATTGGTATCAGAGCGAGGTTCCTCCTAATAGAGCCTAACAGTTTGAGGAAGATCTGGGAGTTCAAATGGATGCATATGGTTTAAGGGAGCAACTCAAGACTGCCCTTGAGGATCTTGAACAGTCAAATTCTGAAGTCAATGAATTAAAGGAAAGACTCAAACAGGCTGATGAATTCATGAGAGAATTAAAGGACAAATTAAGTCTCTCTATGAAAAAGAGAAAGGAGCTGCTCCAACAATTGGCAAGACAAAGTGAAGAAAGCAATACAGATGAAGAATTGACTGAGAAAACCAAGTTATGTGAAAAATTATCAAAAGAAGTCATCATGTTAAGACATGAAATGGAATCAGGAACTATAAAGTTTACTCAAGAGATTGAAGAAAAAAGAAAAGCTGAAGACAATCTAAGACAATCTCTTAAAGAGAAATCAGAAGAATGCCACCAGATGGACAGGATTATCAGACATCTTGAATCTGATCTTGAAGATGCCAAAGATAATGAAGAAAAACTTGAGGATCAAATTGTCTCTCTCAAAAGGGATCTTCAAACAGCAAATGAATATAAAGAAAAATTCAAGATAAGTTCTGCCCAACTTGAAGTACTTCTTGGAAGTCAAAAGAGGACAGATGACAAGTATGGTTTGGGATATGAGAAAGGAGAAAGCTCTGAATCCGGTCAAAAGAATTTTGGATCAGAAAATCCAAGGAATAGGCCTAGAAGACCTCCGGTAAGATAGCCCAATGCTCAAAGATATCCATCTTTCAATGGATACTGCCACAGCTGCATTCACTTTGGTCACAAAGCTAATCAATGCAGAAAAAGGATGAATCAAACTAATCCATCCTTCTCCGGACAGTGCTTTAACTGCAAAAGGTATGGACACAAGTCTCATGAATGCAGAAATATGCAAGTAAACAAATCATTCAATGGTAGATGTTTTACATGCAATAGAGTAGGTCATATGGCTAATCAATGCAGATCAAGAGGTTATCAGTCAAATATGCAAAGAAATGTTATTTGCCAAATCTGTAATAGGTCCGGTCATAATGCTAAAGTCTGCAGAAGCAAGAATCAGGACAAAAGAGGTCCGGTGTATAATCAGAATCAAGACAAGGGTAAACAAAAGATGAATGCGGATGAAGTTAGGAATCAGATGAACAAGATTTGGGTGAAGAAAAGTTCAGAGAATGTAGAGGTTGGATCCGCACCAGACTCTGGTGCTGATATTTCTTCCAGAAATTAAAAAGTGAGCTCTGGCTCAGGGGGAGACTCAAAGAAAATCCTGTTCCCCCAGCCAATCAAGTGGTGCTGGATGTGACACAAGATGCGGAGTAAAGGGTTTGAAGATACAAGTCCTGAGATGATCTAGACAAGATTTTAGAGGTCCACATGAAGATGTAAAGAAGTTGTGATCAATCAAGTAAAGACCTGTTCCGGGAGATGCTCCGGAATGACAGAGGACTACAAAAGGGTCCGAAGAGATCCAGAAGTACATTATTTTACTCTGCAGACTGGACAGAATGTTTGGGATGTTCTTGTAATGTGTCATCACGATTTATTCATGATTGAAAGATCCACATGATGTTCATAGATCAGGACTGATCCGAGATACTCCAAGCTATCTGGACAAGGCAAACTGGAATAATATAGCTGAAGCATTTATTGCAAACAGATATTAGGGTTTGCGAAATGATATAAGGGATTTCTCAACAATCACTTGATCATTCCACATCCAAGAAGAAGCAAAAAGCGGAGCTCTGAAACAAAATTCATCAAGTTCACCGAAGATCTCCTGCCGAAGTCATTACATACAGAAATCAATCCAGCCACTCCGTGCAACCGAAGACGTAAAAGGTATTTTCCACTTTCGATATCTTGCTACAAATCTTTTGAAGAAATGGCTACTCCAAATATAGTAAAAATCTCAGATAGGCCCCGACCTGAATTTAAGAAACATCCATACAAGTCATTGGAGGTAGATCCCTTAGGAGCATTTTCCAGTGTTCCTCATGGAGTTTTACACACATAAGACATTAGGGTTTACATACATGCAAGCATTGAGGAATTTGGGGAATTCAAATTGAGAGATCTCTATCACAAACAACTGATAGACAATGCTTTTGAGCTTAAACCAGAGTATAAGGGTATCCAGAAGAAACAATTTGATCAATTCATTCATTTCCCCTGCTTTGAAGAAGATGAATGGGTCCGGTATATACTGAGCAGGATGCATGACAACTTCCTATGGCTGGATAGACCCTGCAAGATCACAAAAGAGGCAATTAGGGCAGTAACTGGTCTATACTCTTCCGGAGAGATACCTATCCTCAAATCTGTCAAAAATAACATTGTAACTTAGGCCACCGGATCAAAATTTGATAAGAGGGCAATGACCATTAAAAATATTTCTGATCTGGATATCAAGTATGCGTCCATGATAACAGGATACAAGATCTATCACTCCAGCAGGGAGAATTCTGTATCTGGAACTGCAGTGTATACTGCCTATGAAATGCTAAGGAAGAATGCAGAATATGATCTCTGCGAACTGCTCTTAAGCCAATTAATGGAAAATATACAGAAAATCAAGAAGGACAAAAAGAATTCCTTTAAGTATGGTACTCTTATATTATGTCTATTTTTCTACTTCATGAATGAGCTGCCCGGATCAAGTGGATGGGCATGGCAGAATGACAAACCTGTTGCAGTCCAGATAAGAGACTATCTACATGGGCTTGGGGATGCCAAAGCAAGAAATACAGCCCTATGGGGATACTTCAAAAACTTCCAAAGCATGATGCAAGCAAGAGAAAGAATTCCCCAGTCTCTTGTTGAAAAATACAAAGACTCAGTGTGCTTTATGGTGGACACTGATCAGTACCTAATGGAAGCAGTGGAGCCAAGGACTGTCTGGATCATGCCCATGGGGTATGAAGTGGATGAACAGATAGTGGAGCTGCATGTTCAACACATGCTAAGTCAGCCCAAAGATCCAAAGGTAGAAAGGTTTGGAACCTTTGAGGAGCTGAGTGTAAAGATCCATGTAGAACTCAGGGAACCTGAGATAAAGAGGAAGGTGAGAAAAGAAGTAGAGCATATTGCTCAAGGCCTAGGCATCTCAAAAGAGGCACTTGATGCCAGCTGGGAAAAGAGGAGAAAGGCTGAGGAAGAAAAGAAAAGTAAAGAAAGTGTTCCGGTTGAAACTTCCACCCGGACCAGATCATCAAAAGGATCTGCACCTCCCACAACCAAAAGTTCAAAACCGGAAGTCCAGGCATCCGGTAAAAGATCTAAGACAAAAGCCACAAGGGCTTATGAAAGCCAAAAGGATGAAGAGGAAACTGAGTCAGATGAGGGAGTAAAAGAAATAAAGAAGCAGAAGAAGAAAGGATCCGGGAAACCCTCCACAGGCCAAGACAAGGAAGAAATGGCAGAGGAATTTGCTGAAAAGCCCACTCTGTCTCTAGATAGTGTAGTCAAATCAGTCACTATGGATGGGAACCTTCAACCAGTGGCTGAATTCTATGATGACTACAATGAGGCAAATCAAAAGATCCTGCAAGAAGCTTGAACATCTACAATAAAGCTTTTATTGAGATTATCTCTGAAATCCCAAAGAGCCTAGAGATGGAATTAGAGATAAGAAAGAACAATGCCATGGCAAAAGACCTTGAGATCAGGGAACAGATAGCTATTCAGCTATATCCTTCAATTGATCACAAAACAATGAACATGGTATTCAAAGACTGCAAGGATGAATTCAGGAGCAAAGCAAGGATGAATCAGCTTATGCTTGGTGAGACCGACAAGGTAGCCAAGGACACTGAAGAGATTCTCCGGAAAACCTTCAAAAGGTTTAATCTTCCTGTTGTAGAGGACTTAGGTGCAGAAACAACTGTGGACTTGGAATCATCTGCTCTGGAAGAAGTGGCCCTTGAACAGACTAACATCTCTCCTCCGGTTTCCCCTACAGTCTCCGGATCCCAAGAAGAAGAGAAACTACAGGAGAAAGAAGCAGCAGTTAAAGAAAAAGAGGTTGACAGCACCAAGGATGCAGAGAAAGAGAAGACCCCAACAGAGAAAACCACGACTGAAAGTGGTAAGAGTAAGGAAGGAGAAAAGATTCCAAAGGACAAAACTGCAGAAGAGAAGAAACATCTGTCTCCGGCAAGAGACACTGCACAAACTGTTCAAGAATTCTTGACAAAAGCCACTATAGAAATTGATGAACCGGACCTGCTAAAAGAACCATTAGATTTTGACTCTTTGTCACTGGTACAAACAATGAAAATAGCCTCATTTGCAAATGAGAAAGTCAAAGAGAAACTCCTGAAATCTCACATGGAAGACTGTGAGCTTATGGAGGTAGCATCTGGAGTGCTGGAAAAGATCATGCCATCTTTTCAGAAGGATCCCACAGCCTCCTCTTCCGGTAATCTCAAAACTTTAGTCAGCAGTGTTAGTACACATTTTGAATCTCTAGAAAAATCAGCTGAAGAAAAGGTCCGGAAGGAGTTTTTGGATAAAAGGTTCTCCGAGGTTCAGGGTCTGATCATTAATGATAGGAGAAACATGAACATTGGGATAAAGAGCTTAGAAAATGCTCTTAAGGATGGCGGTGAAATATACAAATTTTGTATCTCCTGGTCCAAGGTAACAGTGGACATTGAGAAGAAAATAAAAGAGCAAGAGGACACACTACTCAGCTTGTCTCAAAGTTTTCATCCTCTTTCTTCCTCTATAACAAATCAAGAATGTCAGACTATTGCAGTCTTGAGTGAAATCAAGAAATTGGAGAAGGAAAGGAAAAATAGAATAAGCAGGTTGAGTGAGCTCAGGGGGTTAATTGTCCCTAAGCTAGAGGCCATGCATGAGGCCATAGCAGAAGCTCAAATCACAGCCCAGACAAGTGATCCGAAAGATCTAAAAAGGGCAGATGCATTTACATTTTTGTTGAGTGGTCACATTTCAATTTTGGATAGAATGAAGCAAAGTTGGGCTACAAAACTGATCCAACTGAAGACATCTTTTGCAGACATTCTTCAGTATATGTGAGTATGTAAATATGCGGCTATGTATAGAAAATTTTTGAAAATTTTGGTGTGCGGACCCTACCCTTTGCCATTGATGTCAAAGGGGGAGTGAGGAGCAGTGAAAAATGAGGAATCCAACTAAGGGGGAGTTCCGGAAATTGTATATAAAGATAGAGCATCAGCCAAGGGGGAGCATAGTGTAAACACTTAGTCATTTTTCACTAAGTGTTGCCATCAATGCCAAAGGGGGAGATTGTTGGCAAGAGACACTATATGGATTCATGGTTGTTGTCATTGATGGCAACAAAGGTCATCCCACATATCCGCAAGTCATGGTGTGTCTCTACCGGAAGTCAGAATGAAGATTGTTGTGGTCCGGTGAACAAGAATAGAGCATGTGGCAAGGTCTGACAGATTGGTCCGGATCTCTCAGAGGAAGTGTCTTGGTGCAGTGCAGATTTGGGGAAGTCAAGAGGACTACCTTGAGTAGTATATTCCAAGGATTTAGCCTCCGGGTGATGAACAAAGAAAAAGATATGAATAGTTGAGTACCGGATTCCTGAGAGACAGTGAGAACAGAGGAAGAACTGACTGACAGAGTATCAGACTATTTTCCGGATGTGTTACTGTTGATGGTAAAGGTTGTGAAGGCATGAATCATGTTTGGCCGACATGATTGATGATATCTACAAGTATATGCTTGATTCGCATTACTTGATATGCAAGGATTCAGCCGACAGAACAGAGTTTGTGAGAAGATAGATTATTCCGGGTGCCGACTAGAAAGATAATGAAATCACTAGTGCGGATATATATAGAGGATGGATTTAGTTGTGAAAAGTGTAATGGTGTGAAGGTGTATGCGAATAAATACAGAACAGAGCAGAAGCAGTAAGAAAGATCCGATATGTGAAAAGATAGCAGAATAAAGAACAGAGGAAAGATGAAGTGCAGCAGATCAGTATACTGAGCCTAACCGGAACTGAACTCCAGCATATGAAGATGCTTCCAATCAGTTCAAGTATTGTATTACATTCTTTTGTAGACAGTGTGTCTCCTTGTAGGCAGTGTGCCTCCTTGTAGGCAGTGTGCCTCTTTGTGAGCAGTGTGCTCGGGCAGTGAGCCCTAATTGGCAAGTGCCATTTTGTAATTCCTTATTCTTCTAACAGAGAATAATCTTTGGGTTAATCACCCCGTGGTTTTCTCCCTTAACCGGGTTTCCACGTCAAAAATACTGTGTCATGTGTTTCTCATTTCATGGTAATGTTTGTTTGTTTGATTCAATGCTGCTTTGATTAATAAGAAAGTTCAAAAGAAGAAATAATTAATTCAATGCTGCTTTTTTCTTCTAAGTCTTTTTTCCTCAAATCAACTCTCTAGAAAATGTATGGGGTTTACAATTAAATCAAAAACCCTCTTTTAATTCAAAAGCTTGAAACTCAAATTACAATAAATTATAATTGATAACATAGCTTCCAAATCTCATGTAAAAATCAAGCTCACTTAAACTAAGAAGACTGAACTCAAACAAAGTCCAAGCTTTGAGTTAACTGCCCCTTCATGATGTGGGTGCCCAAGATGGCTAAATATAGTTGTCCCAACATCAAACTTATCACCAAATAAAAGAAACATCAAAAACTCCTCCATTTGGGCATCCATATTTGCCCAATGAGTTTCTGATAATTGAATTGATTAAATACACATCAAAATCATGCAAACAACATGCAAGATTGATGTCTCCAAGGTTATTCTAAAATATCTTGTTCTGTATTTGCAAGTGACATGCAAACACCTGATCCAACATGCAACCGATACTCATTACCTGAAACACTGAGATGTACCATCCTGCAACTTTCAAGAGTTGGAGTGTCCTGCAAGTAATATCTTAAAACTGACATGCACCTAACATGCAAGCATTTTCAACAACATGCAACTGATACCCATTTCCTAAATCACTGAGATGTACCATCCTACAAGTTTCTGGAGTTGGTGTGTTCTGCAAGTAATATCACAAAACTGACATGCAACTACATGCAAGGTCATATAACTGACATGCAAGAACATGCAAGGTCATACAAGTCCATAGGAATGACATGCAACAACATGCAAGCACATGCAAGTGACATGCAACAACATGCAAGGTCATACAAGTCCATAGGAGTGACATGCAATAACATGCATGTTGGAATAGGTTCGGACAACTGAGAGGGGGGGTGAATTGGTTGTTGTTCTACTCAACCTTTTTGTATTGTTATTCCCTTTTACAACTTGAAATTAAATCAATGATATAAACATTTCAGCATTAGACAATAGCATATGAGCAGAAAACATGAATGACACATTTGACACCAAGATTTTGACGTGGAAACCCGGTTAAGGGAAAAACCATGGTGGGGGTTAACCCAGAAAGATTAATATCATGTTAAAAGTATTTTACAAATGGGAATGCACATGCATTCGGGCTCATTGCCCCGAGCTCACTGCCTACAAAAAAGTTTATAAGAGATTTACAGAGATTTTGAACTGGTAAGATGCATCTGCCAATGCTAGAGATTAGCTCTGGTTAAGTGCAAATACTGACTTTGTACACTTCATCTTTGTTCTATTCTTCTCTCTATTCTGCCTTCATTCAGATATTAGATTTATGCTCATTTTTACCCTTTCTTAATCATCACATTACATCCATCACAATATCCACAATCACCGGCTATATATATTCTTATCATGAATTGCAATCACTTGCCAGTCGGCAACAATCAACAACACTTAGAACCTTTTAAGAATGTTCTACTCTGTTGGCTAGATCCATACACCAGTATTGATGCATATCAAAAATAACACATGTAGATCATCATACATGTTGGCCACTAACATCCTATCTCATACATTGTTCATCAAAACACTTCTATTTGGTCTGCACAAGGATTTACATAAGTCTGCCTGTTCTTCACTGAACTGTTCTATCATAATAAGACCCAGTATTCAGATGCTCATAACTTCTGATCCCATTATCACCGAAGGCTAAAAACTTGGATTTAAATTTTCTTGGTGTCCCTCTACACTTCTTCAAATCTACAACACATAATGATTAACTGGAGAGATCCGCTGACCAAAATACTGGACTCTGCTATATGCTCTATTTTAGGCTCTTGGACTTAGATAGATTATCATTCTGATTTCTGATAAGATCAGATACTGCACTGTGGATGTGTGGAACAATCTTAGTTGCCATCAATGACAACACCTATCAATGTTATGCAGTGCCTCTTGCCAACAATGCAAACACATGCAAGTGACATGCAACAACATACAAGCACATACAAGTGACATGCAACAACATGCAAGTCCATATGAGCAACATGCAACAACATGCATCAACATGCAACAACATGCAAGCTACATGCAACTCCATGCAAGCTATTCTGACCACATGCAAGCAATAACCAATTCATGCATCTCTAACACTGTAGTTAACTCCAACATTATATCCATGCAAGGTGTCTCAACATTATCCACTCATGTACATAAAAAAGTACAACTCCAAGTCTAAAAATAAGTCCCAAGTCTAACTCCCACTCACTAGGAGTTATCAAAATCTAAATTTAGACTTAGGAGAAGTCAACAAGGTCTTCATGGCTCCCATCTCAAAGTGGACGCCCAAGTTTGACATTATCCATTTAGAATTTAATTGCAAAAGTTAAAGCGATGTAAATAATAAATAATTAATCTCTCAAAGTCTTAATGTGTTGGGGACCACATTCCAAGAACTTTGGAGACACATGAATTGGTTAGTATTGCAAGTTAATACCAACTTATTCCAACATCATCTTCATGACCCGTTCTTATTTGGTTGCTTCTACTCTACTAGCAAGCATGTACTCTTCAAGCATAAAATACCAAACTCCTCATTGTTGATCTTGCAACCTCTCTTTCTCCACATGAGAACTCTCATTATGCTACCTTTGTTGCATGTGTGTGTGCAACACCATCACTCCTCTTCATGACCCCTTGGCCACCTTGCAACATTGCCTCATATGCTACCCTCAAACCTCAACAATCTCCCTATTTTAGAAAGTGTGCCTACCCCAAGCACCTCATTCATTATGTTGCAAGTGCCCATCACACCATGGGTACACCTCAAGTTGCTACAAGTAGCCTCTATTTTACTATATAACTTGGTACAAGAGCACCAAGAAGACCATTCATCTTTATTTGATGTTCATATTGTTTTGTTCAATAAGGTCCTAGAGACCATTCTCATAATTTACTAAGGCCATAATGCCATGTTGTAATAAGGACTTGGTCCAAAAGTCTATTGTTGTCATAACACCATGGAGGACAGTCATGTAAGTCTTCTTGTTTTGTGAGCATTGTCAAGGCATGGCATGAAGTTTAAAATGATGTCAAGAAGTCTAGAAGGATTTCAAAAGGTCTAATGCCTTGTTCAAGGCCTAACTACTTTGTAAATTTGTTTGAAGGCATTGTTATGCCTAAACCATTCACAGTTGTCCAAAAAGAGACAGTTGCAAAGGTAGTTCGGTGGTTTCAAACCTCCCATCGACCTTAACTACCATGACAACCAATCTAACTTGTTTGGTGGGCTTCTTAAAAGCACTACCTATTCATTGTAAGAGGAAATCATGGAGAAGACATTGGAGTTGGAGAAATAACAATAAACAACAAGTTTTCTATTTTTCTGAGTTAGTTCGTTGTTTTCTGGTCGTACCTTGCCCTGTACAGATGTGTCATGGAATCTAGGATGTTTGGTGATGTAGTATGATGGATTAGCTTTCAAAAAAGCTTGGTTGGGGGTCTTGACATCACTTATAAGAAAATATATTCTCAGACTGCTCCTTGAAGACTATTCTTTTCTGCATTTGCACATGCTATAGGCCGTACTGTAGAAAGGTACCAATTTGTCGTCATTTTCTAATATTTTGATTGGATGCTACATTGAGTTGTCTTTCATTTGAATGTAGTTTGGAATCTTAATGATAATATTGAAGGGAGTTACAAGGTTTCATTTCAAACTTGGTTGTGAAACCCTTCTCTAGGGTTTTGGTAGAGGAATATGCATCTCTTTGCCATTCCACTAATTTGATCCACTTGTGGTTAGTAGAATGGATGGTGGTAGGACTGTACTAGTATGTTGTGATATTTTTTTGGTAGAGAACTTGCAGAGAAAGAGTTTGCATTGAGAAACCTAACAAAACCATGTGTTAGGTGTAGTTTAAGAGCACATTGAAGGAACCAAAGGTGTGTTTTTGGGAACAACAGTTAGTAGAAGTCTAAAACCCACAAATTACTTTGTTTTAGCATGTATTATAAGTGTCCAAACCTTTGTTTGAATTCTGGGCTTGCATTCTTTTGTAGTCTCTTTGTAAATTTGGCCTAATTGAGGCATTAGGTCACTGACAGGGGTTATTGGTTGAGATAGTCCGTCCAAAACAACCTATGCCAAGTTTGGGATATGAGATAGAAGGCCATAATGGGTATCTACTGACTATCTAAGATCTAGGTTTGGAAGTCTGAGTCAAAAGTTATTAGGTTTGTTGTCTTTTTGAAGGGCTACAAGCCATTTTGGGTGATTTGTGAAGGAAGTACCAACCCGAAGTCCAATCTACCTTGGCCAATGGATGGAATGGGTCCCCTAACATCCCAAACCACCATTTCCATGATGATACTAGAGTTTCTTTCTGTTGTTCCCACTTTTGCATAATGTATACACCTGAAATTGACATGACTCTACTTAAATAAATATTTTAAATATTTATTTCATCCTTAGTGTTCTTCTATCATTAAATAAATAAATTCATTTATTTATTTGATTCACTTCCTCTCATTTAATTAAATAAATTACATTTTATTTAATTAATTAAATTCATCCCCACCAACTTCATTCTTCTAAAATAATTAAATAATTTTAATTATTTAATTAAAATATTGTATTCCTCCAAATTTAAATAAAATGCAAATTTTATTTAAATAAAATCAAAAATCCTCACAAAATAAAATATATTTCTATATTTTATTTATTCTTCTCAAATATCCACAAAAATAATTAAATAAATCCTTTTATTTAATTATGCTTTCTACCTCTTCGAAAAATCATTTCTATCTTCCAAAAATAACCTTTCTCTTGTCACACAAAAGCAAAACTCTGAGTTACAAAAGGTAAAATCAGTTTTAAAGCAAATCTTTTCTTAAAATAGAGAAAATCAAATCCTATCCTCATCAAGAGAGGAGTTAACTCAACTAAACTGCTTTTGGAATGACATGTGTCCTTCTATTGGATGCACATTCCTCAACAAGCTTCCTCCGTTGATCTTTCCTTTTCTTCTCAACCATTGATCTTCCATCACCCTCTTCTATAAATACAACCTTCTTCTCTTCATTTCAGATCAGGAGTTTGTGTAAACTTATGCTGCAGGAATCTAAGCGCGCCTTTGGCACCCCTATTCCATTTAGGACTTCATAGCTTTCTCCATTTCTGTATTTGAAGCTCATCTTCAAATACCAAAGTATCCTAGCCATTCTTCATTTGTCATCTTTAAACGAGCAAGCAAGCAACAGCTTCTGAGGGCTTCACAATCAAGATCAAATGAATATAGGCAAACTACAGAAGGCAAAAAGGTAAAAGGTGAAGGTATTGTTTGTTCTTTGTTTTTATCTCTTTTACCTTTATTATTCTGCAGATATTTGGGTTTCTGTTTTCATTTATTTGAATAACCTGATTTCCCCCTCACATTTTGGCACCCACCGTGGGGCCCTTGCCCCTCTACTAATCAAAAAATCTGAGTTTTCTTGAAGACAGGTCCGTATAGGTGACGAATAGGTTTCTGACAAAGCTAGTCTTGTGCATACGACTTCTGAAACGACGCATCTGCCTTCCGAAATGACGCATCTGATGAACTGGCACATCTAACCTCCTGATTTGCGCATTCACCTTCTACTTTTGCGCATCTGACCAAGTGAAGCATCTGACCTCCACAGTTGCACATCCAACCTCTGAAGTTGCGCATCCATCCTGGGCTTTAGCATCTGAACTCAACTTGTGCATATACTCTGTCAACTTGCGCATTTGTCTAAGTTGCGCATTTACACTGTCATTTTGCGCATATGTTCTGTTAAACTGCACATCTATCGTTATTGCACACATACCTCATTATCTTGCGCATTTGATTTATATTCTTGTGCTTTTGTACAAAGACGCATACACTCCCTGTTTCTGCGCATTCAGGTTGCAGTGTTGCGCATCTGTTTCCTGCTTTTCTGTTGTACGGTTTCTAATTTTTGCATGTTGAGCTAACATCAATTTTTGCAGGAGTAGTGGTTGGATTAGGTCATCTAGATGATTTGACTAGTTCACTTAGACTAACTAGGGGTAAAAGTAACAAAAGTGCATTTCATAACAAACTTCACATAGTTTTCTAACTAGGAGGGAAGTAACTGAACTTGATTGCTATCTTGCATTGTGGATTTATTTTCTAGTTTAATCACTGCTATCTTCTACAAATAGGAAATGAACAATGCTATGATTAATCACTTTCAAACTTAACAAACGAGAATGAACAATGCTATGATTAATCACTTTTCAAGTTAACAATCGTGTGAGTGCACAAATTAGCTTAGCCCATTTAGTTTTTCTATTTTTAACTAGGTTGGGTGAACAAGTGTTTTCTGTGCTTGCAAATGACAATAGGCTTGTGCTCTCCCCTTAACTGGGTGATCAAAGTGCCAGACTTGTCATTCTTTTTGTCAAACCTTTAAGGGGGCCCGCCCTTGGATGCACGCTTGTCCAAGTGGGAATGACCCTGAGTGGTAACAGGCTAAAGCCAAGCCCTACCAAGCCACTTAAAATAAATTGTGCTTGGGGTGAAAACCTCAAGCAACAAGTGCTACTGTGTTACACTGACGACCAACCTCCCCAAAACCCTCATAGGCATAACCCATTGAGGCTGGGAGACTCCATAACGGAGAGTAGCACCGCCGCATGTGTAACCACTCGAACAATTGCCCTATCTAAGAACCAATTGTGTAGCAAACCAAAAACCCCTACTCGTTGATGCAAAGGGCAGAGCTCTTGAAGCGGCCTCGATTCAAGTGACTATTAGTAGAGGTAGCAAGGACAATCCTAAGGTTCGGTGTGGGGACGAGCCTAAGGAAACCCAAATTTGGTATGCGTGAGAAGTGAGTGCCGTGGAGGGGAGTCGGTGCTACCAGATTCTGGAGATACACGCTTTGAGTGGCACAGCTAGAGGATTCAACGAATATTGTCACATCCATCCTAGGTTGTACTTGTCTTTGAGTCATAATAGTCCAAAAACATAAAAAAATCTAAAAAGATAAAAATCATGGAAAACTTCTATGTGTTTCCTATGCTTTTGCCATAATTGAACATCAACATCATCAGAAACACCAAGTTTTTCAAACCAAAAACACTAAAAATCCTGAAAACGGTCCAAAATTCCCAAAATTTTGAGAAAACACAAAAAAAAAGCCAGAATTGTGCATCTGCATCGACTTATTGCACATTTGAATCAACTTTCTGTGCATTTGCCAGTATTGCACATTTGAACTATGTCTTTGCGCATTTAAAACTTCACCAGTATTGTGCATGTGCATCGACCTGTTGCACATATATCTTATGTTGTTGCGCATTTAAACCTGAGAGCAAAAATTCAGTATCTTCCAAAGAGCAAAATTTATCAATACTTTTCAAAAACTAGTTCAAACCTGTTCTAGTTTTCAAAATCTTGTTAAAGACCTTGCAAAATCAATCATTTCTCCCTTATCTGCACCATAGTTGTTTGTCCATCCAAAATCTCACCAAAATCTTTTTCCAAGTTTCCAACAAGGTTATAGTCAAATTTTTCTTGATCAAAATCAAATCTCAAACAAGACCTAGTGAGCCTCCAAGTATCAAGGATTACTTATCCTTCTCTATCAGAACTCCACTAGTGGATTGTGCAAAGGCTAGTCAACATCAAGTAACGGATTCCTAACATCCTAGCTTTTGACTATCGCTTTTGTATACCCACCTTGTTTGACACCATCTAGATCTTAGAGGAACCTTGCTAAAACCTTGTTTCATCCTAGCACCTTGCTCAGAATCTTCCAATCTCACTCCATCCCATCTCTTTACTACCTTGCATGGTCTTGACAAGATTACAAAAACAAAAGCAGTTAGAAATGGCAAAGAAAAGTATTTTTGTCGGTCATAAAAATAATGAAGAACCTTCCATAGATGAGATTCTCCACACGCAACATGACCCAAAATTTCTACGCCTATTAGAACGGGTGCTTGCCCAAGACCCATCAAAGTACATTTTACATCTAGCAACTCTAGGAGCCAAACTCCCTAAGGATTATGACGTGGAGGCTCTCAAAGAAATTGATGAAGAGAGAATCCTTGAAGGAAGTAGACATGATGAAGTACTCACAGATAAGAGCAAAACAACTATTGACTCCTTAGATGCCCTAAGCCTAGTGAACCAAAAAGTCAAAGCTCTCCAACAAGAAATGTCAGACATGAAAATGGGAACATTGACTAAAAACTACACCCTAGAGGATATTTCACCATATCCTTTTGATACGTCCTTAATCATGATTCCCTTCCCCTCAAGATTTGAGGTGCCTAAATTCGATAGATATCGAGGGAAGGGCGATCCAAGAGATCATATCAGAGAGTTCAATGCTGCTTGTCTAGAGGTCGCACATAATGACACTCACCTTATGCGACTATTTCCACGGAGCTTGGGAGGACAAGCCATGGATTGGTTCTCCAGACTGCCACCTGGTATTAAAACATTCAATGAACTTGTCAACCAATTTGTCACCCACTTCTCATACAATATTGAGCACGACATCTCAATATTGGATCTCTGTAACACCAAATAGAAAGGAGGAGAATCTTTCGCTGCCTTCTTACAGAGATGGAGACAACTGGTAAGCAAGTGCCCACACCAAATACTAGAGAAACAGATGCTAGAAATGTTTGTACAAAATCTACAAATGGACCTAAGTTACCAAATCCAAATCCAATGTCCTACATCTTTTATCAAGGTCATTGAGATGGGCCTCATCATAGAAAAAGCCCTAATCGCAAAAGGTCAAATCAAGCTCTATAAAGACTCTCCCAATACCAACACCAACAATGAGAAACCTAGATTCTGGACGAAAAACAAGAATGTTGTGAACAACGGGGTAGTCGATGCCAAAAATGCGGCACCTAAGCAACCAATTTTCAATCTATCAACACCTCAAAATAACCCCCTGCAAGACAAACCACAAAATACTGAATCTAGGTTTACCAACTTCCGACCTCGGAGAATGTTCACACCTTTGGATGAGTCACTAGAAACTACCCTACGGAAGCTAATCGCCAACAATCT
The DNA here is from genome assembly GCA_027924645.1 of Cunninghamia lanceolata. Taxonomy (NCBI): domain Eukaryota; kingdom Viridiplantae; phylum Streptophyta; class Pinopsida; order Cupressales; family Cupressaceae; genus Cunninghamia; species Cunninghamia lanceolata. The sequence continues at coordinate 2,318,398 of BSBN01000281.1, read as the reverse complement.
CATAACGCTTCCCTCAGCACGAGAGTACGAACCAAAGGTCAAACCCCGTTGGTGGAACAACAATGATTTTTGCGAATACCACTGAAACAGGGGGCACAAGACAAATGATTGTATTGAACTCAAGCATATAATCCAAGACTTAATAGAGCAAAACAAAATATCTGTCAACGAACAATCTCACGAACATACCTCCAACAATGATCATCGAGCATTCAAGGATCCTCTTCCTAACTACGAGCAGGGAGGACCTTCCAACAAAAATAATAGTGGCTCTAACAATGCAAACTACACAAATGTCAGCTTCGACTATGTTGTTAACCATATCTCAGAGGGTGATTCACACATTAATGTGATCACTATCAACAAGGATCCGGATTGCAACGTTACTACCCATAGTAACAAGGTCACCCTTAGAGGAGCTTCCGCTCCCCCATCCGGTCAATACAGTATCGTGGATCAACTCCACAAAACACCTACACACATCTCCATGTTGGAACTTTTGTGTCTGTCTCCTTCTCATAGGTCTATACTTGACAAAGCCTTAGCAGAAGCCTACATTCCCACGAACCTAGCTGAAGAGCAATTCTAAACTATGGTCGGTCACATCACCTCACCACACTCCCTATCATTCACTGAGAAGGATGATATGTCTATCACTCAACCCCATAACGCCTCCCTTCACATTGAAGCTTTCATACACAAGCACAAGATTAAAAGAGTCCTAATAGATGGAGGGGCTGGTTTGAATATCTGCACATTGAAACTAATCCTTACATTGGGGTTTTCAGAGAAGGCTATAGATCTGAAAAGAAAGATCACCATAAAAGCCTATGATGAGGAAGAAAGAACGTCTAAAGGAATTGTTACCCTAACAATCAGGGTGGGCCCCATAATGAAAGATGTAGCTTGTCAAGTCCTGGACATGGAGCTAGCATACAACATTCTTCTTGGGCGACCATGGATCCACGCTTTGAAAGTGGTACCTTCTACATACCATCAATGTATCAAGTTCCCACATGAAGGACAAGAGATCACCATCCAAGGTGATCCTAACCCCTATCAATACTGCAACTCCATTCATCCCACACCAGAAGTTGTGATCCCCAATAACCGTGCCTCTGCTTCTTCCTCTTCTCATGTTGACCTAGCCACATTTGCTTCTTCTTCAGGGGCACATCAACCTAAACTCCAACTCAAAGATAAAGGCTTGGGTGAATACACGGTATCTCAGTCCCTCTGCTTGGCACAACTACCTCTATCTCCTCAATCCTATGAGAGACCTATCTTAAAAACATCAACAGCAGAAAAGCCAACCAAAGGACCATTTGTGAAATGGGGAAGCCTAGAAGATGAAAGTGATGAAAAAGATATCCTACAGTGGCTATACAAGGATGAAGCTAGCTCCTCAATGCAACATGACCATCCCACTCTACCAACAGAACAGTACGGTCACGGCTTTCAAATACTACAGAGAATGGGGTATAAAGGACATGGTCCACTTGGTTCAAGAAAGGATGGCATCACTGAGCCCATCCAACCTCATACCCTAACAGCTTGAGACACTACAGGGCTGGGCTACACTGGAGCACCAAGAAACAACAGAACCAACAAGAACAAAGGCAAACAAACAGAGGCATCCACTAGCAATCTGGTTGAACAAATTCAGAGAATGCAAATGGGGAGTGAAACTGATTCTAACGAGTATGAATGGGATAGCCTCTCTAAGATGTCTTGTGACGAAAAGGATATTGACATTGTCCACGAGTACGACCCAACCCATGACAACGAGGGACAAGGTCCAAGGGCTAGGCCATTAGAGTCCAACCCGCATAGCAACAATAGTGAAAATCATGAGGAAGGAATGTTTCCCCCCTTGACGGACCCACTAATAGAGAGTACCATCACAGACTTTGTCTGCTCCTTCAATAACTCTGTCCTAACCATCAACGCCATTGAACTAGACCAACCTAATGATCTCTTACCTTTGGTACACCCTAAACTTATCGACTGGGACCTAGAAGGTACCACCCCTGAACTAGACACCTTCGAAAACGATGACGCGATCATCGATTACCTTGAGCTTAGAAATCACATACCTGCAGGTGACCACAGAGCTAGCTATGCTATTGAACTCAACGAGAAGGCCTATTTTGGAGAGAGTGCCAAGCCTTTCAATCATAAAAACATCAAAATGAAAGAATGATCTAACGGTGAAAACTGCTCTGCGACAATGTTAGATCATCAAAATAGTAAAAACAAAGACATATCCAACGGTGAAAACCTCTCTGACGCGCTGAAGGATAGAAGGCTTGACCCTCTCCCTAATCTTACACATCAGGAGAGATCGTCGATCTTAATCAAACCAGCAGAAGCAATCAATGTCAACACAGGTGATAATCCAAGGATGGTCCACATGGCCAAGGCTCTAATAGAACATGAAAAACCAACATTTACAGATTTCTTCAAAAGAAAACAGATCAATTTTGCATGGACATACACTGACATGCCAGGGCTAGATCCAAATCTTATCATGCATCATTTATCTCTAACTCTAGGAGCTAAACCAGTTAAACAAAAACTCAGAAAGATGCATCCACATGTGGCCCTCATGGTAAAAGAAGAACTAAAGAAGCTGTTAGATGTCAGATTTATCAGGCCTATAAACTATCCTGAATGGGTTTCGAATATAGTACCAGTGGCTAAACCAGATGGCAGGGTTAGAATATGCAATGATTTCAGAGACTTGAACAAGGCTTGTCCCAAAGATGACTTCCCCCTGCCCAACATAGACATGATTGTAGATCTCACAGCAGGACACACTATGCTATCACTCATGGACAGTTTCTCAGGATATAACCAAATAAAGCCTAAGGACCAACACAAAACTGCCTTCACATGTCCTCGGGGCACTTACTACTGGTGTGTTATGCCATTTGATCTGAAAAATGTTGGGGCAACATATCAGAGAGCCATGACAACGATATTCCACAATATGATGCATACTATAATGGAAGACTACGTCGATGACATTCTAGCAAAGTCTCTCACAAGAGAAGGGCATCTAGCAATACTAGACAAGATCTTTAACAGACTGGAACAGTTTAATGTGTGACTTAATCCAAAAAAGTGTGTGTTTGGGGTTACATCAAGAAAATTATTGGGATGCATAGTGTCTGCAAATGGTATCGAAGTTGATCCCGCTAAGGTGAAGGCAATAATGGAGATGCCACCTCCTAAAAATTTAACTCAATTGAGATCCCTACAGGGCAAACTACAGTCTATTAGATGGTTCATTTCCCAACTGGCAGACAAGTGCCACCCATTTTCTCATCTACTACACAAAAATGTACCCTTCAAATGGAACGAGTCATGCGAGTAGGCATTTCAATAGCTAAAGGAATACCTAATGAAGCCACCAGTATTAATGCCACCAATTCAGGGAAAGCCTCTATTAATGTATATTTCAGCTACACCAACGGCTCTGGGAGCTCTCCTTGCTCAATAGAACTATGATGGAAAAGAACAGGCTATCTACTACATTAGTCGAACACTCGTCGGATACGAATTGCAATACACACCAATAGAAAGAGCATGTCTAGTTGTTGTATTTGCCTCACAAAAATGGAGAAATTACATGTCGTCACACTCTGTTAAACTAGTGGCAAAGATTGATCCACTGAAATACTTAGTCAACAAGGCTGCCTTAACAGGTAGATTATCCAAATGGGTCATGCTTCTCAGTGAGTTCGACATCGAATATGTGGATAGAAAAGTGATAAAAGGCCAAGTGCTTGTAGATCAACTAGCAAAGGCACCTTTAACAGATGACAACCCCCTAAGCTTTGAATTTCCAGATGAGTCTATCTTCCATGTCAACACAGCAAACTGGAAAATGTACTTTGATGGCTCCTACACTCAACATGGATCGGGGGCAGGTATCTTATTAATCACACCTAATGGCGACACTATTCCAAAGTCATATAGATTAATGTTCCCATGCACTAACAACGTAGTAGAATACGAGGCTTTGGTCATCGGTATCAAGCTAGCAGTTGAGTGGAACATCAAGGACCTTCAAGTCTGTGGTGACTCACAACTGGTCATCAACCAAGTAAATGACGACTACCAAATGAAGGATGAGAAACTGATTCCTTATAAACGCATGGTAGATGACTTCAAGGAGTATTTCGTCAAGATATCATTTGAACAGATACCAAGGATCGAGAATAAAGCTGCAGACGCAATGGCTACAATCACATCTCTCCTTGACATTCCAAGCAATCAAACACGATATGAGTTCTTAGTAGAGAAAGTCTCCTGTCCTACTTATGACACTCTAGATTCCTATATCATATGCCACATCATAGGAACCAATTCCCCTCTCTATAGTAAATGACGACTACCAAATGAAGGATGAGAAACTAATTCCTTATAAATGCATGGTAGATGACTTCAAGGAGTATTTCATCAAGATATCATTTGAACAGATACCAAGGATCGAGAATAAAGCTGCAGACGCAATGGCTACAATTGCATCTCTCCTCGACATTCCAAGCAATCAAACATGAAATGAGTTCTTAGTAGAGCCAGTCTCCTGTCCTGCTTATGACACTCTAGATTCCCATATCATATGCCACATCATAGGAACCAATTCCCCTCTCTATGGTAAAATATTTGCCTATCTAAAAGAGAATACCCTCCCACCTGACCTCTCCCATAACCAGAAAAGAACCTTCATCCGGCAGGCATCCTGGTATGCCATTGTCGCTAACACCCTGTATCACTGAGGTCTTGATGGTACTCTCCTTAGGTGTCTAGATAGAGAGGAATATCAGACTGCTCTAAGCGAAATACACGATGGAATATGCGGGGCTCACTCTAGTGGCCCTACCCTAGCCAAGAAACTCATACGCATGGGATACTATTGGCCAACAATGGAACAAGACTCCTATCAGTTTGTAAAGAAATGCAAAAAGTGCCAAATCCATGGGAACCTGATACATGCGCCAGTGCAAGAGCTATAACCATTAACAACTCCTTGGCCTTTCTGTCAGTGGGGACTCAACTTAGTGGGCAAGATCCACCCTCCTTCCTCAAGTGGCCATAAATTCATCATCATTGCCACAGAGTACTTCACGAAATGGATTGAAGTTGTACCCTTAGCCAACATCACAGGCAAACAGATTGCCTCATTTATTCTGAACTATATCATTTGTCGTTATGGTGTCCCTTCATCCATTATCATGGATAATGGACGACCCTTCAAAAATCAAGATGTCAGGGAACTATGCGACAAATTCCATATCAAGCACCGCTTCTCAACTCCTTATTACCCACAAGGTAATGGCCAAGCTGAGGCATCAAATAAAACCATTCTAAAAATCCTAAAGAAAATTGTCAATGATGCTGGCCATGACTGGCATGTCCAACTAAATCCCATGCTATGGGCCTACCACACAAGCATCTGCACACCCACAGGTGCAACACCATACTCCCTAGTCTATGGATTTGAAGCTATCTTGCCCATTGAAGTCAAGATCCCATCCTTGCGAGTTTCACTAAAAGGCCTCATATCAGATGAAGAGTACAGAGTGAATAGACTCCAAGAGTTAGAGCTACTCGAAGAGTGAAGGCAACAGGCCTTTAACCACCTGAAAGCATATCAACAACGCATGTCCAGAAGCTACAATCATAGAGTAAAACCCTGGATCTTCCAAGTTGGTGACCTAGTCCTAAGAGAAAATCCCAGAAACCAGCAAGACAGAGAAAAGAAAGGAAAGTTTGAACCTAACTGGCTGGGTCCCTATGTCATCATCACAGCTTATGGATTGGGGGCATATCAATTGGCTACATCTGAAGGTGAACTGTTCGATGATCCTATCAATAGCATGCACCTTCGCAAGTTCTATACCTGAAAACCCCAATGTAAGGGAGTCCTAAAAAAATCCAAAAAAATTGAAAAAGTGATAAAAAAATAGAACAAAAAAATCAAAAATGAGAAAATAACAAAAAAAAATCATCCTACAGTGAAAACTTGGCAAACAGGCGCCTAGGATAGGTACCATGGTGAAAACCTAGCAAACAGGTGTCATGTGTACTTTTAGATTCTTCTACAAATAAAAGCAAGTGGTGAAAACCTGGTAAACAGGCACTATCTGCGACAAACCACTTCCTCCATCTGTTCTGACTTCATATCTCTTGTGTCCTTCATATCGTCCGTCTTGACCTAGTTCTTTGAACCATTGTCGAACTACGTCGCCTCTGAGTTATCACATAGGCAAGGCCATTCTCAATGCGCCCCCGAGGCTTCGCTTCACTTCACTTCACTCCTCTTCTCTCCACTCCACTATCCCGTCGGTCCCATATCTAGTCCTTCTACCAATCTAAGTCCTTTGCCATCGCCTAGGTCTTAGGTTTGCTAGGGTTTACCCCGAACTACGTTGCCTCTACGTCGTCACATAGGCAAGGCCATTTAGCAATGAGCCCTCGAGGCACTAGATCAGTCCCTTAGGGTCCGTCTCTCCATGACTGTCTGTCGTCTCACTCACAATAAGTCGATCCTTGTCTAAACTGGGGGCAACTCCTCGACCTAGTTACGGATTTGGATTCTTGAATGCCACTGTTCCTAGAGGATACCAATAAGGATTGTGATACCTTTCACTAGACAAGCAAGAGCAGCAAAACAAGCTACCCAACACAACAAAAGTCCTTGACTCAAAACATCAACCTGTCCCGAGCAAAGCACAACACCATACCAAAGGCACTAAGACTGATTCTGTATCAATTATGGAAAAGACACATCTAATGCAAAGAAGTTTTTTTCAACAGGTTAATTTACAAGGTCTTGACTTTTTGTCATTATGTCTTCTTATGCTACTCAAGGATTCCAAAAGCTAGAGATGCTATGATGGGGGGCATAATTGTTTTCTTTGTCTGCTGCTTGTGGATTAAACTTTAGTAATGTGACGACTTTCGTCTAACGACATGATCAGCAAAAGATCATCGAGGACTCCAAAGTCTAAACATGAAAAGAGGCAATCCTTGTCTATTAAAATGCAAGAAGTACTCAGGTCATCTAGATTCAAGTTTGACTAGATGCTTGTATCAACTTGCTATATCAAAATCCAGGTAAGCAATACTCAAGTCATCTCGGTCTAATTATACCTAGATGCTTGTATCTTCTTACCACATTTCAAAAAAGCAAAAAATACTAAAAAGTGCCCAATGATGAAAGCAAAAAGCCTTGCAAAGATGACAAATCCGCATCCATATCCGTCTCATATCCAACAAATCCATATCATCCATGCCATAAATCAATCCTGCAGTATATCAAATGAAAGTTAGTATTTCTTCATCTCTTCTTCCTTCTATGTCATCGCCTGTGTCGATTGAGTACATTTGGACATACCAAAAACATAGCATATAAGTTGCATATCACATCGTATGAGACAATCATCCACATGATTAAAATCATTTTGCATACATACATTAGGTTATCCACACACATGTGCATCCATATATCATATACAAAGAAAATCAAAAACATCGGTCACATACATATAGAACTGCATAATCATATCCATCCACATTAGCATTTGCATAAATCAAAATCATTCATTTAGTATGCATCACATATATAACATCACAAGATAAGCTACATCCATAGCATATAAACATCAAAGCATCACACATATAGCCCATGCATATAGATCAAGAAACAACATCATCACATAAACATCAAAACATATTTCTAAATGTACAATATATCACAATCTCTGTCCAATCTCAGAGTCATGTCATAAATGTATACAACAAATGGGGATACATGTCTCAGAATAAAAGTACATATATCGGCTATCTCAGCCATCTATCGCAAAGGTGCTACGATACAATCAAAAACTGGTACAGGTATCTGGGTCTGTCTAACCCTGCTGTCAAGGAACACTGCTCCCTGCACTGGCCTCTCCTCTGCCTCCCCCTGACTGCTGGGGACCCCTCACTGACCCTATAGACCGAGAACCACCTACCCGCTGGAATGCCTCTGACTAGCTCCTGAAGCTAGGGGCACGATGCTCCACTGACACAGCTCCGTGACATAAACCTCTATAGTACTGAGCCTGTGCTTGAGCTCTAGTAAGCTCACCCTACACCTGGACCACCTGTGCCTGTGCCTACTGCACCTGTGAAACCAAAAAATTGGAAGTCCCATCTGTGCCCATAGCCATCACGGCTGCATCTCTCTTTGACCTCATAGCCCGCATGCTAGCTAAGGTTGCATCTCTCTCCCTCGACAACTCTGATATCTGAGTCGCATTTGACTCTCTCTAGGACTCCACGGCTCTCAGATGAGCTCTCAACTACCTAATCTAGGTCTGTAGCGAGACCATAACCTGTTGATGCACATCAGGCTGTGGAACCTGCTCTGCCTGTGCCACCTGCTGTGCTGGCACCTGTCCATGTATCAGTTGTGCCACCTGCTACGGCAGTGGCATATGTCTCTGTGCTACCTCTGGCTGAACTGGCCCCTAGACCTATGCCTGTCCAACTGCCTATTGGCCAACGAGCCCCTCTCTGACCCTCTACCTCTATCTCTATCTCTCATCATCTCCCTGATCTCTCCTCCTCCTCCTCCATCCTCCCCTCCCCCTACCAGCTGCACCCACACTGGCTACATCCTCCTCGTCAATACGCGGAGCCAACTCTCCTGGTCCTGAGTACCTCAGGAATGGGTGCACCGCGAACCACTCCTCATAGTCTGGCATCATGCCAGCATCTACTATGTCTCTCCTCATCAGCCAGGCTGCATAGGGAATCTGCTGGAAATCGGCCAATGCCTCCTCATAAGATGCCACAAGACCCCACTTGTACCTCTCTGCGTGGGTCCTGGAAAAATGTGCCTCACCCTGTGGTCTACCCTGTACACAACCAAACTGTCTCTGCACTCGGCTGACAATCTGTTGCTCCAAGATGTACCGAGTCCTGCCAATAAGCCATCTCGTCTGAAAGCAATAAGGCGGCTCATCTACCTCGTCGTCCCATACCTCGCAGTCAATGTATGGCTGCCAGACAACTGCATCTAGCCCATCAAAGTCATGCCTCCAGTACTCAAGCCTCCCCAGCCTGTGCTGGGAAATCACACCTGCATAACCATAACTATGGGGCTCACCCCTCTACCTGTGAAAAATGCACATTGGCCGTGTGATAGCAATGTGCTCCCACAACCACATCTGTAAGAGAGACGAACCTGCTGCTAAACCAGAGCCTCGGTGATACACTGCCTGATGCATGTCTCTGTATAGGTGTGTAAGCATGCACACACCCCAAGCATACCGGGTTCCGTCTGTAACCATACTCTCCGGCACCCGTCCCTAGCCAATGGGAAGCCGTGTGCTCTCCTATTAGGGCATACTACGCCACCGATCAGTCCAGCCACTATACCCGGGAAGTAGTCATAACAGTCATGCATGACCTGCCACGAGATCTCCTCCCCTGCCAACTCAGGATCATCAAACACACGTCTGCACTCCTCCAGCCCAGCGTCGCGCTGTGACTCGTACTCAACCAACTCTCCCTGAATAGGGAGGTGTAGAATCTGATAGACATCCTCCAGTGTAATGGCCATCTCTCCCGTCGGAAGATGGAAGGTCCCGTCCTCGCTGTGGAAGTGCTCCAAAGCTGCAGTCACCATCGCCTGATTCATACGAACCTCAGGCATGAAGAGCACATGATACAAACCCATAGCACCTAGAGCCTCCCGCTCCAGCTTGGTCAGCATATATCGCTACAACAATGGTAATGGAAACTGCTCACGCGATGTAAGAACGTCTCGAATGTCCTCCTGCAACCAAGTAACGCATACCGTCAGTGAAATCCATATCAATATCAGACCTACTCAAAGCAATCAAGCTATCCTATCATTGGCTTAACATATCAAATTAATCAAAACAGCATATCATCTCTCGACTAGATTCCCGGCAATCTCAAAGATCACTAATCAATTGACGCATCAATCAAGATGCCAATTGTGTTAATTTCGTTAAGTCAACTAATTCTTTTAAGTGCAAATGCGCCAATCCAGGTGGCAAATGCGCCGTTTCATACCAAATGCACAATTTTCTGGCAAATGCGCCAGTTCTTACATCAAATGCGCAACCCTAGCATATGCGCCACTTCACAACACATATGCGCAATTTCTGGACATATGCGCAAATTCATAGCTCAAAAGCACAGTGTCAAATGCGCAAACTAAGCAAATGCACCACTTCACAGTGTAAATGCGCAATCTCGTGACAAATGCATCGTTTCAAAGCGCATATGCGCAAAAATGGGTGTTCTTGCGCATCTGTCTCAATTGGATTCCCTAGCCATTAATACGCATAAAAATTAACTTTTGTCAAGTTTTGAAGAAACACATACTGGGGGTCCTGCCTCTATTGGCCGATCGAATCATCGAATCCTCTCAAACCGATGCTCCTCGCGTGGAATATCCAGCTCTCTGGCTGCCATGCTCTCCTAAGCTCTCTAGAGGACAAATCAACTATGGACAAGTGTACAAATGAGTAGAATATGTGGACCCAACTCCTATATATAGCAAGTGACCCATATCTAATTGCATGACAACTGTGGCTACTTCCCATGTTTGTTTCTCCAAACCATACCTTGTTTTTCTCCATCCTAACCCGTCTTTCACCTTCTTCTTCGTGAGATTATCTGTCTCACACCCTCCTGTCTTCTCCTGTCCAGTCTCCTGAGGGGGCATCTTGTCATTAAACTTGTACCAGGGGCAAACTGGGGCATGTATCACTGTCAAAAATTCTTATTCTTTGAAACAATGCAATAAAACACATTGCTTCAAAGAGGGGCAAAATGTATACACCTAAAATTGACATGACTCTGCTTAAATAAATATTTTAAATATTTATTTCATCCTTAGTGTTCTTCTATCATTAAATAAATAAATTCATTTATTTATTTGATTCACTTCCTCTCATTTAATTAAATAAATTACATTTTATTTAATTAATTAAATTCATCCCCACCAACTTCATTCTTCTAAAATAATTAAATAATTTTAATTATTTAATTAAAATATTGTATTCCTCCAAATTTAAAGAAAATGCAAATTTTATTTAAATAAAATCAAAAATCCTCACAAAATAAAATATATTTCTATATTTTATTTATTCTTCTCAAATATCCACAAAAATAATTAAATAAATCCTTTTATTTAATTATGCTTTCTACCTCTTCAAAAAATCATTTCTATCTTCAAAAAATAACCTTCCTCTTGTCACACAAAAGCAAAACTCTCAGTTACAAAAGGTAAAATCAGTTTTAAAGCAAATCTTTTCTTAAAATAGAGAAAATCAAATCCTATCCTCATCAAGAGAGGAGTTAACTCAACTAAATTGCTTTTGGAATGACATGTGTCCTTCTATTGGATGCACGTTCCTCAACAAGCTTCCTCCGTTGATCTTTCCTTTTCTTCTCAACCATTGATCTTCCATCACCCTCTTCTATAAATACAACCTTCTTCTCTTCATTTCAGATCGGGAGTTTGTGTAAACTTATGCTGCAGGAATCTAAGCACGCCTTTGGCACCCCTATTCCATTTAGCACTTCATAGCTTTCTCCATTTCTGTATTTGAAGCTCATCTTCAAATACCAAAGTATCCTAGCCATTCTTCATTTGTCATCTTCAAACGAGCAAGCAAGCAACAGCTTCTGAGGGCTTCACAATCAAGATCAAATGAAGATAGGCGAACTACAGAAGGCAAAAAGGTAAAAGGTGAAGGTATTGTTTGTTCTTTGTTTTTATCTCTTTTACCTTTATTATTCTGTAGATGTTTGGGTTTTTGTTTTCATTAATTTGAATAACCTGATTTCCCCCTCACACATAAAGATCTTTGTTTTTGGGCTAGTGGGTGTAGTTGAACCTTGTCAAGTTTATCTATCTTTCCCATCCAATTTGCCTCTACATCATAACTTCTTGTTGTTTCAAGTGAGACATTGCTCACTCTCTCTTTTTCCACAAGTCCTATGGGTACAAGTAGCCACCTTCTATTTTATCTCTCAATTGTTGCAAGTGAAGTAATGCTCACACTCTCCTTTTGTTGCAATTCCTATGGTTGCAAGTAGCCACCTTTCCTACAAGTGTATTTTCATTATGGTGACTCCCTTGCCAATGGTTGTATTTAAAAATACCCATAGAGGCTGCAAGTGTTCTTTCTCCTCCAAATTTGACTAGTTCTATGCATGCTAACTATCAGTCATTTTCACTCTTATCTTGTAATTCTAAGGAGTACCATACAACATATTGATATCCTCATAATCCTTCATTTGATAAAGTAATCTTTCATGTGAATAGGGTAGTGAGAGCCTATTGTATATTTTGAATATTTGACCTTAATAGTGATCTAGAGTTTCATGATAGTCTTCTATGTTTATGATGTGACAATCTATGTGGTTGTTTGTAATAGTCATAGCGCAATTTGATAGTCTTTTCCCTCAACATCACCTCCATAAGCAATTTGTCTATCATTGTATATGATAATATTCATGTATATGGGATATACTCAAAATATAGTTTAGGACAACTTGTTTTGCATAAAATGACGATCTTCAGTCAAGTATATCATGATAATCCTAAATACCTCCAATAATTTTTATGATAGTGGCATATAATTTTAAGTATATCTTGGAAACCTTGCACTAATGATCTAGACCTTCACCTTATTGATACCTATGGAAAAATACCAAAGATATTTGGACAAGGAATTATAAACAACTTCATGGCAGTCATGGTTGAAAATTAAACTCTGCTGAAAATCAGACTCTTCATGAAAGACATTATAACCCTAACTCTGCTGAAAATCAAACTTGTTATTCTGCCCTAAGGATCCATTGTTATGAATCTGCACATGTGTACATGTGTGTATATGTGAGTTTTAACATGTGTGGCAAGGCATTATAACCCTAACTCTGTTGAAAATCAAACTTGTTATACTACCCTAAGGATATGCTATTATGAATCAACACTTATACATATGTGTATATAAGAATTGTCTACCATTTTCATTATTGGGAATTGTCAAGAGTAGAGCCTTATCATTGTTATAATTATCATTGTCTTATTCATCATGCTTATATAAATCATCATCATGCTGAGGAAACGAGCAAAGACTTTAACCCCAGAAGAGTGTGAAACTGAGAATGAGAGCAAAAGAGAAAGAATGAGGCAAATTCACGAAAGTAGGAAATTGTCAACTATACAAGAAGACATTCCACCATTTCCAATTGAAGAGGAACATGACACACCTAATGAAGCTAAGAGAGAGATGGAATTGGCGGCACAAAGGGAGCGAATGCAAAACCTCCATTCAATGAGGAAAGTGAATCTCCAAGTTGGAGACACTCCATCATCCACAAGTCAAATTGAAGGAACACCATCATTATCTTTTCGAATTAGAAACACTCCATCTTTCACAGGTGAAGTAGAAGGTACATCTTCATTTTCTTCTCAAGTTGGTGGCATGTCATCATTCACACGTCAAGTTGAAGGTACACCATCTTCTCCATCTCAACTTCAAGCCTTTTCATCTTTTTCATCTCCAATTGAAGGTACATCATCTATCCCATCTCAAGTAAATATTGAAGAAATTCCTAATGTTGAGTCAACTTTACCAATTAAAATGCCTCCTAGAATTTTGCATAGGAAGCCTAAGTTTCTAATTGATATCGATGAGAATGTGTTGAAGCCCATGCAGGATAAGATTCCCAAGCACTTTTGCTAAAGATATGTGAATAAGATATGGAAATTATTATTTGAGAATTTAAATGAAACCAGAAGATGTCAACTATTTTTTGAATTGATGAGAAATCTAAAATTTAGTCCCACTATGAAGATTCTTGGCCTGAGAACATCGGATGCCTCAAGTGAAAAATCAATTGTCAAGAATCTAATGAGTGCATATGAGAGTGTGGGCTCCACCTCATGCACCAAGGATAGTAATGTCACACGACGTGTCATTATATCAACAATAGTAAGCCAACAAGCAAAGAAAGCTCGCCTCATTAGAAAGACAAGTCAAGCATTGAAAATAAATAGAAAAACTCTAATGAGTTCCATTGGAAGACGTGAAAGAGTTGAGGACCCAAACACCAATGAATTATGGGCGTTCTCTGGGAGACTCCCACGAAAAGACAAAGTTGTTGAAGATTTGAGATCCATCATTGAAGAATTTTGGAAAAATAACACAAGGTTATCTCCTAATGCAAGAGATGTTGTGAGAAGGAGAATTGGTTGTCGAAATCGTGAGCCACATCCAAAGCATTTTTTGGATGTGACCCAAACACAATTTTTAAGAAATTTCAAGAGAATTAAAATTTGTCAAAGATATTTTAAAATGTTAAAACCTTTCTATGTCAAAATAAATCACACATGCACTACTTGTTGTTGTAGATTACATTTTGAATTTTCTAACCATTTTGATGTTTATTGGTCTATATGTTTAGATTTGCATACTAACAATGTTTTGTAGGATTGTGGCATACGTGCCCCACCAACTACTTCAAGAGACTTCATATCAACAATTTTATGTGAAAGAGAGGAAGGTCAAATATTCTACAGGAAATTATGCTTGGATGGCACATGTTAGCATTACAATGGCTTGCAACATATGCCAATATGTGAACATATGGAAAGCACGCATGCGGTTAGAAACGAACTAGTAGAGTTCAGCAAGTATAAAGCAATGCCTTAAAATATAAAAGATGGTAAAGAAGCAAAGAGGTGTGATTTGGTTATTCGAAAGATTCCAGTGTATCAGTTTATGTCTAAATTTTGTGATAGTATAGTGTACGAGTATGCAAGGCATACCCATAGAGCTCGATGGTTGGACTTGCAATTCAAGTTATGTAAGGACAATTTTCCACTTGGTACCATCATTTCAGTTGTTGACTTTGCAGAGAACTACACACTACAGCCACAAAATGAGGTACAATCATAGTATTACAACTCTACATAGGTTGCTATATTTGTACAAATAGCATTCATTCATGCAGAAGATAATATAGAGGATGACAGGAAGATCTTGAGGGAATATCATTTTTATATTAGTGATGATCGCACACATTCTACGAAGTTTGTGCAAGGTTTCTTTCAGATGTTCTACCGTGATTCGACTAGCAAGAACATATCATTTTGTCAGCATATCATATGGTCAAATAATTGTGCATCACAATTCAAGAACACACGGATATTCTATTGGTTGAGCATGATGCATACGGTGAATGGTGTTCAACATATGTGGAATTTTTGTGAGGCCGAGCATGGAAAGGGGGAGCATGATGGTGCAGAGTATGTATCAAATGAGCATTGGCACGAGAAGAGTTGAAGTACAACAATGGGTCCAAGTAATGAAGGTAACAATGCAAAGTTGACAAATGTGAGATCTATTATCGAATGGTGTAACACTACAATGGGTCTAGGTAATGAAGGTAAGTCTACAGTTCGTAGATATTTTTGGTTGGTTGATGATACTAACATTGCAAAATATGAGGATTATTGTACATTGACAGGATCAAATGAGCTACACTCTTTTAGAAGCTCTAATACAGGTTCATGGAGTATTCATACGCGACATATGGCATGCTTTTGTTCTTCATGTACATATGAAGCTTGGTATGATTGTGAGTCAAAGGAGTGGGTTGATGATTGGTGTACAAGAGGCCTATGCCCGATTGATCATTATCGACTACCGACATCACTACAAATGACAGAGATTGAATCATCGGTTGATTTTGCCCATGTTTCAGATCTAGTTCAACCATGTATTATCAGCATTCTAATTTAATAAAATTCAATATGCTATCTTATTTTGTAATTTTTCTCGTATTGTTGACTATATTCATCAAACTGAATGCACGTATCAATGCAGGGCATGTTTATGTAGTTATTGCAACTGAAGACAATGAAGAAGGAATGGATTATTATTTGTGTCATTGTGTTGAGGTGAAAAAGAAATTAGATTCCCTTGTTATAGATGGAGAAAACATCAAGTACCCTATAGGATCAATGGTTGTTACTGGAACATGGCTTCGAAGGTACCCACTGAAGAAGTCTGATGTGTGGGTGTTCAAGGACTTTGACACACATAGGAAGATTCTTCATTATTCTAACCTTGTTGTGGCTTCAAACTTTCATTTGATCAAATATGGGGGTAGACCATTGAACAGGACCTTATGGAAGGTTCGTGAGTTTGATCATGAGGCAATACTTGACACAATTAAGAGTAGAGCAAACCCTGATGGTTCATTGGATTGAATTAGTGGAATGATAGAAAGGTATGTTATTTTTCTTTGCTATCCTGATTTTACCTTGTATATTTTAGCTACTCATTTTAGCTAAATAGTACAATTGCATTTGCATGCAGGATTTTAGAATGGAGGTAGGCATAATCCTTATGAAGTTTCCTTTGGAAGGAAAGTAAGGTAGGTTTTCATGATTATTTCATGATGATATGTCCTTTACTTTCTATTTCATAATGAGTTTTAACGATGTTACTATGAGTTCTAATTCATTTTAATGATGTTACTATTTCATAATGAGTCTTAATGAGTCTTAATGACAAACAATTGATAGAAGTGGTAAGGGTAGCCTCAATTGATGCCCTACAAGACATTGGATCAAGTGAGAACACCTTTATAGTACTAAATTTTCATCTACCAGAAAGGTATTATGACTGAATTTTTACATTCGGCAACTCCTAGGCCCAAACGGATGGTGCCAACGCATCTAGATGGGCAAGTAAATGCTAGGGGGGATGTCTTTTTAGTAGCAAAGCCTCATGATCATTCTTGGCTATATCAAATGTAGACAATCTCTCAAGAGCCCTAAGAAAAAAATGTGACAAACTTTGGATCGACTATTCCATTAAACTGTGACACCTAGGAACATCTTCTTTGCATGTATAGGTGGATGTCAGGTCCACCTACAAACACCTACCTTGATCTTTACTAAATCAATTTTTGTTTGCCTATGGTGGCAAGGAACGCATTGTTTCAAACTGCTTCATTTCCATGGAGTGGAAAGGTGCTAGGAGTGACATTTTGCATTCCATAGCTCGTGGGGCGGAACGGACTTTGCCAATGCTTCAGGGTGGGTGCATAAATGTCAAGGGAGGTCTCGTTTCATGTGGCAAGCGCCCCAGTCATTCAGGGCAGCAGGCTACCGGCAAAGTTCCTTAAGATCCCTAAAACTAAAAAATTATCAAACTTTGATGGAGCAGTTCTCAAAATTTGGGGAAGCTAGGAACGTTCCATTTAGACCTACAGGGGCATGTGGGGTCTATCCACAATAACCTCTCTTAGTTTTGGTCAACTCCATTTCCTTTGACCATGCTAAAATCAAATGCATTCTTGCAAAATGCTTCAGTTTCATGCAGTGGAAAGGTGCTAGGAGTGACATTTTGCATTCCATAGCTCATGGGGTTGAACTAACTGCGCCAACACATCCAGGTGGGCAGGTAAATGCTAGGGGAGTCTTGTTTCATGTGCCAAGTGTCTCAGTCGTACAGGGCTGCAAGCTACCAGTAAGTTGAAAGGTGCTAGGAGTGTCATTTTGTATTCCATAGCTCGTGGGGCTGAACAGACTTCGCCAACGCATCGGGGTGGGCAAGTAAATGCTAGGGGAGGTCTCATTTCATGTGCCAAGCACCCCAATCATTTGGGGCAGCAAGTTACCGACAAAGTTCCTTAAGATCCCTAAGACCAAAAAATTGCCAAACTTTGACGGAGTAGTTCTCAGAATTCGGGGCAGTTGGGAATGTTTCATTTGGACCTAAAGGTGTACGTGGGGTCAA
Source organism: Cunninghamia lanceolata (assembly GCA_027924645.1). Taxonomy (NCBI): domain Eukaryota; kingdom Viridiplantae; phylum Streptophyta; class Pinopsida; order Cupressales; family Cupressaceae; genus Cunninghamia; species Cunninghamia lanceolata. The sequence goes on along the minus strand of BSBN01000281.1, from coordinate 2,300,537 downwards.
TCCACAATAACCTTTCTCAGTTTTGGTCAACTCCAGTCCATTTGATCGTGCCAAAATCAAATGCATTCTTGCAAAATGCTTCAGTTCCATGCAGTGGAAAGGTGCTAGAAGTGACATTTTGCATTCCATAGCTCGTGGGGCCGGAGGAATTTCGCCAATGCATCAGGGTGGGTGGGTAAATGCCAAGGGAGGTCTCGTTTCATCCTCCAAGGGTCCCAATCATTCGAGGCAACATGCTACTGGTAAAATCACTTAAAATCCTAAGACCAGGTGTATGAGAAAGCAATTAAGTAGGAACAGAAGATCAAATCCATTTCTGCTTATCGTGAAAAGAAGTAGAAGAAATTTGATAAGAACTTCAATGAACAGACGTATAAAAAGAAGAATGATAAAGGATATGGAAATAGGAGGTACGATAAAGGAAATCAAAAAAATAAAGGGGGATTTGGTAATGAGCGAAGAAATGAAGACTTTAAGAAAAATGACAATTTTAAGAGGAATGAAGATGCTATGAGTAGACCATCCGAGAAGAGAGGACCAATTAGAGGTTATTTTTCATGTGGTGGAGATCATTATGCCAACTGTTGTCCTAATAAAAAGTAGAATGGGTAGCATAGGAACACAGTACTTCCTTCGCAGCAGGAAGCGTTTCAGCAAAGGATTCACACCACCCTTGACAATCGACAAGCTGAGTATCAGATTACTCCCATTGAGATGACATGTACTTCATTTGGAGTCCATGTTTCTATTTTGATTGATACTGGTGCAACAGAAAATTTTGGGTCATCTAGAGTCTTAAGTAAATTTCCTAGAAGAGTTGGTTTTATGTCAAAACCGTGGACAGTTGAATATGCAATCACTCAAAGGCTTAGGTAGAGAAATGTTTGTTCAAAGCTAAGATTGATATTTCAAACTTTTCCACCGAGGTAAATTTATATGTGGCACCTTTAGGGTCCTATGACATCATTTTAGGAATGAATTGGTTGTGGAGACATAGGGCCAAGGTGGATTGTTTTTATAAAATAATTGAATGTTTGGATGACAAAGGAAACAAAGTTAATTTTTAGGCTATTCAAAGGGAAATAAAGATCAGGTCTATTTCATCAAAATAATTAAAACGGGCTAGGCGTAAGAGATATCAACTTTTTGCAGTCAAAATGGACCTAGTAGAGGAAGCTTTAGAGAAGCAAACTTTTGAGGAAAAATACCCTTATCTTCGCAATTTTAGAGATGTATTCCCTGAGGAACTGCCAGGCTTGCCTCCAAAAAGAACCTTTGACTTTGCCATAGATATTAAACCAGGATCTGATCTAGTATCTAAAGCTCCATACAAAATGACCACTACTGAACTTATGGAATTAAAGGCTCAACTACAGGAGCTACTGACTAAAGGTCTAATTAGGCCAAGTGTATCACCATGGGGAGCTCCGGTTATTTTCATCAAGAAGAAAGACGGAACCCTTAGACTATGTATAGATTATCGAATGCCAAATAAGGCAATGATAAAGAATAAGTATCCACTGCCATGTATTGATGATTTATTCGACCAAATGCGTGGTGCAGCAATATTTTCTAAGATAGATTTGAGATCTGGATACCATTAGTTGAGGTTAAAAGATGAGGATATTCACAAGACTGCATTTAGAAAAAGATATGATCATTATGAGTTTACTGTGTTACCATTTGGGTTGACTAATGCACCAGCCGCTTTCATGAATCTCATGAATAGTGTTTTCAGAGACTGCCTTGATAAATTCGTCCTAGTTTTCTTAGATGATATTATGATATATTCAAAAAATGAGGAGGAGCATAGACAACATCTTCAAATTGTTTTGCAACATTTAAGAGAACACAAGTTGTATGCAAAACTCTTGAAATGCACTTTCTTTCAGAAAGAAGTGCAGTATTTGGGACACACTATATCAGCAGAAGGGATATAAGTTGACCCAGCTAAAATAAAGGCTTTTATGGAATGGCCTGTACCTTCCAATGTTTCGGAAGTACAAAGGTTTATGGGTTTGGCCGGGTATTACAGGAAATTGTTTCTAAATTTTTCAAGTATTGCTAGCCCAATTACTTCTTTGTAGAGGAAAGGAAAGCAGTTTGTATGGACGGGTGAATGTCAAAAGGCATTCAATTTATTAAAAGAAAAGTTAACAACACCAATTCTGAAAGTCCCTGATCCTGAAGGGCAATTTGAGGTTATCACCGATGCCTCTGGAGAAGGGTTAGGAGGCGTGCTTATGCAAAATGGGTGTGTAATAGCCCATGAATCAAGAAAATTGAAAAACTATGAGTAGAATTATGCTCCTCATGATTTAGAACTGGCGGCAATGATTCATACCCTTTAGATGTGGTGACTCTATTTATTGGGAAAGACTTTTATACTTAAAATAGATCATCAAAGTCTTCGTTAAATATTTACGCAACCTCATCTCAATGCAAGACAAAGGAGGTGGTTAGAACTAATATCAGATTACAATTTTGAGATTAATTACATAAAAGGTAAAGAAAACCGAGTAGCTGATGCTTTAAGCAAAAGAAGACACATAGCTTGTATAATCTCTATTCATGCTAATTTTAAAGATCTAGTATTGCAAAGTTTACCTAGAGACGAATATTATGAACAGGTGAAGGAAGCTCTGCAAATAAACCCCAAAGATCCAAGATATGATGGATTCCATTTTGAGTCAGACAGATTAATGAGATTTAAGGGAAGAATCTACGTTCCTAATTCTGTAGAACTAAGAAACCTTGTATGGAAGGAAGTTCATTGTGCACCTATTTCAGACACCCAGGGGTAACAAAACTTTTAGATGATGTCAAACCGCTATACTTTTGGAAAGGAATGAAAAGTGATGCTACAAGGTTTGTGGCAAGTTGCTTGGAATGTCAAAGAGTGAAGGCAGAACACCAACATCCTGCCAGATTGTTATACCCGCATGATATTCCAGAATGGAAATGGTAGGTTGTTAGTATGGATTTTATTCAAGGGTTACCAATGTCCAAGAATAGACATGATGCAATTTTGGTTATAGTAGATAAACTAACCAAAGTAGCACACTTCATTCCTAGAAATTTGATGGATGGAGCTCATATTTTGGCCCGTAAGTTTGTTCAACAAATATTTAGATTGCATGGGGTACCTAAAAAGATTATATTCAATAGAGATGCTCGAATAACCTCCCGGTTTTGGCAAACTTTATTTTCAGCACTAGGGACTAAACTCAATGTGAGCATCGCTTATCATCTTGAAACTGATGGACAAATAGAAAGGGTTAACAAGGTCCTAGAGGATCTATGAAGAATGTATTGCATGGACCAACAATATAGATGGAAGAATATTTACCTCTTGTTGAATTTGCCTATAATAATAATTCCTATCATTCTGCCATTAAGATGGCACCATTTGAAGCATTATATGGAAGGAAATGCAGAACTCCTATAAGCTGGGACAAGATGGAAGATAGGATAAGCATTGGACCAGAAATGCTAGCAGATATGGAAGAAAAAGTGAAAATAATTAGGAAAAGGTTGGCGGAAGCCAATGACAGGCAAAAATGTTATGCAGATCGCAAACGGGTGCCTACATAATTTTCTATTGGAGAGAAAGTTCTTTTGTGAGTGAAACCCCATAAAAGCTCAATCAAGTTTGGTAAATCATCAAAGTTGGCTCCCCGATATGTCAGACCTTTTGAAGTCATTGAGATTATCAATCCAGTGGCTTACAAAATTGCTCTACCTCCAGCCTTGTCTAAAATGCATAATGTTTTTCATGTTTCTTACCTAAAGAAATATTTTTTAGGTAATGAACACATTCTTAAATGGAATTCTTTACAGATACAAGAGCCAAGAGTGGTTGTGATTGAGTCACTCAAGGTACTCGAAATGCGTAAACTCCATTTGCGTAATCGAGAGGTCTTACAATGCAAAATTCAGTGGGACCAATATGGCGAGGATAGCACCACTTGGGAAGACTATAATGACATCCACCAAAGATTTCCTTATCTTTTCAAAAACATTAATGTTAAACTATAAAAGCTTGTTTTTATGTTAAAATTTTGCTTGATAAACTCAATCATCGGGGACGATGATTCTATAGGGGAAGGATATGTTACATCCCCTTTTTGGATTCAGTATTACTATTTACTTTTTCTTAAATAGTGCAGTCATGTGAATATGTTTAACATCATAGAAAATGATGATATGATTAGAAAAGATTAATTTTATGAAATCATGGATTTTTACTTGATTATGATCAATCTGATGTTATGAATTAAAATGTCTTTTCGATATGAAAATGAAATGATTTGATGTAAATGTGTTTTGATCAGAACATTGGTACTTTGACCAAAAATTGTATGTGAGATTGTTAATCGCAGGAATAGATGGAACATGTTCACCAAGAAGCAAGAAGAAGAGAAAGTATCTTCGAGAAAGAGAGAATAGACTCTGGAATAACGAATGGGTGTTTGCCACTAAAAACGAACGTCAGGTAGATAAACCTAGTTGCCTTGAGATAAGTATTGATTTTGGGTTAAGTTAATTTTGGATGAGAATGTCAAGGTTTATAAGAATAGGTCACTCTTCCTTTTGTAGTTGTCATGATGAGTATGGGTAATCGACATCTGTGTCGTAATACTCTGAATCATGTCCCCAAATATGGACGACTGATATATATTGATATATATAAATGTATACACTTGAGAATGAGTTGTATGTTGTGTCTTGTTTAGTGGTTCGACATAAAAGTCAAAAGTTGTGCGTAAAGTTGACTCCAAACCTCATATTGTGTTTACGCTCCAATCGTTGTCATCGTCATAAAGCTCTACAAGCATATGATGTAAACGCTTAATTACAGATTTCATTGGATGTAGAATTATTTCTATTGTCGGTTATCGTCGTATAATAAAAGGTTTAAATAATGTTTTAAAACTATGAGATCGTCAAGTGTAATACCATGGGTCATGTGGTAAGGGTAATAAATAAATTCATTTTTATATTTAAATAGTTATTAAGGAACAATTCTTATATTCTTTAATTGTGCTAGTTAATAGGCAATAGCTCGAAGGGTTTAACTCAAGTCACTATTTATGATGTCTTTAATCTAATAACTTGGGATAATTGCTGAGCTGATGACCAATCATTTTATTCATTCTCCAGCGTCAAACTTGAATGATTGGTCATCAACTCAGCAATTATCCCAAGTTGTGCAATCGATCTAAGCACAAGAATTTGTTAGAGCTAGTGTGGCATTATGTCCAAAAAAGAAACCGCCACCTCACCAATTGATAGCTCCACCTTGTGAATAAGCTATGAGGATAATGGAAGATAAAACCAATTTTGTGTTAGTGGTCGCGGGAAGGAGGCAGATGGATAGCCATGCTTGGTAGTTACCAAGTAGATAGGGCACGGATTAGTTAGGGAGAAGTTAGGTTTCTTTTTGGACGGTCTTAAAGAGCAAAAGACAGATAGTTTTAGACAGAACGGTGAAGAGAAGCGGATAAGAGGCGGAGAGGAAAGAGCATGTGTTCGAGTAAAGTGTGAACGAGCTTTGGACCAGTTTTAAACAGTCGTTGAAGCTTTCCTTCAGGTTCCATCTCTTCTCTCTTACCACGCTGTCATGATTAAACTGGAATTCCATAATAGGAATGGCACCATCATGTAATAAGAAGGAATTTTAGTGTTTTACTGATGATGTAATGTGTGGTCTGGTTACGCCCTTAAAGACTTGTGTTTTACACTTCATTTAAATGAAAACAATGTTATTTCCTTGAGCAACACCATGCAGTCTTAAACTTCAAAGTAGTAACATACTTGTTTCCCCGGAGCATCTTACGACGGTCGACTAAAACCATGTTGTTGTGTCCGCTTATCATAAGAAATAAATGGGTTATGTGGTGAGCACATTGCAGTTTGAGTCTTGGTCGACTGTTAGCAAGAAAGATATCTTCAGCTGCGGTTGTCTAATGTTGGATGACTTTAGAAGTGTCACTGGTTGGCCTACCGACTATATATATTTGGTCTTGTTATATCCAAAAGCAACTAATTGTAAGAAAGACTTAAAGAATGTGTAACCCATCGACAAAATGGGAAACAATGGTGTGAAATATATGTTGTATGTTGTGTAACTATTTGGTCTACCACAAGTCAAGAGTCTATATTAGTTGGTCGAACTTAGAGTTATTCCTTTCATGCTGTGAAAGATATCTAATTTTAGACCATCTTTTATAATGAATATAATTCTTTCTACTTTAATACCATTCATGTTGATGTGTCACCGAAAGAAGGTGTAGAATCGTTATTTGGTCTAAAACTATCAAACATGTTAAGTAATGAAGTTTTAGAGCAGACATAATGGGTCAATAGTTAAGTGTTTAATTAAAACTTACATGCATTCTTCTCCCAAAAAGAAACAACGAGTTAGGATTGTTAAATGCTTAGTATGATATAAAGATTAAGCTATGTTGAGGATTCGATAGGTTGAAGAAGACTTGTAGGAGTACTAAAACTTTTGCTCCGAATCTTCGATTACCAGAACTTGATAACTGATTAATTGATAAACCACTCTTCAGCTTAATTTGTTAGTTTAGTGTCCTCTCTAGATAGGATAATTTTAAGCAAAGGACCAACTTAATGATCAACTGATAAACTAATAGCATTAACCAATTAACCGGTAAGCTAGAATCCCATTCCTCTAACATATGGACAGAAATGTCTCCAAGATCCCAAAAGTGAGAAGTAAACCTAACTACCATGCATTAAAGCATGATGAGTTGAAAAACCAAAAGATTGTCATGGTTATTATATTATACTTATACATATGCAACTATAGGATTGCGATTAATTCAAGTCGAGTTGGGGTGGGTGAACTTAATACTTGCATTGACACAAGGTTAATCATATTCAAATCCTTTGGCGAAGGTAGTGCACCTGCCTCTAGTGCATTGATAGTTCACCGTGACTGGATGGTGTAGCTTGTGGAGTGGTCATGCTTGACTAGAGGGTATCTAGGGGATTGCATGATAACAAGTTACGTAGGTCACAACAATAATACTTGGATGGCTAACACCATTGGTTATCCTAAGTCTATCTCTTTGAGTAGGGTAGGGTCACTTCCGGGTAGGAAGATGTGTGGGAGACCAACGGTCTATGGTTGGAGGTTAAGCTCCTTGAAGATACTTTCTCTTCTAAACTCCAGAGGCTTGCCGAGACTTGAATTTGGATGGTTGACAATCAAGATGCAGTGACTTTGGTAAGTTTCTATTTTGAAAATGTTCTTAATAACTTTAATCATCATATTGATAAATGTTGAAGATGGATACACCCCTTTGTGTAACTTATAATTTCATGATTCTTAATTAGTCAATGAATGAACTTCTTTGTTTTAAAATGAAAAATAATTTATCATTTTCTTCTTTTAAACTTTTAAAAAAAATTATTACCTTTGGTTGAACGTAGTTTTGAAGGTGAAAACTAAATTGGGTGTTACATATGGTATCAGAGCTAACCAGGTTCAACACTAGGGCTGATGAGTCCACTATGCTGATTAAGAATCAACATTATGCGGGTAGCTAATGATTTGATTTACTGTACCAGGATGGTACGTCTCAAGAAAATTGCAAGGAAGTCCTTCGTTGGTAAGGAACGTTACCTGCAAGCTAAGGAGAGATGTCTTATGATGATTAGGACTATTGAGAAAACAAATGATGAAAATGACATTTGGCTAGATGATATGGAAACTTTTGCCAATGCTCTGTCACGACTCAAATGAATGAAAAGAGAACTCCTAGAGACATCTAGGATGGCAGCTCGAATTATGGTCAATTCCTTCCCTATTAGTGTACCAATGATCACTAGGGATTCCCGTATACCACCTAGAGCTGAAATCATTGTACTATCATCTAATAGTGAATCTGAGGGTTATACACCCCGTGAATATGTGTCAGACAATGAATTCGAAGGTTACACCCCTCTTGTAAATACTGAGTGAAACATGAAATGTGTCTATCCTTAAAGAATGTACATACTGTTGTGCAAAATATAATAAAGACAATTTTTCTTGAGAATAACTATGGTTATGAGCAATTGATATGTTTTGATAATATTCTAAATGATAAATCATAGAACTGATTAGTACTTGCGAAAATAGGTGAGAAAACAAATAAACATGGATCAATCAGAGTTTAATGAGAGAGAAGATTGGGAAGATCACAACTCTCAGGCTAACTCAACTGATAAATTGGACAGAATTCTTAATATGCTTGCCGAAACTAAGGAAAGGTTGGGCAAATTGGAAAAGAAAGTGAATGAAACTAGGAATACTGAAGGTGAAAATGAGTATTCTAATAATGTGAGTAAAAGTAGGCAACGAGAGCATGACATGTCAAGTGAGAATCAAGAGAATAGTGAATCTTAGAGGGAGACAAAAGATAAACTTGCACTAGAATTATCTAAGGATATGAAAAAGATTATTCCTCCCAAATTTGATGGAACGAAAACCAGTGATGTAGCAGAAGCATGGCTAACAGAAATGGAGTACTTTGAAATCAAAAATTATTCTGAGATTACAAAGGCAGTGTGGGGAGCATATTAGCTGTCTGGAGAAACATCCACCTGGTGGATGAACAAAAAGATGGAGCTGGATTCAAGCCCCTTGAAGGTGACATGGAATGAATTTGTGGAACTTTTTTGAAAAAGGTGGTTACCACAGCTTTACTTTGATCAAAAGCTAACAGATGTCCAAAATCTCTGGCAAGGTGATTTGTTCGTGGTTGAATATGTGGAAAAATTCACTAGATTGTTGAAGTATGTTCCTCAGTATCAAAAGGATCAAAGATTTCGGATAAGGAAATTCATTATGGGGCTCAATCCTCAGATTGGCAGAGAGGTGGAGGTGCATGGTCCGAACACAATGGACCAGGGGTATGACAAAGAAATTAAGCAGGAACAGAAGATCAAATCCATTTCTGCTTATCGTGAAAAGAAGCGTAAGAGATTTGATAAGAACTTCAATGAACAGACGTATAAAAGAAGAATGATAAAGGATATGGAAACAAAAGGTACGATAAAAGAAATTGGAAAAATAAAGGGGGATTTGGTAATGAGTGAAGAAATGAAGACTTTAAGAAAAAATGACAATTTTAAGAGGAACGATGATGCTATGAGTAGACCATCCGAGAAGAGAGGACCAATTGGAGGTTGTTTTTCATGTGGTGGAGATCATTATGCCAACCGTTGTCCTAATAAAAAGCAAAATGGGCAGGATAGGAACATGGTACTTCCTTTGCAACAGGAAGCGTTTCAGCAAAGGATTCACGCTACCCTTGACAATCGACAAGCTGAGTATCGGATTACTCCCATTGAGATGATGGGTACTTTATTTGGAGTCCTTGTTTCTATTCGGATTGATACTGGTGCAACAAAAAAATTTGTGTCATCTAGAGTCTTAAGTAAATTTCCTAGAAGAGCTGGTTTTATGTCAAAACCGTGGATAGTTGAATATGCAAATCACTCAAAGGCTCAGGTAGAGCAATGTTTGTTTGAAGCTAAGATTGATATTTCAAACTTTTCCACCGAGGTAAATTTATATGTGGCACCTTTAGGGTCCTATGACATCATTTTAGGAATGAATTAGTTGTGGAGACATAGGGCCAAGGTGGATTGTTTTTATAAAACAATTGAATGTTTGGATGATAAAGGAAACAAAGTTAATTTTTAGGGTATTCAAAGGGAAATAAAGATCAGGTCTATTTCATCAAAACAATTAAAACAGGCTAGGCATAAGGGATATCAACTTTTTGTAGTCAAAATGGACCTAGTAGAGGAAGCTTTAGAGAAGCAAACGTTTGAGGAAAAATACCCTTATCTTCGCAATTTCAGAGATGTATTTCCTGAGGAACTATCAGGCTTGCCTCCAAAAACAACCTTTGACTTTGCCATAGATATTAAACCAGGATCTGAGCCAGTATCTAAAGCTCCATACAGAATGACCACTACTGAACTTATGGAATTGAAGGCTCAACTGCAAGAGCTACTGACTAAAGGTCTAATTAGGCCAAGTGTATCACCATAGGGAGCTCCAGTTATTTTCGTCAAGAAGAAAGACTGAACCCTTAGACTGTGTATAGATTATCGGATGCTAAATAAGGCAACGATAAAGAATAAGTATCCACTACCACGTATTGATGATTTATTCAACCAAATGCATGATGCAACAATATTTTCTAAGATAGATTTGAGATCTAGATACCATTAGTTGAGGTTAAAAGATGAGGATATTCACAAGACTGCATTTAGAACAAGATATGGTCATTATGAGTTTACTGTGTTACCATTTGGGTTGACTAATGCACCAGTCGCTTTCATGAATCTCATGAATAGTGTTTTCAGCGACTGCCTTGATAAATTTGTCCTAGTTTTCTTAGATGATATTATGATATATTCCAAAAATGAGGAGGAGAATAGACAACATCTTCAAATTGTTTTGCAACATTTAAGAGAACACAAGTTGTATGTGAAACTCTCGAAATGCACTTTCTTTTAGAAAGAAGTGCAGTATTTGGGACACACTATATCAACATAAGGGATATAAGTTGACCCAGCTAAAATAAAGGCTATTATGGAATGGCCTGTACCTTCCAATGTTTTAGAAGTACAAAGTTTTATGGGTTTGGCCGGGTATTACAGGAAATTTGTTCTGAATTATTCAAGTATTGCTAGCCCAATTACTTCTTTGTAGGGGAAAGGAAAGTGGTTTGTATGGACAGGTGAATGTCAAAAGGCATTCGATTTATTAAAAGAAAAGTTAATAACAACACCAATTCTAAAAGTCCCTGATCCTGAAGGGCAATTTGAGGTTATTACCGACGCCTCTGGAGAAGGGTTAGGAGGCGTGCTTATGCAAAATGGGTGTGTAATAGCCTATGAATCAAGAAAATTGAAAAACTATGAGCATAATTATGCTCCTCATGATTTAGAACTAGCGGTAGTGATTCACGCCCTTCAGATGTAGCGACACTATTTGTTGGGAAAGACTTTTATACTAAAAATAGATCATCAAAGTCTTCGTTACATATTTACACAACCTCATCTCAATGTAAGACAAAGGAGGTGGTTAGAACTAATATCAGATTACGATTTTGAGATTAATTACATAAAAGGTAAAGAAAACTGAGTAGCTGATGCTTTAAGTAGAAGAAGACACATAGCTTCTATAATCTCTATTCATGCTAATTTTAAAGATCTAGTATTGCAAAGTTTACCTGGAGACGAATATTATGAACAGGTGAAGCAAGCTCTGCAAATAAACCCCAAAGATCCAAGATATGATGGATTCCATTTTGAGTCAGACGGATTAATGAGATTTAAGGGAAGAATCTAGGTTCCTAATTCTGTAGAACTAAGAAACCTTGTATGGAAGGAAGTTCATTGTGCACCTTATTCTGGACACCCAGGGGTAACAAAACTTTTAGCTGATGTTGTTGCAAGTATGGGCCTAACCGGTGTTGTCATTGATGTCAACATACTCATGTTGCATTAATGAAAAGGATTAGATGAGCTGTGTGCTAAGGATATTGAGAAAATTAGTCTCAATCAGGAATAGTGAAGAACAGTGATGACAAGAAGGTAAAAGTCCTCAATAGGTTGAGGATCAGAGGATGCAGTTTAAAGGGTTTGTAGATATAAGTCTTGAGATGTTCCAATCAAGTTTTCAGAGGTCTGCATGAAGATCTGAAGAAGTTATGGTCGCTCAAGTAGAACCGGTTCCGGCAGGTGTTCAGAGGTGATAGAGTGCCACAGATAGGTCCGGTGAGATCCAGAATTTCATTATCTCATTCTACAGATTTGAGGGAGTGTTGAGGACATTCCTGTGAAGTATCAACTAGATTGGTTCATGGGTTGAAGGTCCGGAAGAGCCTATTCATTTGTGACAGTGATGACAGACTGTGTTCTTGAAGCTCCGGATGAAGGAGAGAAGAATTCCAGTAGGATGATGAAGTGCGGATGTTCTTGGTGATTCATGGAAGGTTATGATGATTGTTGGATCATGTCCAGTTCATGTTGGTGGTCCACATTGAAGTTAGAGTTTGCATTTGAAGAATAACCACGGATATTGGTGTTCTTCTTGAGACTGGTCGACCGGATGTATTACACGTCTTGCAGATGTTCTTGTAAGTGTTTGCCGACTTAGATGATTGTTCCTAAGTCGATGCCTTGTATAAATAAGGGATTGTGAAGTAATTTTGAAGTGTGTCTTGTGGTGATGAGTGTGTGGTAGTGGAGAGAAGTGCGAAAGGCAGAGCAGAAGTATTGGGCTTAAATGGAACTAATTCAAGCATGCTGAAGATGCTATTCTCCAGTTCATAAAGGTGATACTTATTCCTTTGTAGACAGTGTGTCTCTTGTAGGTAGTGAGCCTCTTGTGAGCAGTGTGCTTGGGCAGTGAGCCCTAATTGGCATGTGCCATTTTGTTCTTTCTATTCTTCTAACAGAGAATACATTCTTGGGTTAATCACCCCATGGTTTTTCCCTTAACCAGGTTTTCCATGTCAAAATCTTGGTGTCTTATGTGTTGATATGTTTTTGCTTTTGATTTGAATGCATTATGGTTTATGATTAATATTATGCTAATCACTAAAGAAGATTCAAGTGTTTAAATTGAGAAAGTTTCGCACAACTGATTCACCCCCGCTCAGTTGTATGCCCTAAGTCTAACAATTGGTATCAGAGCTAAGTTCCTCTAAAAGGAGCTTAACTGCTTGAGGAGATCCAGGATGTTGTCATACAAGAAGGATAGTCCAAAGTTTGATGGAACCAACTTTTCTCTTTGGAAAGGTCGCATGAAATGTCACTTGTAGTGTATGGGAATGGCGTACTGGTCCATGGTCACAGTAGCGTATGTACCTCCACAGGGTGGTCCGACAACCCTAAATGAAATCACAGATGCTGAAAACAATCTGCGGACCAAAGAGGCTCTTCTAAGTGCATTAACTGACTCAGAGCTCTCAAATGTTATTGGGTCATTGACAGTGGTTGCTCTCACCACATGACAGGTGACAAGAATAAGTTCATAGATTTGGAAAGGTATGAAGGAGGAGTGGTGAAGTTTGGTGATAATTCTACTGGTAGAATCAAAGGAAGAGGAACTATTTCTTTTAATGGAAGAAACAAAACTGGTAATGTACTGTATGTTGAAGGTTTGAAGCACAATCTTCTTAGTGTTGGATAGTTGGTGGACAAAGGCTATGATCTCCAATTCAAGGATGGAAAATGCAAAATCTTTGAAAGATTCGGAACAGAGATTGCATCCGGTACTCAAACTAAAGGTAATATCTTCCACTTGGTTGGTACTGATAAAAGTTGCTTATTTGTTCAAGTTGACCAGAGTTGGTTATGGCATAGAAGGATGTGTCATGTGAATTTTGATAATATCATCAAGATAAGCAATACTCAGGTTGTAAGAGATCTTCCAAAATTGGTGAAACCTACTAACAGCTTGTGTAAGGAATGTCAGTTGGGTAAGCTAAGCAGAGTCACATTCAAAAGCAAGGAACTGTCTTCTACCAGATTATTGGACTTAGTTCACACTGATCTTTGTGGTCTGGCAAGAACCAGAAGTATTCAAGGTGATAGATACTTCATGTTGCTAATAGATGACTATTCCCGGATGATGTAGGTAACCTTTCTAAAGGAGAAATCAGAAGCTCTTGAGAAATTCAAAATATTCAAGGCTATGGTAGAGAATGAAATAGGAATAAAGTTGAAATGTCTGAGGTTTGATAGAGGTGGAGAATTCACATCCGGTGAGTTCATAGAATTCTGTGAGAAACATGGAATTAAGAGACAGTTGTCTGCTCCGAGGACTCCACAGTAGAATGGAGTAGTGGAGAGAAAGAACTGGACCATCCAGGAAGCATCTAGGACTATGATGATGGAATCAAATGTTCCTCAAATCTATTGGAGAGAAGCTGTCAGCACTGCAGTCTATACTCTTAATCGAGTTCAAATCAGAAGCAATACCGGTAAGACCCCTTATGAACTCTGGTCTGGCATTACTCCTACTATAAGATATTTCAGAGTCTTTGGTAGTAAATGTTACATCAAAAGAGATGAAGATTTAGGTAAGTTTGATGGTAGAAGTGATGAAGGAATATTCTTGGGTTACTCTACTCAAAGCAAAGCATACCGGTGTTATAACAAGAGACTAACAAAGATGATAGAAAGTACAAATATGAAGGTTGATGAGGGAATAGAGAAACCCTCAAGGTTTTATGAATATGATGAAGATGATCAGAATAGTGTTCTGGTTCAAGGAGCTCAATCCTCTTCTGAAAGTCAGATTCAAACTGATCCGGTAAATCATGAAGAAGAGATAGGTCTGAATGAGCCTGATCAAGAAGCAGAAGTGCAAGAAACTCCCAAAGTTCCAAGGTATGTAAGACTGAACCACTCTGAAGATTAGATCATAGGTGACAAGAGCAAAGGTGTGCAAACTAGAAGGAAAATTACTCAAAATTTAGATTAATATTGTCTGATTTCAAAGATTGAACCTAAGACAATAAATGAAGCTTGCAATGATGAAAACTGGACCAAAGCAATGGAGGAAGAGTTGATGCAAATTGAGAAAAATCACACTTGGGATCTTGTTCCTAGACCTAGAAACAAGAATGTGATTGGAACCAAATGGGTCTTCCAAAAAAAACTAAATGAAGTTGGTGAAGTAATCAGAAATAAAGCCAGATTGGTCTGCAAAGGCTACTCTCAAATAGAAGGGATTGATTTTGAAGAAACTTTGCTCCAGTGGCAAGAATTGAATCAGTCAGATTATTTCTAACATTTGCTGCCTTCAAGGATTTCAAGGTGTATCAGATGGATATCAAGTCTGCCTTCTTGAATGGTGACTTAGAAGAAGAAGTGTACATTGAACAACTGGATGGTTTTCAATTATCTGAGCATGGTGATATGGTCTGTAAATTGAAGAAGGCACTGTATGGACTAAAGCAAGCCCCAGGAGCCTGGTATGAAAGACTTGACAAACATCTTTTGAAGATTGTTTTCAATAAAGGTACTGCTGATAGTAACCTATATTTCAAAATTGATCATGAAAACATCTTGATTGTTGAAGTATTTGTTGATGATATCATCTTTGGAGGAAGAGACAGTCTGTGTAAAACCTTTACAAATCAAATAAAAAGTGAATTTGAGATGTCAATGCTCGGTGAAATAAATTTCTTCTTGGGTCTACAAATTACTCAGACCAAGAAAGGAATCTTTATTTCTCATACCAAATATGTGAAAGAATTGTTGAGGAAATTTGGAATGGAAGATTCAAAGCCAATGAATACTCCCATGGCAACCGGATGTAAGTTGAGCAAAGATGATGACTCTCCTAAGGAAGATCAGACAAAGTACAGATCAATGATTGGAGGATTATTGTATCTCAGTCAAACTAGACCAGATATAATGCAGGCTGTTGGTCTTGTGGTGAGATTCCAAGCTGATCCCAGAGAATCTCATGTCATGGCAATCAAAAGGATTTTTAGGTACCTAAAAGGAATAGTTGAGTATGGTCTGTGGTATCCTAGAGATCATAATTTTTCTCTTCATGCATATACAGATGCAGATTGGGCAGGAGATGTGGATTACAGGAAGAGTACCAGTGGAGGAGCATTCTTTTTGGGGAAAAGATTGGTTTCTTGGCTAAGCAAGAAATAAGAGGCAATATCCCTGTCTACAACTGAAGCAGAATACATTGCAACAGCAGGTAGTTGCACTCAAGTTTTGTGGATGAAGCAGATGCTAAGAGATATTAAAGTAGAATATGAGGAGCCTATCACAATTTTCTATGATAATTCAAGAATCTGATGTTGCATTTTAAGACTAAGCATATATCTATCAAGTTTCACTTTCTGAGAGAGCAAGTGAACAAGGATGAAGTTAGATTGGAGTATGTGCCCTCCAAGGATCAGATTGCAGATATCTTTACTAAACCTCTTCCCAAGGACTCTTTTGAGTATCTCAGGGAGAAGTTAGGGGTTATTGCCCCTCTGGTGATGAACTAGGATGCACTGATGTGCATCAATCCAGTGGATATCACAGTCATATCTTGTGATCCGGATTGATGATAAGGGAGCTGCTACTCAGGGGGAGCAGCTGGTATGTTATGAAGTAATGGAGTTGCAAGTATGAGCCTTTTACCATTGATGTCAAAGGGGGAGAGAAGACATGAGAAAAACAAGAGGTTGCTAATCAAAGGGGGAGCAATAAAGGAAGAGAAGACATGTGAATAGTTGTTGCTGTTAGGGGGAGTTGTGACAGCAAGGAGAAGTTCTTGTCTTGATGTTTTTTCACATCATATGTTGCCATCAATGACAAAGGGGAAGATTGTTGCAAGTATGGGCCTAACCGGTGTTGTCATTGATGTCAACATACTCATGTTGCATTAATGAAAAGGATTAGATGAGTTGTGTGCTGAGGATATTGAGAAAATTAGTCTCAATCAGGAACAGTGATGACAAGAAGGTAAAAGTCCTCAATAGGTTGAGGATCAGAGGATGCGGTTTAAAGGGTTTGTAGATATAAGTCTTGAGATGCTCCAGTCAAGTTTTCAGAGGTCCGCATGAAGATCTGAAGAAGTTATGGTTGCTCAAGTAGAACCGGTTCCAGTAGGTGTTCAAAGGTGATAGAGTGCCATAGATAGGTCCAGTGAGATCCAAAATTTCATTATCCCGTTCTGTGGATTTGAGGGAGTGTTAAGGATGTTCCTATGAAGTATCAACTAGATTGGTTCGTGGGTTGAATGTCTGGAAGAGCCTATTCATTTGTGACAGTGATGACAGACTGTGTTCTTGAAGCTCCGGATGAAGGAGAGAAGAATTCCAGTAGGATGATGAAGTGCAGATGTTCTTGGTGATTCAGGGAAGGTTATGATGATTGTTGGATCATGTCCAATTCATGTTGGTGGTCCGTATTGAAGATAGAGTTTGCATTTGAAGAATAACCACAGATATTGGTGTTCTTCTTGAGACTGGTCGACCGGATGTATTACACGTCTTGCGGATGTTCTTGTAGGTGTTTTCTAACTTAGATGATTGTTCTTAAGTTGATGCCTTGTATAAATAAGGGATTATGAAGTCATTTTGAAGTGTGTCTTGTGGTGATGAGTGTGTGGTAGCGAAGAGAAGTGCGAAAGGCAGAGCAGAAGTATTGGGCTTAAATAAAACTGATTCAGGCATGCTAAAGATGCTATTCTCCAGTTCATAAAGGTGATACTTATTCCTTTGTAGACAGTGTGTCTCTTGTAGTTAATAAGCCTCTTGTGAGTAGTGTGCTCAGGCAGTGAGCCCTAATTGGCATGTGCCATTTTGTTCTTTCTATTCTTCTAACAGAGAATACATTCTTGGGTTAATCACCTCGTGGTTTTTCCCTTAACTAGGTTTTCCACGTCAAAATCTTGGTGTCTTATGTGTTGATATGTTTCTGCTTTTGATTTGAATCCATTATGGTTCATGATTAATATTATGCTAATCACTAAAGCAGATTCAAGTGTTTAAATTGAGAAAGTTTCGCACAACTGATTCACCCCCCCTCTCAGTTGTATGCCCTAAGTCTAACAGATGTCAAACCGCTATACTTCTGGAAAGGAATGAAAAGCGACACTACAAGGTTTATGGCAAGTTGCTTGGAATGTCAAAGAGTGAAGGCAGAACACCAACATCTTGCCAGATTGTTATACCCGCATGATATTCTAGAATGGAAATGGCAGGTTGTTAGTATGGATTTTGTTCAAGGGTTACCAATGTCCAAGAATAGACATGATGCAATTTTGGTTGTAGTAGATAAACTAACCAAAGTAGCACATTTCATTCCTAGAAATTTGACGGATGGAGTTCATATTTTGGCCCGTAAGTTTGTTCAAGAAATATTTAGATTGCATGGGGTACCTGAAAATATTATATCCGATAGAGATGCTCAAATAACCTCTCAGTTTTGGTAAACTTTAGTTTTAGCACTAGGGACTAAACTCAATGTGAGCACTGCTTATCATTCTGAAACTGATGGACAAATAGAAAGGGTTAACAAGGTCCTAGAGGATCTATTAAGAATATATTGCATGGACTAGCAATACAGAGGGGAGGAATATTTACCTCTTGTTGAGTTTGCCTATAATAATAATTCTTATCATTCTGCGATTAAGATGGCACCATTTGAAGCATTATATGGAAGGAAATGCAGAACTCTTATAAGATGGGACAAGCTGGAAGATAGGATAAGCATTGGACCAGAAATGCTAGCAGATATGGAAGAAAAAGTGAAAATGATTAGGAAAAGGTTGGCGGAAGCCAACGACAGGCAAAAAAGTTATGTAGATCGCAAACGGGTGCCTAGACAATTTTCTATTGGAGAGAAAGTTCTTTTGCGAGTGAAACCCCATAAAAGCTCAATCAAGTTTGGTAAATCATCAAAGTTGGCTCCCCGATATGTTGGACCTTTTGAAGTCCTTGAGATTATCAATCTAGTGGCCTACAAAATTACTCTACCTCCAGCCTTGTCTAAAATGCATAATGTTTTTCATGTTTCTTACCTAAAGAAATATTTTGTAGGTAATGACCACATTATTAAATGGAATTCTTTACAGATACAAGAGCCAGGAGTGGTTGTGATTGAGCCACTCAAGTTACTTGAAATGCGTAAACTCCGTTTGCGTAATCGAGAGGTCTTACAATGCAAAATTCAGTGGGACCAATATGGCGAGGATAGCACCACTTAGGAAGACTATAATGACATCCACCAAAGATTTCCTTATCTTTTCAAAAACATTAATGTTAAACTATAAAAGCTTGTTTTTATGTTAAAATTTTACTTGATAAACTCAATCATCGGGGATGATGATTCTATAGGGGAAGGATATGTTACATCCCCTTTTTGGATTCAGTATTACTATTTACTTTTTCTTAAATAGTGCAATCATGTGAATATGTTTAACATCATAGAAAATGATGATATGATTAGAAAAGATTAATTTTATGAAATCATGGATTTTTACTTGATTATGATCAATCTGATGTTATGAATTAAAATGTCTTTTTGATATGAAAATGAAATGATTTAATGTAAATGTGTTTTGATCAGAACATTGGTACTCTGACCACAAATTGTATGTGAGATTGTTAATGGCGGGAATAGATGGAACATGTTCACCAAGAAGTAAGAAGAAGAGAAAGTAAAACCTAGTTGCCTTGAGATAAGTATTGATTTTGGGTTAAGTCAATTTTGGATGAGAATGTCAAGGCTTATAAGAATAGGTCACTCTTCCTTTCGTAGTTGTCATGATGAGTATGGGTAATCGACATCTGTGTCGTAATACTCTGAATCATGTCGCCAAATATGGACGACCGATATATATTTATATATATAAATGTATACACTTGAGAATGAGTTGTATGTTGTGTCTTGTTTAGTGGTTTGGCGTAAAAGTTGAAAGTTGTGCGTAAAGTCGACCCCAAACCTCGTATTGTGTTACGCTCCAATCATCGTCATCATCATAAAGCTCTACGAGCGTATGATGTAAATGTTTAATTATGGATTTCGTAGGATGTAGAATTATTTCTATTGTGGGTTATCGTCGTATAATAAAAGGTTTAAATAATGTTTTAAAACTATGAGATCGTCAAGTGTAATACCATGGGTCATGTGGTAAGGGTAATATATAAAATCATTTTTATATTTAAATAGTTATTAAGGAACAATTCTTATATTCTTTAAAGGTGCTAGTTAACGGGCAATAGCTCGAAGGGTTTCACTCAAGTTGCTATTTATGATGTCTTTAATCCCATAATGTTTTATTCATTCTCAAGCTTCAAACTTAAATGATTGGTCATCAGCTCAGCAATTATCCCAAGTCGTGCAATCGATCTAAGCTCAAGAATTTGTTAGAGTTAGTGTGGCATTATGTCCAAAACAAAAACCGCCACCGCACCAATTGATAGCTCCACCTTGTGAATAAGCTGCGAGGATAATGGAAGATAAAACCAATTTTGTGTTAGTGGTCGCGGGAAGGAGGCAGATGGATAGCCATGCTTGGTAGTTACCAAGTAGATAGGGCGTGGATTAGTTAGAGAGAAGTTAGTTTTCTTTTTGGATGGTCTTAAAGAGCAAAAGAAAGATAGTTTTAGACAGAATGGTGAAGAGAAGCTGATAGGAGGCGGAGAGGAAAGAGCATGTGTTCAAGTGAAGAGTGAACGAGCTTTGGACCAGTTTCAAATAGTCGTCGAAGCTTTCCTTCAGGTTCCATCTCTTCTCTCTTACCATGCTGTCATGATTAAACTGGAATGCCATAATAAGAATGGCACCATCATGTAATAAGAAGGAATTTTAGTGTTTTACTGATGATGTAATGTGTGGTCTGGTTACACCCTTAAAGACTTGTGTTTTACACTTCATTTAAATGAAAACAATGCTATTTCCTTGAGCAACACCACGCAGTCTTAAACTTCACAGTAGTAACACACTTGTTTCCCCAGAGCATCTTACGATGGTCAACTAAAACCGTGTCGCTGTGTCCGCTTATCATAAGAAATAAATGGGTTATGTGGTTAGCACATTGCAGTTTGAGTCTTGGTCGACTGTCAGCAAGAAAGATATCTTCAACTGTGGTTGTCTAATGTTGGTTGACGTTAGAAGCATCATTGGTTGGCCTGCCGACTATATATATTTGGTCTTGTTATATCCAAAAGCAACTAATTGTAAGAAAAACTTAAAGAATGTGTAACCCGTCGACAAAATGGGAAACAATGGTGTGAAATATATGTTGTATGTTGTGTAACTATTCGGTCTACCACAAGTCAAGAGTCTATATCAGCTGGTTGAACTTAGAGTTATTCCTTTCATGCTGTGAAAGATATCCAATTTTAGACCATCTTTTATAATGAATATAATTCTTTCTACTTTAATACCATTCATGCTGATGTGTCACCGAAAGAGGGTA
Organism: Cunninghamia lanceolata; assembly: GCA_027924645.1. Classification (NCBI taxonomy): domain Eukaryota; kingdom Viridiplantae; phylum Streptophyta; class Pinopsida; order Cupressales; family Cupressaceae; genus Cunninghamia; species Cunninghamia lanceolata. The sequence goes on along the minus strand of BSBN01000281.1, from coordinate 2,279,548 downwards.
TAGAATCGTTATTTGGTCTAAAAACTATCAAACATGTTAAGTAATGAAGTTTTAGAGCAGACACAATGGGTCAATAGTTAAGTGTTTAATTAAAACTTACATGCATTCTTCTCCCAAAAAGAAACAACGAGTTAGGATTGTTAAATGCTTAGTATGATATAAAGATTAAGCTATGTTGAGGATTTGATAGGTCGAAGAAGACTTGTAGGAGTACTAAAACTTTTGCTCCGAATCTTCAATTACCAGAACTCGATAACTGATTAATTGATAAACCACTCTTGAGCTTAATTTGTTAGTTTAGTGTCCTCTCTAGACAGGATAATTTTAAGCAGAGGACCAACTTAAAGATCAACCGATAAACTAATAGCATTAACCGATTAACCGGTAAGCTAGAATCCCATTCCTCTAACATATGGACAGAAATGTCTCCAAGAGTCCAAAAGTGAGAAGTAAACCTAACTGCCATGTGTTAAAGCATGATGAGTTGAAAAACCAAAAGATTATCACGGTTATTATATTATAGTTATACATATGCAACTATAGGATTGCGATTAATTCAAGTCGAGTTGGGATGGGTGAACTTACTACTTGCATTGACACAAGGTTAATCATATTCAAATCCTTTGGCCAAGGTAGTGCACCTGCCTCTAGTGCATTGATAGTTCATCGTGGCTGGATGGCGTAGCTTGTGGAGTGGTCATGCTTGACTAGAGGGTATTTAGGGGATTGCATGATAACAAGTTACGTAGGTCAAAACACCAATACTCAAATGGCTAACACCACTGGTTATCCTAAGTCTATCCTCTTCGAGTAGGGTAGGGCCACTTCCGGGTAGGAAGGTGTGCGGGAGACCGACGGTCTGTGGTTGGAGGTTAAGCTCCTTGAAGATACTTTCTCTTCTAAACTCCAGAGGCTTGCTGAGACTTGAATTTGGATGGTCGACAATTGAGATGCAGTGACTTTGGTAAGTTTCTATTTTGAAAATGTTCGTAATAACTTTAATCATCATATTGATAAATGTTGAAGATGGATAGACCCCTTTGTGTAACTTATAATTTCATGATTCTTAATTAGTCAATGAACGAACTTCTTTGTTTTAAAATGAAAAATAATTTATCATTTTCTACTTTCAAACTTTAAAAAAAAATTATTACCTTTGGTTGAACGTAGTTTTTAAGGTGAAAACTAAATTGGGTGTTACACATGATAGTCAAACTAGGGCTACCTTTGATTTTTGTATGATAAACACCTAATTAATTCTAGCTACTTGTAGTACCTCTAAGCATCTCCTATAATATCACCAAGTTCATGGTCATTACCATGTGTCCTATTTGAATTCATTTGATTTTTTCTGTGTGGATTCCTAAATGACTTTGAGGTCCTATGATGTGTATTTTGGTGAGTATTGGTTTCTGAGGTATTTAATTCCTGAGTATGCGCATAAGGGTTAATTTTGTTATGTTATTGAATGCCTTTTGAAGTGACTATGCATGTTTTGAAAGGAGGTATGTTTCCCATTTAGAGGCATCTTGTGGTCAAATTAGGACTGTTCAAACCATTCAGTCATCCTAAAGGTCCCCTAGATCTACCCCAAGACACTTTACTAGTCATAACAGTCTTAAAGTTAATCCTAGGTTATTTAGAATAAGCTTTGAAACCTTTGATAGGGCCATTCGAATGATTTGGCACCCAAATTTGAATTTGACAAGGAAGGAAAAATGTTTAAAATTCTAATTCTTCATTACCTTCCACCCTTAATGTGAAGGCTAGAACATAAAGCCTAAACCTTAGCCTTAGTATATATCCCACTTATCACTGATTTATGGCTTTGGGGGTGTTTCAAAATATGAGAGAGGTGATTATTTGGTTTGGTGTTATATATAAAGGGCCTACATGCCATGCTTATACAGGCATGAAAGAGTTTAAGGAAAGTGGTGGGTTTCTTTTCCATTCATGACTAGTTTATGGATACATTGCCACCTATGGAGGACATGTTTTAATGCCTAAAACCTTAATCTATGCTTGCACATGTGTGAATAACATTCAGAGATGTATGTTATTCATTCTACCTGACTAGAGCCCATATTTCATAAGGTTTTCTGGGCAAAATACAAAGAGATAATGGACTGATCCATTGTTGTCTTGACTGTGACAACCATGATTAAAGGTCAAAATACATTGCATTTACATAATTTCATGCTATTTACATGGTGGTTAACCTATTTGTGGGCTTGAACTAAAATAATATGGTGTTTTACTAATGTTTTTATGTAGGTTTTGCTTCCAAAATGAGATATAGAGGACCTAGGGTTTTGTTGCCAATGACAACTCAGCAAACCCTAGTGTACATTCTGTTGAAAGGGATTTCTTTCTATGTCTTCTGATGCATGCTTAATGCCTGTGCTAGTGGTTGCAAGTATAAAGTAATGAAGCTCCAAAGCCATTAATGAGTTTGCATAAGAGTTTCAAGGGTTGGTTGTTGTGACAATCACAATATACTAAGTACATTTCATGAAAGGATTTTGGTCTCAAAGAAAGAAGTTGTATGAAGGTTTTATGAGAAAGTTTGTTAAGGTTATCATTTTCTTATTGTTATAAACTTCAAAGTTGGAACTAAAGGCACTTTGAGACTATATTATGATGCACAAAGTTACCCCAGTCTGTAGATGGGTATGTGCAGGATCATGATGGGCCAAACTATACCTCTAAGTGGCAATGAAAATACAAAAAATCAGACTTTATCAAGTTCATGTGAAATTTTGAATGGATTATCTATACAATTTGAAAAAGATGTAAGAATGAAATTTGTAGAGAATTGAATCTAGTTTATAGGCTACTATTTTTTTTAAAACAAAAACTAAATTTACTTAGTGAAAATTGAATATTTCAATGAACAACTATTAAATTTTTCAGAAAAAAATAAAAAGTGGGTGTGTGTCCAACCAACCTAACTATGAGTAAAAATATATATATATTTTTTTAAACTTTCAAAGTAAGTAGAGGACTCATGTCTAGATGTGATGCATATTTATTTGAAATTTTTTTCTAATAAAATAATTAGTTATGATTTTTTTACTGTGACTTTTTTTTTAAAATAAAAAGTAATTTTCCAGCCAACCTAACTCGATAAAAAAAAATCAAAATTCAAAAAAAAAAATTTTAACCTATAGCCAGAAAAGCATAGAGTGTGACACAGGTTTCAGATCTCAAAAAGGTGAAATGGTTTGAAAGTTATGGATGTTTTTCAATCAGTGTGTCCATCAGGATTTTAGAGACACGGTATATTGAAAATTATTAATAATTATTTAATAAAATGATAACCAAATAAATCTTATATTTTTAGAAAGCTAACAATTTTTTCTATAAACCCTTTTTGTTTTATCAATTTTGCATTAAAAAAAAGTCGTCAGCACGAAGGGTGAAGTTCGAAGAAGAGACTGAAACATTAAAACACGTTACAATCCATAAAAAGTCAACAATCAAAACGGATATCCGTCTTGCTTTGTACCAAAGCAAGATGGATATCCATTTTGCTTCGGTAAAAGCAACTAGAAACGGATATCCGTTCTGAAAACGGATATCCGTTCTGAAAACGGATATCCGTTTTGTTGATTTAACAAAAATTTTTTGCCATTGGTTTTGGATGAAGAGAAGCAACATATTTTGTACCATTGGTATTGTTTCACCGAAGATACAATCCATGGGTATATCGTTTATGTATGCATGGACATTTCGTGTATATCCTGCTATCATTTATCGTGGTTGTAAATGGTGAATGTACATGTCAAAGGATACAAAGGTTGACCGGCCATATCGGGAAAATTGGGAAAAGATATGTTAGTTGACCGGTGATAACAAGTCATGTTATGTATAGGCTAAATCGAAGACATCAGACTGACAATAATTATCAGAGAGACAAAGTTCCATTGAGTCGACAACATTGATCTCACAGATCAAGTCATATCGGGGTGACAATCATTAAGTGTCACCGATGGGTTATTTATCGGCACATCGGAAGAACAGTTGAGAACTACACCGATGAGAGGGAGTCACACTGACAGAAGGAACATCAGAAAGAGATGGACTCTCAGAGGCGAGAAGAAAAGTGTCACCGATAGAGGCGGTCTGGCCGATGGTGTAGTTTGGTGTTTATTCTTTCAGTGTGAGATACAATATCAGAAATCAAAGAGAATGTCTGACCGATGTAGAAGTCTTACCGATGACTAATGGACGGTAAACACATCAGGGAGAGTTATAACATCAGAATGCAAGTAAAAAGTCTCATCGAGGGTATTGGTCTTACCAATAGACAAGGGTGGTGAATCTCACATCGGAGTAAGTGTCTATATATCCTGCAATCATCTTATTCCATGAGACCACATTTCTTTGAGGCATTTTTTCAAACAGTTCATGTGTCTTGTCTATGCTTCCACACTTTCCGTACATGTCTACCAGAGCATTTCCAACTAGAATATCTACAAAAATCCCACTTCCATTATGCTTTGATGAATGTCCATACCCTATTCCAAAGCTCCCATTTTGGTAGAGGTAGAGAGGATGCTGACAAAGGTTGCAGAATCTAGCTTTACAATTGCCAATTGCATTTGCTTGAAAATTTCTAAAGCCTTTTCAAGAAACCCGTTTATGCATATCCTACAATAATAGTAGTCGAGGAGACCACATTTCTCCAACTAGACTTCTACCAATTCAGAAAATGTGTGCTTCTGGACCAGTGTTTGGTACAAGAAACATACCAATAGAGTGGTTGATGCGGAGAAAATTCCACAGTTCACCCTAAATGGCGCTGTCGGCCTGTATCAGCCAAACCCTTTCGACGTTCCCCCGAAAAAACCCCTATCCGTTACCAATTTGATAGGGAGCACGCTGCGAAAACATAAATGTCTTGTCGATGGTAAAGAAAGAGTGTATTTTGGTCTCGTTTGGACCTTGGGAAGGATATTTTAAAAGCTATTTGAGCAATTGGTGGGTTAATGGGTATTTTACACCTTGTTTGTAATCTTTTGATGTGTTGCTCTGCATCACTTGTCTACAACATACAAAGTTTACCTTTCTCACCCATACCTTCAGTATATAAAGGACATTAATAGGGAATTTGTAATTTCCACTCAGTTAGTGCAATCTAGGAGAGGATAGATTGTCTAAAGTTGTGATCTATTTCCATTTACACTTGCCATAACTACAAATGCTTAGTGTTTATTCTCAACCCCGGTATATGAATAAAATGTGACATATTGTTCTAATAGGCCTATAGGGACAAAGAGGTGATAAAGCCTTTAATTTTAAACATGACATGGTTTTGATAACTTCCCATATTCGTAAGGTCCTGGATGACAATCCTTTGATGCACCTAATTATAATAGGTGTTATGATAGTCCTTGGTATCTTTTCATTTCTTTCTTAAATGGCCTGCAAATAAGACATAAGACATATTAGATCCTTCATAAATAAGAATTCTCATACATTACATTTAAACTTAAACTCCCTAAACATCCATCAATCCATCCATTAATATCAAAATGCCATGAATATCCTATGATCAACCATTCTAATTCCTAGGATAGTCATATATTGCAATTTTGCTTCTCTATACTAAAATAGCCCAAGGAATATCTAACCTCGAATTTGTATTTTAACAATCTAATGTCTTTACGAATAACATTGAGTCTTCTTTTGGGACAACATTTTTGCCTTTAGAAGCTCCTCATTTGATGATAGCCTAAAATCAAATAATGGCTTATATCCAGAGCTTTATTAAGTTGATACCTAGGTGGATTAGTGTGTAAACATTGAAATTAGATGGTAATTCACAAGTTTATTGAATAATACAATGACTCCCTAGTATAAAATCCAAATGTACATAATAAACCGGATATCTATTTTGTAGTAGGCATATGGACGTTGCAAGTGTCCATTGAAAAGAATTGGGTTTTCCAAAACGGATATCCGTTTTGGAAAAGCAAAAAAAAGACAAAAGGAATATTTCTGGGCCTGACTTCTGCAACTAGAGACCAACTGCTGTCGAAATACTCGTGATTTCTGGCTATGACAGTGAAAGGAATATTTTTATGCACTTTTGGAGACACAATTTTCTTGTTACAATCATAAGGGTGATATTTTTGTTCCCCTAATGGGGAGCAACAGTCGTCATAAAGCAAAAAGGAGGAGGAAAGTTACATTGGAGGAAATTGAAGCAACTAGGAAAAAAGATAGGGAAAGGAAGAGGATTGGAAGGGGGGGTTTGGCGGATGCTCATCAAGGTGAATCTTCTTCTTTACCATCTAATGACATGCAATTTGAAGATGTTAATTTTGATTATAATGAAATGTTAGATAAGAATGAAATTCACCATGATATTGCAAATGAAAATATTGAAAAATGTTATGAAACACCTATTCATAATAGCAATACCATGGACAAAGAAGAAGAAGAAAAATGAAGACATGCACTTGAAGAAAGTGGATATGAACATCATGATATTGAAATTGCACTCCATAATCCATTTGTTGATAAAATTGATGAGGTTGAAAACATGGATGAAACAAGAACAATCAATGTATCTCCAAATTTCATAAGAAGAGAGGACATTTGTCAAGAAGAGAATAACCGTGATGAAATTGGAAAACACCCAAAAACCCCAAAATGGTTACTTGAAATTGATGAGAACATAATGGAAAAACTTGAAGGCAAGAGGTCATCACGAACGGTTCGGTTGTGGGCTACAAAACTCTTCAATGAATACTTTGAGAAGAAAACATTAACCGAACAATGTCAACTTTTGGTGCAATTATTAAAGATGTACAAAATGAGACCTTTACTAAAGAAATTAAAGATTCGGTTAAACAAAGTGTCCGATCGAAATAAAATTATTGTAAGAAGCCTTTTCAATGCACTCAATTCTATTGGAAAGACTAGCAAGGAGAAAAATAAAAGAGCTTCCCATAGAGTAATAACAACCTCAATAGTAAGCAAACAATTAAGAAATGCTCGATTAATGAGGCAAACTTGTGTTGACTTAAGATTGAATCGTAAAACATTGTCAAAAGCACTAGCATTAAGATCAAGGCTAGATAGTCCTGTTGCCAATGATACTTGGGCTTTCAGTGGTAGGCTTCCACGAGTTGACAAGAAGCTAATTGATAGCACAAAGGAAGAAATTGAATGATTTTGGCACACTAACTCTAGGGTATCACCGAATGCAAAAGATGTTGTAAAGTTAAGAATTGGTGATAAAGACTGCACACCACATCCTAAACATTACTTGGAATGTAGCCAAACAACATTGTACAAACAATATTGTGAAACTCACCCAGGTATGACAATCTCACAAAGAGCATTTGAATCTCTTAAGCCATTTTATTGTGTTCCTCTTAAAGTTCGTAATACATGTTGTTGCAAATACCATGTAGAATTTTCTATGTACCATGAATTATTATGCAATATTCGTTCTACTTTGCACACTAACGAAATGTTACAGGAGTGTGGTGCAATTCAACTACCAAAGTCATCTAGGGACTTATTGGATTTATTTCTATGTATTAGAGATGATGGTTGCATGTTCTACAAGAATGATTGTTTAAATGAAAAGTGTTTACAATGTGGTGGGTTATCAAAGTTTGTATCATGTTTTCATGAGGGCAACGAGCATGATTTTGGAAAGAGAATGGTTGAGAAAAAGAGATATGAGACAGTGAAATACAATTTGAAAAGTGGAGGTGAAGGTTCTAGATGTGAGTTGATTGTAAGAGAGGTAAGTATTGCTGATTTTATTGATGATTTTAAGAAAAATCTTTTCTACAAGTATGTCAGACATAGCCACAGGTCTCGATGGTTAAATCAATAGTTCAGGATGGGTAAAGACTCTTTCCTGATAGGAACTATTGTCTCTGTAGTTGATTTTGCAAAAAACTATACATTGCAACCCCAAAATGAAGTTCAATCCCAGTACTACAATTCTATTCAGACTGCTATTTTTGTTCACATCACATACAGACATGCCCCCGAGAGTACAGAAGAGAACAGGAAGATTGTCAAAGAATACCATTTTTACATGAGTGATGATCGATCTCATTCAGTAGAATTTGTGCAATATTGTTTTCAACAATTTTATGGGTTCTTGCAAGAAAAATATATTAGAATAGATCAACATCTCATTTGGTTAGATAATTGCACTGGTCAATTCAAGAATGCTCGTAATTTCTATTGGTTGAGAAAAATGCATGTAGAGAAGGGTATACCTCATATTTGGAATTTTTTTGAAGCCGGGCACGGAAAAGGTGAACATGATGGAGCAGGTGCATTCGTGAAGAGAGCTCTTTTTAAAGAACAACTAAAGATTAGAGGTGGTGCTACATTCAGTGATGCAGATTCCATTGTTAAGTGGTGTAATTATGCATTGTCACGAGGAGTGGCTCTTGATTTTGAAGTGCGCAAGTTCTTTTGGTTGGTTGATGATGGGATTGCGATAGAGAAATTAGAATGTCAGAGAATCAGTGAATCATCAAAGATGCATTCATTTCAAAGCTCAAATGCAAGTACATGGACTATTTGGACACGAGAATTAGCTTGTTTTTGTCAGAGTTGTATTAAATGTAATTGGAACAATTGTGAGTCAAGTGAGTGGGTAGATGCATGGATTCCACAATAATTAGTCCCTTTATATGAAGGTCAATCATCTTCCGTCAATGACATGGAGAGCTCATTTGACTATGAACATCTTTCAGACCTTGTACAGCCAGGTCATGTTTATGCAGTTGTTGCACCGCATGGAAATGAAGAGAGGTCAGACTATTGGTTGGCACGATGTGTACAGGGAAAACAAAAGCTAACACAACCTATGACAGATGATAATGGGTTCACATATCCTACAGGATCAGTTGTTATTGCTGGGACTTAGTTACGAACATATATGGTTAAAAAGAATGGCATCCCGGCCTTTGAAGACTTTGAGAAGCATAAAACCATATTGATGTATTCTCACCTTGTTGTAGCAACAAATGTCAAGTTACTAAAGCATCGTGGAAGACCAAAATCAAAAGAACTATGGACAATTAGTAATGCTGATCATGAAGCAATATTGGATACTTTGAAGGTAAGAGATGACCCCTCAGGTACGCTTGACTAGCATTTAAACTTCCAGATGGACAGGTATGACATTTTTTATCTTAACTTGTTCTTGTTTTTTCTATTTTTTAGAATTGTTTTATTAAAAATCTTGTTACTTTAATAACTATAATGCATGCTTTTGACTATACAGGACAGCGAATAAAGTTATTTTAGATGGCATCGTAGATTATTTTGCATGGCATCGTAAATTATTTTGTATGGCATCGTAGGTTATTTTGACTGTACTCGAGGTATGATTTTTAGTTCTCATTTGTATTTCTTAATACTGCACATTTGTACCTTTTTCTACATAAGGCATTCCATGAGGTGACATGTATTTGATGTCTTTTGCCAAATAGTTCATGTGCCTTGTCTATGCTTTCACATATTACATACATGTGTCACATGGCAATTGCAACTACAACATCTGACAAAATTCTCATTTCTTTGAGGTATTCCACCAAACAATTCATGTGCCTTGCCTATGCTTCCTTACTTTGCATTCTTATAAAAGTCCTATAACAGTCATAATTAATCTAGCCTTGATCTTGCCATCATTGTATTCCATGAGATGACAGTCCTATAACAGTCCTATACATGTCTACTAGGATAGTTTTAACTACAACAGTCCTACAACAGTCCTAAAATAGTACTAGAACAGTCCTATAATAAGCGCAGCATTTGATGTACATATTTATGATATTCATGTTTACTTTTAAATCTGCTTGTTCATGCTTCTCACAGGACGTCACCTCCCCTACCCATCCAGCTCTATAGAAGAAGAGAGACAACAAATGATCAAAAGGGATCACCAATTGGTGGTAAGTGATTGATTACTTATGTCATGTTATATATTTTGAATATTAAATTCTATATTAATGTGCACATTGTTTGATTGTATTAATAGGTGGAAATTCAAAAATCTCTATCAAGGAGGTCTAGTCGATGAGCGATGGAAGATGAGTCATTGACTGGTTCACCATCTTCATGGCCTAGCAAGAGCCATAGATTATTTGATAGCAATCCATAGGAGATTTGATTTTGGGACATTTTGTTATATATGTGTATTTGGCTTTGTAAACATACTTTTGTATGTTATCGATGTATATCATTGTATATACCCATATGGTTTTATTTGTACATGCCTATATGGCTTGATATATACACTATACATTATTTTCATGACATTATGTGCATATATGTATATATAAGATCCTAATTTGGCACAAGTAGGGAGAATGCTTGCACAGGTTATGGAATTTGGTTTTAAACGTTCCAATTATATTTGCTTCAAAGTTTCTAAAGCCTTTTCAAAAAATCCATTTGGTGCATATCTTGTAATCATTGCATTCCATGAGATAGCATCTCTTTGAGGTGTCATGCCAAACTATTCACATGCCTTGTCTATGCTTCCACACTTTGGATTTACACCCGCCAATTGCATTTTCTTAACATTTCCTTTCAATCTTTATCAAAAATTCTGTTTTGTGCAAATATTGCAATCATTGCATTCCTTCATTTACAACACATGATTAAATAAGAAGATGCATATTTACAACACTTAAGACCTTCATGAAATGATACATTGGTTTCTTGATATTCAATCATGCATTGGAGATCTTCAAAGTGTTAAATATGTTTGAAGTGATGAAGAAACTTGTTATTTTGATGTATTTCAACTCCAAACTTTCGCCTAGAAATGAAGGCGCTAATCCTTTATCAAACTAATCTAAAAGTGCGCCTTGGTACTTAGGGCATTAGATTATGATTGATCAACCTAAAATGTGCGCCTAAGGCTAGATAATGAATAGGAAGGATAAAATGCATCATCAAAGGAGTTTATAGTTATTGAAGGCATCAAATGATGACTTGGGCGCACATCTACCTCTCTACACCATATGTGACTAGTGCCAATTATTGAATAAACAACCTAGAATGAGTGCCTTACTATTTGAGGTGCTAGTTCATGTTTCTAGAACACCAAAAGTGTGCCTTGATGTTGAGGCGCTAGCTCTTGCTCAAGCAACCTTGAAAGTGCGCTTTCACAAGGAGGTTAAAATGTATTATCAAAGGATTAAGTTGAATCAAGGAATCATCATTGAAGACAAGTAAAACATGACTGTGAATGAGGCACACTTTTCATCATCTTAACCTCACAATTGCGCCTTCCATTGGAAGCTCATATTGTGCCTAAAGGAATAGTACTGAGATATCATCCATGTCAATGATTGAGAATGTGTCAACTGGTACAATATTTTTTGTTCTACTCATCGTGGGGTCGAACGGACTGCGCCAACGCGTCGGGGTGGGCGGGTAAATGCTAGTGGAGGTCTCGTTTCATGCGCCAAGCATCCCAGTCATTCTGGGCAAGAGGCTACTGGCAAAGTCCCTTAAGATCCCTGAGACCAAAAAACTGCCAAACTTTGACGGGACAGTTCTCAGAATTCGTGAAAGTTGGGAATGTTCTGTTTGGACCTACAAGTGCACGTGACATCCTTCCACAATAACCTCTCTCATTTTTGGTCAACTCCATTCCATTTGACCGTGTTGAAATCAAACGCATTGGCGCAAAATGCTTCAATTTGATGCAATGGAAAGGTGCTAGGTGCGACATTTTTCATTCCATAGCTCGTGCGGTCGAACGGACTGCGCCAACGCATCGGGGTGGGCGGGTAAATGCTAGTGGAGGTCTCGTTTCGTGCACCAAGCGTCCCAGTCATTCCGGGCAAGAGGCTACCGGCAAAGTCCTTTAAGATCCCTGAGACCAAAAAACTGCCAAACTTTGACGGGGCAGTTCTCGGAATTCGTGAAAGTTGGGAATGTTCTGTTTGGACCTACAGGTGCACGTGACATCCTTCCACAATAACCTCTCTCGTTTTGGTCAACTCCATTCCGTTTGACCGTGTTGAAATCAAACGCATTAGCGCAAAATGCTTCAATTTGATGTAGTGGAAAGGTGCTAGGTGCGACATTTTTCATTCCATAGCTCATGGGGTCGAACGGACTGCGCCAACGCGTCGGGGTGGGCGGGTAAATGCTAGTGGAGGTCTCATTTCGTGCGCCAAGCGTCCCAGTCATTCCAAGCAAGAGGCTACCGGCAAAGTCCTTTAAGATCCCTGAGACCAAAAAACTGCCAAACTTTGACCGGGCAGTTCTCAGAATTCATGAAAGTTGTGAATGTTCTGTTTGGACCTACAAGTGTACGTGACATCCTTCCACAATAACCTCTCTCATTTTTGGTCAACTCCATTCCGTTTGACCGTGTTGAAATCAAACGCATTGGCGCAAAATGCTTCAATTTGATGCAGTGGAAAGGTGCTAGGTGCGACATTTTTCATTCCATAGCTCGTGCGATCTAACGGACTGCGCCAACGCGTCGGGGTGGGCGGGTAAATGCTAGCGGACGTCTCGTTTCATGCGCCAAGCGTCCCAGTCATTCCAGGCAAGAGGCTACCAGCAAAGTCCCTTAAGATCCCTGAGACCAAAAAACTGCCAAACTTTGACGGGGCAGTTCTCAGAATTCATGAAAGTTGGGAATGTTCTGTTTGGACCTACAAGTGCACGTGACATCCTTCCACAATAACCTCTCTCGTTTTTGGTCAACTCCATTCTGTTTGACCGTGTTGAAATCAAAAGCATTGGTGCAAAATGCTTCAATTTGATGTAGTGGAAAGGTGCTAGGTGCGACATTTTTCATTCCATAGCTCGTGGGGTCGAACGGATTGCGCCAACGCGTCAGGGTGGGGGGTTAAATGCTAGGGGAGGTCTCGTTTCGTGCGCCAAGCGTCCCAGTCATTCCGGGCAAGAGGCTACCGACAAAGTCCCTTAAGATCCCTGAGACCAAAAAACTGCCGAACTTTGACCGGGCAGTTCTCAGAATTCGTGATAGTTGGGAATGTTCTGTTTGGACCTACAGGTGCACGTGGCATCCTTCCACAATAACCTCTCTCATTTTTGGTCAACTCCATTCCATTTGACCGTGTTGAAATCAAACGCATTGGCACAAAATGCTTCAATTTGATGTAGTGAAAAGGTGCTAGATGCGACATTTTTCATTCCATAGCTTGTGGGGTCGAACGAACTCTGCCAACGCGTTGGGGTGGGCAGGTAAATGCTAGAGGAGGTCTCGTTTCGTGCGCCAAGCATCCCAGTCATTCCGGGCAAGAGGCTACCGGCAAAGTCCCTTAAGATCCCTGAGACCAAAAAACTGCCAAACTTTGACCGAGCAATTCTTGAAATTCGTGAAAGTTGGGAATGTTCTATTTGGACCTACAGGTGCATGTGGCATCCTTCCACAATAACCTCTCTCATTTTTGGTCAACTCCATTCCGTTTGACCGTGTTGAAATCAAACGCATTGGCGCAAAATGCTTCAATTTGATGCAGTGGAAAGGTGCTAGGTGCGACATTTATCATTCCATAGCTCGTGGGGCTAAACAGTTTGCTCCAACACGTCGGGGTGGGTGAGTAAATGCTAGGGGAGGTCTTGTTTTGTGTGCAAAGCATCCCAGTCGTTCCGAGCTGTAAGCTACCGACAAAGTCAAAAGTTGCTAGGATTGAAATTTTGCATTCCACAGGTCCTGGGGCCGAACGGTTTGCTCCAACACGTCGGGGTGGGTGAGTAAATGCTAGGGGAGGTCTTGTTTTGTGTGCAAAGCATCCTAGTCGTTCCGAGCTGTAAGCTACCGTCAAAGTCAAAAGTTGCTAGGATTGAAATTTTGCATTCCACAAGTCCTGGGTCCGAACGGTTTGCGCCAACGCGTCGGGGTGGGCGGGTAAATGCTAGTGGAGGTCTTGTTTCGTGCACCAAGCATCCCAGTCGTTCCGAGCTGTAACCTACCGGCAAAGTCAAAAGTTGCTAGGATTGAAATTTTACATTCCACAGGTCCTGGGGCCGAATGGTTTGCGCCAACGCATCGGGGTGGGCGGGTAAATGCTAGTGGAGGTCTTGTTTCATGTGTCAAGCGTCCCAGTCGTTCCGAGCTGTAAGCTACCGGCAAAGTCAAAAGTTGCTAGGATTGAAATTTTGCATTCCACAGGTCAAACGGAATGGAGTTGACCAAAAACGAGAGAGGTTATTGTGGAAGGATGCCACGTGCACTTGTAGGTCCAAACAGAACATTCCCAACTTTCACGAATTCTGAGAACTGCTCGGTCAAAGTTTGGCAGTTTTTTGGTCTTAGGGATCTTAAGGGACTTTGCCGGTAGCCTCTTGCCCGGAATGACTGGGACGCTTGGCGCATGAAACGAGACCTCCCCTAGCATTTACCCGCCCACCCCGACGCGTTGGCAGAGTTCGTTTGACCCCACGAGCTATGGAATGAAAAATGTCGCACCTAGCACCTTTTCACTACATCAAATTGAAGCATTTTGTGCCTATGCGTTTGATTTCAACACAGTCAAACGGAATGCAGTTGACCAAAAATGAGAGAGGTTATTGTGGAAGGATGCCACGTACACCTGTAGGTCCAAACAGAGCATTCCCAACTATCACGAATTCTGAGAATTGCCCGGTCAAAGTTTGGCAGTTTTTTGGTCTCAGGGATCTTAAGGGACTTTGCCGGTAGCCTCTTGCCCGGAATGACTGGGACGCTTGGCGCACGAAACGAGACCTCCCCTAGCATTTACTCTCCCACCCCGATGCGTTGGCGCAGTCCGTTCGACCCCACGAGCTATGGAATGAAAAATGTCACACCTAGCACCTTTCGACTACATCAAATTGAAGCATTTTGCGCCAATGCGTTTGATTTCAACACAGTCAAACGGAATGGAGTTGACCAAAAACGAGAGAGGTTATTGTGGAAGGATGTCACGTGCACCTGTAGGTCCAAACAGAACATTCCCAACTTTCACGAATTCTGAGAACTGCCCCGTCAAAGTTTGGCAATTTTTTGGTCTCAGGGATCTTAAGGGACTTTGCCGATAGCCTCTTGCCTGGAATGACTGGGACGCTTGGCGCACGAAATGAGACCTCCACTAGCATTTACCCGCCCACCCCGACGCGTTGGCACAGTCCGTTCAACTGCACGAGCTATGGAATGAAAAATGTAGCACCTAGCACCTTTCCACTGCATCAAATTGAAGCATTTTGCGCCAATGCGTTTGATTTCAACACAATCAAACGAAATGGAGTTGACCAAAAATGAGAGAGGTTATTGTGGAAGGATGTCACGTGCACCTGTAGGTCCAAACAGAACATTCCCAACTTTCACGAATTCTAAGAACTGCCCGGTCAAAGTTTGGCAGTTTTTTGGTCTCAGGGATCTTAAAGGACTTTGCCGGTAGCCTCTTTCCCAGAATGACTGGGACGCTTGGCACACGAAACGAGGCCTCCACTAGCATTTACCCGCCCACCCCGACGCGTTGGCGCAGTCCGTTCGACCCCACGAGCTATGGAATGAAAAATGTCGCACCTAGCACCTTTCCACTACATCAAATTGAAGCATTTTGCGCTAATGCGTTTGATTTCAACACGGTCAAACGGAATGGAGTTGACCAAAAATGAGAGAGGTTATTGTGGAAGGATGTCACGTGCACCTGTAGGTCCAAACAGAACATTCCCATCTTTCACGAATTCCAAGAACTGTCCCGTCAAAGTTTGGCAGTTTTTTGGTCTTAGGGATCTTAAAGGACTTTGTCGGTAGCCTCTTGCCCGGAATGACTGGGACGCTTGGCGCATGAAATGAGACCTCCACTAGCATTTACCCGCCCACCCCGACGGGTTGGCGCAGTCCGTTCGACCGCACGAGCTATGGAATGAAAAATGTCGCACCTAGCACCTTTCCACTGCATCAAATTGAAGCATTTTGCGCCAATGCGCTTGATTTCAACACGGTCAAACGGAATGGAGTTGACCAAAAATGAGAGAGGTTATTGTGGAAGGATGCCACGTGCACCTGTAGGTCGAAACAGAGCATAAATTACTGTCACGAATTCTGAGAACTGCCTAGTCAAAGTTTGGCAATTTTTTGGTCTCAGGGATCTGCAAAATATTTTTCATCGCGGGCTCCATGCTCCAATTTTTTAAAAAATTTCCCGCTCGAGCCTTTTCTTTAAAAGGTGATAAATTTTTTTAAAAACAAAAACCACCGAACTTGACTGTTTGCCTTGATTTAGACTTTGCCACCCGATGAAGAAAGATGGGGCCAGTGGTCACAATGTATAATTACCCTTTGGCCGGTCAACATAAGTGAAATGACCTTAAATCTTAGAAATTAAACAACCTTTCTTTAACCAAAACTTGAAGAGTGAGTAACCAGTGACAATCAAGGTAGGAGAATAGAGATCTGACAATAGCTCAAAACATCCTCAACTGTGAAACAATATAGTGTGTGGCATGTATAGTCTTATGCACCTTTAAAGGAGAAAATTGTATGCATAAGGATATGTTTACTAAGCAAGTTCTATGAAGATGGATAAGGGAATGATAGAAGACAACACTGAGAGATGACAAACTACAAGAAAAACACCAAGGTGATCAATACTCTCAAATACATGAATCTTGTATATGAATACACATGAAATGCATGAAAGCCCATGACCAATTTCACTGCCTCTTGTAAATCATATCATCTGTTTCACTAAGATCAAATATGATTATGCCACAACATGATGTCAAATGAACTCCATCACCTGTATCAACAATACCACTGATAAACAACTCATCACATGAGAGATATACACTAAACAAGCCAACTCAACTGACAACACTTATTCTGTCCATATGATCAACTGACAATTCCTAATGTATGAAGGCACCAATTCAAACTCAAAACCATATTGATATCAAATATTCATCCTAAAGATATCCTGAAACACTTTGCATCCCTGAAACATTCTCAAAACTATCTTGAGAACATATTATCAATATGAACACACTAAAGTAACTCCAAACCATCAATACCTTTTTGACTCAATGACAAGCTGACTCCATCAGGTTTATGCATATTTATACATGATTTGAGGGAAACCAATAGTCTCCAACTGACTCTTGAGTACTTGACTATTCATCTTCCATACTTTTGCATTTTTTTTACATTTTTCATATGACAACTTTGACATATTTACAAAATTTGACAAGATGAAGACTAAATACATGATGAAATGGTTTATCATGACCTTATTTGATTAGGGCATATATAAGGAATTTTTTCATATTGATTCTATTGATCTAAAACCATTCTCTTGATCTAAAACCATTCTCAATGCTAAACATATCATCAATGGACTAAAGAACTATCATCATAATGTATGGCATCATGGGAAGTATCATGACTTGCACATAAGGAATTTAAATTATATTGTATATCAAGGTGTATATACATTAAAATCTAGTCCATAATGGTAGACATATACAAAAATTTAGCAAATATGCCAACTCAAAATATTTTTTACAAAATGTGGCATATGCCAGCGTCTCAAAATCTATATACAATCTACATGCCAAATAGCTACATCAAATACTACAAGTCCACTTGACCCTCAATCTGTGATGGATCCACAATCTGTGATGTATCCACAATCTGTGATGGATCCTGAAAAAGTGTCCTCTTTGTACCAAAATGTCTAGTAATTGATGGAGGTGAAGTTTCCTGCATTAACAAGTCAAAACACAAGTTAAAGTTAGTAAATAGATTCTTATCTACTACAATTAAGAATTTTCATTTATTTAGAAAAACTATCAATTATTTAGAAAAATTCAATTCAATTACCTCAACTCTATGTTGTTGTTTGGACAATCGTTCTGCAAATGATTTTCTCTTAAGACGATCAGGTGTCCTAGTGAAGCATGATGGCAAAGGTGGCACATCACTTCTCAATAGACTACATAAAAGCAAAGTAACATTGAAATAAATTAATATATAATTATTAAACAAAATAGGAAATGCATACATTTAAAATAGGAAATGCACTACACAAAAACTTATCTACTAGAAAACAAGCACATACCACCATCGAGGCCTCCTGCATCAATTAAAAAGGACAAGAATGTAAGACTCTAAATGACTATAATCAAATATTTAAGTTTTCTAAATTATCAATTAAAGTACAATTCAATCAAATTACCTCCACCCTTTGTTGGCGTTGAGAAAGTCGTTCTGCAAATGATAGTCCCTTGGGTCGATCAGGAGTTCGAGAAAAGACTATTGGCAAAGATGCCACATCATTCACATTTTCGATTGGCTATAAAATAAAATTAATATCAAGATATAAATTAATATATAATTACTCACAAAGAAATAAATGCATAAAAAAAAGTTAATGTGTACAACAATTTATACCGGCAAGTCCAAGCCAAATTGGATGGCAGACAAAGTTGCATGATGAACTTCTATCAACTCCTCCTCTGTCATCAACTGTTATCCCACTTAGATACATTAGTACTAATAAAGTTGTTTATATATTCAAATGGAATAGACCATAAAATTTAACTTTAAATTTTACCTGCACAAAAGATTGCTTATGCATTTCTCCTTCTCTAATGTTTACTGATCCAATAGCTTCTACTCTTGTCCCTGACCCCTCAGCTTGAGTTCTGGACCCCATTGCCTCATCTCGTGAATGGAGATCATACTCTGATGTGTTCAATGATGGCTCACTACTCTCCATAATAGGACCCAAGCATAAATGATTGCACGAAATGCAATGATGGGGCACACATATATGTCTGGACGATGACGGTCTAGTGGTACCAGGTGATCCAATATCATCACCTTCATCATGTGCTTGTGCAAACTGAGATGTCTGTATGATCAAATGCTCGGTCAAAGAGTGTATGGCACTAAGGCCCTGTTGTGTTGCACTTGCAACAACGTCTGGGTGCTGCATTGGGGGTGGAGAAGGGATAGCAGGAGGGGGAATATAGGGACCTTGTACTTGTCTAATTGCCCCAGGTCTATCTTGAGGCATTCCTCTACCCACTCCTTGAAACTCTCTAAAATCAAAATAATTAACATGTTGACCCATGACGAACTCTACATAGAGTTTACGGAGGAAATACAAAGGCACATCTAAATTGTTGTTGGGTGGTTTATCAAAAACCATCCACCAACAATCCCAAAAGTTTTGACTAATGCCCTCATGAATACACCATTTGATTGAAAATTTGGGCTTACGGACATCAACATGCAATCCAGTTTTAGGATTGACAAAGTGTTGGGCCAACATAGTTTTTGTAATCTCTAAATCTTTGACTTCCTCATATGACAAACCGTCAGCATATTCGGCCTTCTTGGCTTCTCGCCATTGCCGAAATGATTCGTGTTGGGTGGACAAGGTTTGAATATGATTAATGATTCCCTCTAAATTTGATGTCATTATAGACAATCAAGGGTGGCGGCAATACATTTCTATGATCCTACTTATATGATCAATATTTCTTTGAATATTCTCTTCTAATGTTGGAGGGGGAGGGTTTGGTGGTGGAGGGTTTGGGTTTTCATTTTGTGCATCCATTTTACCTAATTAAATTATAAAACATACCCACTTAGCATAAAAACCAAAAAAATTGCTTGAAAATACAAAACAAACCAAAAAAATGCATGAAATCTTACCTCTTTGGATCGGATATCCGTTCCTCAGTGCTGATATCCGTTTTCTTGAAGATGAGACTGCGTTTTTGCAAGCCGCGGGTTTGCAAAAATGCAGTCATTTTTGCTTTTTATGATCTCCAAAACGGATATCCATTTCCAAAACGGATATCTGTTTTCCTTTTCCTTATTGTATTTCATTTTTTTTATTTTATTATTTTAGCATTGCATACATTTTAAGTATTTAGGCATTTTAGCTATAAAATACTATCAAAATTTATATAGGATTATGATGATATATATATTTGATTTTTATATGATTTACTTATACTAAGGTATCTCATAGTATTTTAAGGGCACTTTTGAATAGATACAGGAGAGAGGTAGATGCGGGTTAGGGGTTAGGGATTAGGGCCATTATTTAGGGTTTACGAATTCAGAGAGAGAGAGAGACTACTTTTGACATGCAACTATAAACCCTAAATAATACCCCTAAACCCTAAACCCAAGTAACCCTAAATAATTCTTCCAAATACTAAACCCTAACCCCTAAACCATAAACCCTAAATAATTCCCCTAAGCCCTAAACCCTAAACCTGAGAAAGGGAGTCCTAGTTTTCTTATTTCCATTTGCTTCGTCAATAAGGGAGAGGGAAAGATAGAGGGGAGAGAAAGGATATATAGGAATGATAGGGGAATGACTGGGATGCATGATTAAACCTAACCCCTAACCCCTAACCCCTATTTCCTAACTCCTAAACCCTAAACTTGAGAAACCATAAACCCCTAAATCCTAAACACTAAACCCAAGAAACCCTAAACCTCTATCGAGCTCTATCTCCCTATCTCACTATCTCCCCATCACTATCATTCCTCTACCTCTTAATCTCTCTCCCTATGCTTTAGCCATGTCCCTCACTCTATATCTCCCTATTGGTCCTCTCTCTCTAAACACTAAACCCTAAACCTCTAAACCTTAACCCCTAAACCCTAAACATGAGCAACCCTAAACTCTATCTCCTATCTCTCCCTTATCTCCCTATCTCTATCGTCCTTCTACCTCTCAATCCTTCTCCCTATTTCTCTAGACATATCGCTCACTCTCTATCTCCCTATCTCTCCCTTTGTCACCTCTATCTCTCCCTATCTGTCTCCTCTCTCTTTCTATCTAAACCCTAAATCCAAAACCCTAAACCTCTAAACCTAACCCCTAACCCCTAAACAATAAATCCTAAACCCTAAATTATAATGCCCCTAAACCCTAACCCCTAACCCCTAAACCTGAGAAACCCTAAACCCCAAACCCCTAAACCCTAAACCCAAGTAACCATAAACCACTATCTCCCTATCTCTCCCCTATCTCCCTATCACCTTTGTCCCTCTACCTCTCAATCTCTCTCGCTCACTCTCTATCTCCTTATCTCTCCCCTTTGTCACCTCTATCTCTCCCTATCTGTCTCCTCTCTCTTTCTATCTAGCTATCTCTAAAACTGAGAAACCCTAAACCCAGGTACACCCTAAATCCAATCAACTCTAAACCTATATCTCCCTATCTCTCCCCTATCTCCCTATCTCTATCATCCCTCTACCTCTCTTGATCTCTCTCCCTATGTCCCTGGCCATGTGCCTCACTCTCTATCTCCTTATCTCTCTCCTCCATCTCCTCTCTCTATCTCCCTATAATTCCTCTCTCTATAAACCCTAAACCTCTAAACCTAACCCCTAACCCCTAAACTATTTAAATCCTAAACCCTAAATAATGCCCCTAAACCCTAACCCCTGACCCCTAAACCTGAGAAACCCTAAACCCCTAAACCTTAAACCCCAAACCCCTAAACCCTAAACCCAAGTGACCCTAAACCACTATCTGCCTATCTCTCCCCTATCTCCCTACCACCTGTGTCCCTCTACCTCTCAATCTCTCTCCCTATGTCTCTAGCCATGTCCCTCACTCTCTATCTCCCTATCCCTCCCCTCAGACTCCTCTATATCTCCCTATCATTCCTCTCTCTCTATAAACCCTAAATCCAAAACCCTAAACCTCTAAACCTAACCCCTAACCCCTAAACAATAAATCCTAAACCCTAAATTATAATGCCCCTAAACCCTAACCCCTAACCCCTAAACTTGAGAAACCCTAAACCCCAAACCCCTAAACCCTAAACTCAAGTAACCATAAACCACTATCTCCCTATCTCTCCCCTATCTCCCTATCACCTTTGTCCCTCTACCTCTCAATCTCTCTCGCTCACTCTCTATCTCCTTATCTCTCCCCTTTGTCACCTCTATCTCTCCCTATCTGTCTCCTCTCTCTTTCTATCTAGCTATCTCCAAAACTGAGAAACCCTAAACCCAAGTACACCCTAAATCCAATCAACTCTAAACCTATATCTCCCTATCTCTCCCCTATCTCCCTATCTCTATCATCCCTCTACCTCTCTTGATCTCTCTCCCTATGTCCCTGGCCATGTGCCTCACTCTCTATCTCCTTATCTCTCTCCTCGGTCTCCTCTCTCTATCTCCCTATCATTCCTCTCACTCTATAAACCCTAAATCCAAAACACTAAACCTCTAAACCTAACCCCTAAACAATTTAAATCCTAAACCCTAAATAATGCCCCTAAACCCTAACCCCTAACCCCTAAACCTGAGAAACCCTAATCCCCTAAACCGTAAACCCCAAACCCCTAAACCCTAAACCCAAGTAACCATAAACCACTATCTCCCTATCTCTCCCCTATCTCCCTATCACCTTTGTCCCTCTACCTCTCAATCTCTCTCTCTATGTCTCTTGCCATGTCCCTCACTCTTTATCTCCCTATCTCTCCCCTCAGACTCCTCTATATCTCCCTATTGGTCTGATGCAGAGCACACAGTGGAAGCTCTCAAAACACGGTGAAATACCCATCAAAACCCATAGTTCAAATAGATTAAAGCTTAATCAGCTTTAAGAAACCTTCTCAAAGTCCCAAATAACATCAAATCATATACATTCTTCCTATCGGCAAGATAAACACTATCGACCAACTCGAAAATTCTTATACCGATGCTCCGATCACTCCACTTTTGACGAGCCTTTGAACCTTTCATTGTGACATATATCCATCGGCCCAACTTTAAACTAGTCTTCTGATCTCCCATACCACCCATTTCTCACTCCACAACTTGTATTAACACATGATTAAACCTAACCCCTAACCCTTATTTCCTAACCCCTAAACCCTAAACTTGAGAAACCATAAACCCCTAAATCCTAAACACTAAACCCAAGAAACCCTAAACCTCTATCTCTTTATCTCCCTATCTCACTATCTCCCCATCACTATCATTCCTCTACCAGGTCTCAATCTCTCTCCCTATGCTTTGGCCATGTCCCTCACTCTATATCTCCCTAATTGTCTTCTCTCTCTAAACACTAAACCCTAAACCTCTAAACCTTAACCCCTAAACCATAAACCCTAAACCCTAAATAATGCCCCTAAACCTTAACCCCGAACCCCTAAACCTTAAACCCTAAACGCGAGCAACCCTAAACCCTATCTCCTATCTCTCCCTTATCTCCCTATCTCTATCATCGAGCTCTACCTCTCAATCCTTCTCCCTATTTCTCTGGACATCTCACTCACTCTCTATCTCCTTATCTCTTCCCTTTGTCACCTCCATCTCCCCCTATCTGTCTCCTCTCTCTTTCTATCTAGCTATCTACAAAACTAAGAAACCCTAAACCCAAGTACACCCTAAATCCAATCAACTCTAAACCTATATCTCCCCATCTCTCCCCTATCTCCCTATCTCTATCATCCCTCTACCTCCCTTGATCTCTCTCCCTATGTCCCTAGCCATGTGCCTCACTCTCTATCTCCTTATCTCTCTCCTCGATCTCCTCTCTCTATCTCCCTATCATTCCTCTCTCTATATAAACCCTAAATCCAAAGCCCTAAACCTCTAAACGTAACCCCTAACCCCTAAACAATTTAAATCCTAAACCCTAAATAATGCCCCTAAACCCTAACCCCTAACCCCTAAACCTGAGAAACCCTAAACCCCGAAACCCTAAACCCAAGTAACCCTAAACCACTATCTCCCTATCTCTCCCCTATTTCCCTACCACCTTTGTCCCTCTACCTCTCAATCTCTCTCCCTATGTCTCTAGCCATGTCCCTCACTCTTTTTCTCCCTATCTCTCTCCTCAGACTCCTCTATATCTCCCTATCATTCCTCTCTCTCTATAAACCCTAAATCCAAAACCCTAAACCTCTAAACCTAACCCCTAACCCCTAAACAATAAATCCTAAACCCTAAATTATAATGCCCCTAAACCCTAACCCCTAAACCTGAGAAACCCTAAACCCCAAGCCCAAGTAACCATAAACCACTATCTCCCTATCTCTCCCCTATCTCCCTATCACCTTTGTCCCTCTACCTCTCAATCTCTCTCGCTGTCTCTTGCCATGTCCCTCACTCTTTATCTCCCTATCTCTCCCCTCAGACTCCTCTATATCTCCCTATTGTTCCTTTATCTCTCTCTAAACCCTAAACCCTAGACCTCTAAACCTTAACCCCTAACCCCAAGACCCTAAACCCTAAACCCTAAATAATGCCCCTAAACCCAAGCAACCCTAAACCTCTATCTCCCTATCTCTAATATCCCTCTACCTCTCAATCTCTCTCTCTATGTCTTTGGACATGCCTCTCACTCTCTATCTCCCTATCTCTCCCCTCTGTCTCCTCTATCTCTCCCAAACTCTTTTAGTCCCCTCTCTCTATCTCTCTTTAAACTGTAAACCCTAAACCCCTAAACGCGAGCAACCCTAAACCTCTAAACCCTAAATAATTCCCCTAACCAACCTCTAAACCACTTCTCTATATAGGTGCAACTAATACCACTTTTTCATTGTTCAACTTGATGTTCATCTTGTTGGTTCTATGTCATATAATGTTCCACATTGAGCTCTTTATCTCAGTCATCCGGTTGTTCTTTATCTTGCTCTTTATTCTCATCAACTGGATGTTCCTCTGTTTCCTGATCTTTTCCAAGATCCAAATACACTTCCTGTTGTTCTTCTTGATGCTGGTCATAAGGATGTGTCACTTCACCTTGTTGCTTTTTAATATAACCAAGAAGAGGCAACAAGAGGCAACAAATTGTTACTTTTCTTAGGCAAATTTAAGTTTTCTAATTACTACTGAAATCTTTTTAAAATAATGTAAAGAACATGCGAAGCTTCAAGGAATCTTTTTATGGCACCTGTGCTAGCTTTTGTCCTCAAGGATCCAACATTTTGGTATCCTCCTTTGTAGAAATTAGAACATCCTCTTGATGACAATGGGAAGAATAAGGATGCCTTGAGAACTTGGAGATTTTATGGAGAGTGTAAGAACCTTCAAATCCTTAAAATTGAAATGGAAAAGGCTCACAAAGTTAGGACTGTAAAAGTATAATAATTATTGTGGGGGTTGTAATGAAAATATGGCTTAACTCTTTTGAGGTGACTCACTATCCATGATGTGTTGGGATCATTGGAAAATGGAATAACAGATATTAACAAGAATTTGACATAAATGGAAGAAATGGATAGTCTCCCCTAAAAATGATGGCGAGAGATGTATTAATAGTAGAAGAAGCAACATGAATGGTGGGGTTGGTTGGGAGTGGACTAAAGAATTGATTGAGAGATTATAGAAGACTAATTGGGAGTGGACTAAATAATTGATCGAGAGATTATAGAAGACTTATTAAGAGTGGACTAAAGAATTGATTGAGAGTCAAGAGGATAGGAGAATTAGTTAGGGGAAGTAATGGTTCAATCAGGGGTGGAGAGAACTCTCAATCACAAGAATAAATGATGCCAAAATGGATGGAACTAAAAGAAATCATGCATTCCAAAAGATGACAAGGTTGCCCCTTTCATATGATACAGTCTTTCTAAAATTTAGATTGTATTTTATAGCTAAAATGCCTAAATAGTAAAATGCTAAAAATGCTAAAATAATAAAATAAAAAACAATGAAAACAATAGAGAAAAGAAAACGGATATTCGTTCTCAAAACAGATATCCGTTTTGGTTTGGCACCAAACCAAAAACAAACCAAAACAGATATCCGTTTCAAAGTCAAACTTTGCCAAGTCGTGAATTTGGCTAAGTAAAAACGCGATTTTTTTCCTATTGCCACTGTTTGGCCCGCGATGATTCTGCACATACCCAGATCATTGTCTTGATCAACATAAGGACTGTCATGGTTTCATTAAGTTGTCATCTGCCTGATAGGGTTATTCATCACTCATAAGATATCTTTAACATGATTTCTCAATACCCAAGCATTGTGGTGGATTCTCAATCCATTGATAGGCTACTAAAACAGGGCATGGTTGACTGTCATACTATTTGGGCTAGTAAGTTAAACCTTATGGGTAGAATCTGTTAGTCTTCATGAGAAAATGGCTTGTTCCATTATGGAAGTGTTTACATGTTTGAGTCCATAACTATGTATGAGTTTTACAAGGATTTATCTGAAAGGTGATTGCATTTATGGTCCACAAACCTTGAATGAAATAATCCACAGTCCTGTTCCCAAGGGTTATGACAGTAATGGAGACTTATAACACCATTAGAGGACTATCTAGGGCATCAAGGGGGCATTACTAAACACACGCAGCCCATTGAGAGGACTACCATGGTTGTAAAAGAATAGTCAAGTTGAATGGTTTAGGACTACCTCTGTGCAAGAAATAGTGATTGATACAAGGTGCCTGGAAGTTGATCAATGAAGGAACATCATCATCAACCATTGTTGTGAGGTTATAAAATCATATCATTATGCAAGTTTAACTATTAACATAATCCTAAAACTAATCACTAGACTAAAATGTGTTAAGGGATAGTCTAGAGGTGGACAATGGGATCTTTACTTAGTCATTTGGGATATTTGAGGGTTAGCGTAAGGGACTTAAACCATGACAGTCACAGTGGGCTCTTTTTCTAATTATTAAAGTATCTATGAGTCATGAGAAGGTGTGATCATTTATTTTATATAAGGATATAAAAGATATGGTATGAACCTCCCTTTCCATTTGCATTTCAAAGACTATCCAAAAATGCACCTAGGTATGAGCAGTGAAGACAGTGTGACCCACTTGATCATAATGTTGTATGAACTTCTCACTTAGGCTTGAGAGGTTATCATCATTGCATGAAAAGAACTTGTTAAATAGGATCTTTGGAACAACGTATGGATAGCCATTAAAGCATAAAGGATATAGAAATTTTGTCACATGTTGTAATTGTAGCTTCCCTTGTAGACATGTATGCAAAGTGTAGAAGCATAGACAAAGCACGTGGACTGTTTGATAGAATACCACAAAGAGATGTCCTCTCATGGGATGCAATGATTGCAAGATATGCAAAAAATGGATATGTTGAAAAGACTTTAGAAACTTCCAAGTAAATGCAATTGGCACATGTAAATCCAAATTCCACAACCTTTGCCAGCATCCTCCCTATCTATACCAAAATAGGATGTTTGGAACAACGTATGGACAACCATCAAAGAATAAAGAATATAGGAATTTTGTCACATGTTGTAATTGCAGCTGCCCTTGTAGACATGTATGCAAAGTGTGGAAGCATAGACAAGGCACATGGGCTATTTGATACAACACCACAAAGAGATGCCCTCTCATGGGATGCAATGATTGCAAGATATGCAAAAATTAGATCTGTTGAAAAGACTTTCAAAACTTTCAAGTAAGTGCAATTGGCACATGTAAAGCCAAATTCCACAACCTTTTCCAGCATCCTCCCTATCTCTACCAAAATAGGATCTTTGGAATAGTGTATGGAAAACCATCAAAGCATAAAGGATATAGGAATTTTGTCAGATGTTGTAATTAAAGCTGCCCTTGTAGACATGTATGCAAAGTGTGGAAGCATAAACAATGCTCATGGATTGTTCGACCTAACACTCAACCATGAAAATTGGAAGCATAGGCAAGGCATGTGGATTATTGAAAAGGCTTTAGAAACTTTCAAGAAAATGCAATTGGCACGTGTAAAGCCAAATTCCATAACCTTTGCCAACATCCTCCCTATCTGTACCAAAATAGGATCTTTGGAATAGTGTATGGACAACCATCAAAGCATAAAGGATATAGGATTTTTATCACATCTTATAATTGCAGCTTCCCTTGTAGACTGTATGCAAAGTGTAGAAGCATAGACAAGGCACATAGACTGTTTGATAGAATACCACAAAGAGATGTCCTCTCATGGGATGCAATGATTGCAAGATATGCAAAAAATGGATTTGTTGAAAAGACTTTAGAAACTTCCAAGCAAATGCAATTGGCATGTGTAAAGCCAAATACCACAACCTTTGCTAAGACTTTATAAACTTTCAAGAAAATACAATTGGCGGGCGTAAAGCCAAATTCCACAACCTTAGCCAGTATCCTTCTTGCCTATGCCAAAATGGACATCCATCAAAGGATAAAAGATATGGGAATTTTGTTAGATGTTGTAGTTGTAACTACCCTCGAAGACATGTATGCAAAGTGTGGAAGCATAGACAAGGCACATGAAAGGTTTGGCATGATGCCTCAAAGAAATGTCACCTCATGGAATGTAATGATTGAAAGATATGAACAAAATGGATTTTTTGATAAGGCTTTAGAAACTTTCAAGCAAATGAAATTGGCGGGTGTAAAGCCAAATTCCAAAACCTTAGAAATGGTATCTTTGGAGCACGGTATAGACATCCATCAAAGCATAAAGGATATAGGAATTTTGTTAAATGTTGTAGTTACAACTACCCTGCAAGACATGTATGCAAGGTGTGGAAGCATATACAAGGAACGTGAACTGTTTGACACGATGCCTCAAAGAAATGTTGTCTCATGGAATGCAATGATTGCAAGATATGCACGAAATGGAGTTTTCATAAGGCTTTAAAAACTTTCACAAATGCACAAAAGAAAATTTCAACCAAATGCAATTGGCAAGTCTAAAACCAAATTACACAACCTTATCCAACATCCTCCTTGTCTATGCAAAAATGGGATTTGGGGAACATGGTATGGACAACCATCAAAGCATAAAGGATATAGGAATTTTGTCACATATTGTATTTGTAGCTACCCTTGTAGACATGTATGGAAAGTGTGGAAGCATAGACAAGGTGCGTGAACTCTTTGACATGATGCCTCAAAGAAATGCACAATCTCACGTAATACAATGATTGCAAGATATGTACAAAATGGATTATTTGAAAATAATTTATAAACTTTCAAGTAAATGCAATTGGCACATGTAAAACCAAATTCCTGCAACAATAATTGATCATCATATTAAATATTTAATATAAACTGTCATATACATAATGTCATGAACATAACATCTAGTTTATATACAAATCCATATAGGCATGTCCAAACAAAGCCATACATGCATATACAAAAATATACATCGGTAACATACAAAAGTATGTATAGAAAGCCATCTAGGCATACAAAATGTCCCAAAAACTAGTTTCTTATGGACTTTTATGAAATAATCGGCAGCCCTTGCTTGACCGTGAAGATGTAGAGCCAATTAGTGACTCATCCTCTCTCTGCCATCGAGTAGACCTCCTTGACAGACGTTCATCCAGCTCCACCTATTAATACAATCAAATAATATGCACATTAATATAGAAAACATGAAATATATAACATCACATATGTAATCGATCACTTACCGCTATGTGATGACCACTCTCGATCATGTTTTCTCTCTCTTCATTTGTATTTGGACGGGCTGGAGTTGTGACCTCCTGCGAGAAGCATCAAGAAGAAAAATTGACTAAACATAAATATCATTTATGTACATCAAATGACATGAGATAAAACAAGAAATACAAAATTATGACATTTTCATGTTATTGGATCATACCTCGGTCAAAGGATTTGAAGACATCATGGCTGCAGCAATGCCTACCTGTGTTGACTCATGAAGATGAGGAGGAGTCTCCATATTCAACATTTGAAAATAGAGTTTAAGATTATTCGACCAAAATAAATGCATAACATTATTTAAATGCATAATGATTAGAAATGGTTAAATTTACCTCTGTATAAGTGGTGGTTTTGCATCCAGGGGACCAAGGAAACCATGGAGGTGCCGGTGAAGCTCCCTGTTGAAATCATCAAATTGTCACAAAATAATATTACCATTGATATATGTACAATAATTACGATCATATGATAAATTACATACTTGTTGACTTGACCTCCTCTCATAACCCGCCAATGGATGGCTAACGGAGGCATGATGAAGACTCTGATCCTGGAATTTCATTGTGCAGACAATTACATATATTATTTTTGACTTATAATATAGAGTCATATAAAATTAATTACAAATAAGAATAAGAATATATTAAATTAAGATGAAACTTGTAATAAATTACCTGAGAGTCAATACCAAATGTAGTCCGTAAGAGATCATCGGTGAGAACAATCTCATCCAATATGGATGTCTCCATCATTTGATGCTACTCCTGTGTCGCAACATCCTACCAAAAGTCCTACCATGAGTCCTGCGTCTCATAATCACACAGGTTCCCACATGAACTGCACAAATGTGGGGACAAATGATGCCTACTGCTCTCACCCTCATCGGTCTGGGTAAGATCATCGACATGTTGTGCTAGAGACTACGTGAGAGTAGTCAATGAATATAATGTCTCCACCTCAACACTCTCCTTCAAAGTCGAAGGGAGTGACACACGTTATGACCTCAATAGGGGTCTAGGTACATGGTTTTCATCTCATTGAGCCCCCTCTCTATCTTGGGCAGAGCCACCACCTCTGCCCTGGAACTCTTGAATGTCAAAATAATTGGAAATCTTCTTGAGGACGAACTCGCAATGGAGTTTCCTCAAGAAATATTGTGGCACCTCATTTTTGTTGCATGGGCGCTCATCGAAGACCATGTACCATCTATCCCAAAAGTTTTGGGATATATCTTCATTCCTACACCAATGAATAGGGAACCATTTGCAAGTTTCTTCTAATCTTTGGCCAGTTTTAGGATTAATAAAGTGTGCACATAATTGAGATTTTGTAATTTTTTTCATTCTTCACTTGTTCATATGACAATTTGTCGACATAGTATTACCGACACCTCTCCCTATAGTCTTGAAATTCGGTGATTTGTTTTGTCACCGATTTGGTGTGCCAAACAATCTCCTCTAATGACTTCGCAAGCGTTCTCCTACAATATGTGCTTGCACTTGGATTGTTTAGCATTTTAATAAGAGTTTGCAGATGTCTTTTGTTTTCTTCTATTTGCCCTAGGTAGTTTTCTTGAATATCCCTTACATTGTAAGGACGTGAAGGTGGGTTTTGGGGGTTGTTTTGACCCTCATCAGCAGGAATTGTGTTTTCTCTTGCCTCATTAACTGCAAATGCAAATAAAAAACTAATCAAACATTGCAAAAATAAAAAATTCTTCTCAAACTAACAAAAATTAATCAAACTCTACCTTCTTCGGCTGCTAGACCCTCCAAATTTGCTTCACAACGCCTTTGGTAGCGGGTTCAACAAGGTGGCATCGTGAAAATGTCGATTTCTCTCTTGCACTTGCTTGGAGAGACTTTCCTTGAACGCGTTCACGCTTTATGCTTTGTTTTTTCTGCATACAAACTCCTTTGGCCGTGGGTAATGTCACAAAAGAGTGTTTTTGGCACTTTTAAAGCAAAGTATAACGCGAGCATGTTATAACATGTTCGCGTTATAATGCGCTCACATTTTTTCTTGTTTTGAACCAAAAAGTCCCATGGTGGCAACTTTTTGGTCCCCCATCTTTGTGCATACACCCATGTTTACATTTTTTCTTAGGAGGAAATGCAAAAAGGAACAAGATTTTAAAATCCTCATTCTTACTAATTATTTAAATCCATTAGTAAATTAAGAAGCATCCAAACATTAAAATTATAATAACTATGCACTACATATTAATTAATGTTTAAAATTATAATAACTATGCACTACATATTAATTAATGTATATTTTAGTGTTATCACTATAAAATTTTCCAAGAGACTATATTGAGTAAATATCAACCCAAAACATCCAAAATATGTCAACATAAATGTTATCATGCCAAAAACCACATTGATTATCTTAAAAATCTTTTATACCAATCATACTCCATGTGCTAAGATGCAAGCTTTAGAACAGGGTATAGATATCCATCGAAGCATAAAGTTTTGTAGAGATTTATCAGATGTTGCAGTCCCAAATGCCTTGGTAGAAATGTATGCTAAGTGTGGGAACCCAAACAAAGCACATGAACCATTTAGAAATGGAAACTTAGATAAGGTTATGGACATTCTTTAAAGCATAAAGGATAGATTTGAGATTTAAATGCGAGCATTAGGAACAGAGTATGAAACAAGGGCTGCGCTGCAGTTGCAGTCCCTGCCTAAAGATGCAAGCAAATTGAGATCTTCTAACATTGATAAAAAATGGTTTCAATCTATAGCACAAAACAAAAACAAAATCTAGCCACATCAGATAAAAAATAGTTAAGAACTTTTTGCCTTATTCCTTGAACTATCCTCAACTTCAAGTAAAATGGATAAACAAAATGCTTGAAAACCACAAATGCCTTTAGATATGATTCCATCTTATGTGATCATAATAGAAAGAGACAGGAAGTTAAGTCTGGATCATGCAGGAGAAGAAAAAATATATGCACACCATTGACAAAAGTGAAAATTTCATAAGTAATATAGTATTGACAAAAATAATAGATTTTGGATTTTATAACTTGTTTATGCCAAGAACATCATGATGTGTGCATTACACAGATACTGTACACAAAACTGCATCTACAAAATTTTCAAATTCCAATCCAATAATTGATCATCTACTATATCCAAATCCAAATCTAAGTCCAAATCCAAATCCAAATCCAAGGACCTAGATCATCAGAAGTGTCACATCAGCAGCAAGAGCAACTATCAGTTGTGGAAGACCGAGCATCATCTGGGAATGGCAATCTAAGGACAAAAGCTGCAGCAACAAAGTTGCTTCTACATAATGGTGGTAAAAAATTGTCCAATGTGTTGCATGGTCATTAAGAAGACTGCAAAATAAAATGTGTTCAAAAACCAGTCATAAAGCAATGACTGGTAAAGATATGTTTGAACAGTTGGCGATGCAATACAACTCTATACTATTGAACAATGAAATGAAATCAGGGCATGCTCAAGCCACAAGCCTGTAAAAAAAACACAAAAAAAACACCGCAGGTAAATTTATGATTCCAATGCAATTGAGTATCATGTGAATTATCTATCTTTTAACTATTTTAACATTTTTTCCAATAATAGTATTTGAAAGCATAATAGATGCTATTTTAGTTTCATAAGATGAACTTCATATTTAACCAGCTTCTTTCAATGATTTTGGAACACTTAGAACTGCATACTATTTTCTGCAAAACTGGCAGTGGTGGGATTGTATATTATTTACCATGCAGGGAAGAAAATGTGCTATATAACTTGGGCTATACAGTTTGCACATTTAATACTCTGCAATATGGGGTTCCTACTACTTTCTGCGAGAGGTCTTTAGGTACTCCATTTTGGTAGAATGATACATCAAGTCATGATAACTCAAAGCAGATCGAAGGCTTGTTCAATAGATCCTAGAAATTGCTAAATTTTACTATGTTTTACTATGATCTTTTTCGCCTTGTCCATGGTTCCACATTTTACATACATGTCTACGAGGGCAGTTGCAACGACGACATCTGACAAAATTCCTCTATCCTTCATGCTTTGATGGATGTCCATATCCTGTTCCAAAGTTGCCATTTGGCACAGGGAATGAGGATGGTGGCAAAGGTTGTGGGGTCTGGGTTTACACCTGCCAATTGTATTTGCTTGAAAGTTTCTAAAGTCCTCTCAAAAAGTTTAATTTATGACTAGTACCTTCTATGCTTATGTCTAGCATATGCAGCTATACCCACCATAGGTAAACAAGTCTTTGCTAAAAGCTTCACGAGGAAAACTGATTCCCAAGCCCATATCATTAGCTTCTCTTCCTTTTCCTCACACGCCTATGAAAAATGTGAAAACATAGACAAGGCACGTGAACTCCTTTGCAGAATGCCATGCAATAGTTGTAATACCAAATGTCCTCATCACAATAAAATGCATAACATTAGAAATCAGTTGAATAATTTATTTGTCCTCTTTAATAGCTTTGCCAATGACCAAAAATCAACGAGTATCATGTGAATTATCTATCTTAACTATTTTAACATTTTTTCCAATAATAGTATTTGAAAACATAATAGATGCTATTTTAATTTCATAAGATGAACTTCATATTTAACCAACTTCTTTCAATGATTTTGGAACACTTAGAACTGTATACAATTTTCTGCAAAACTGGTAGTGGTGGGATTGTATATTATTTACCATGTAGGGAAGAAAATGTACTATATAACCTGGGCTATACAGTTTGCACATTTCATACTCTGCAATATGAGGTTCCTACTACTTTCTGGGAGAGGTCTTAAGGTACTCCATTTTGGTCGAATGATACATCAAGTCATGATAAAATGCTTATAATTGAAGTATTGTAAGTTGTTTTAACAATTTTATTTGAGAACTTATCAAATTGCCTTCCTTATAATTTGTTTGTTTGATGGACAATGACATGTACAAATTAAAAAGATTGAATAAATTATGGCGTGCATGGATGTTTTCGTTGCCTAAGCATTTTTTTGGCATTGAAATTTGTGCAACAACAATAATCAAATTTAGCCTAAGTTTTTTAGTCCCTGCTTGATATTATTTTTCCCTTTAAATTTGTGCAATGGCAATAATGAATGTTTAGCCTAAGGTGTTTTAATTTTGATGAATATTGAGACAACAATATTAGCTAGACTTTTTTTTCCCATTGGTCCATTCATTTTTCACCCCATTGGTATTATTTTTTCTATTCCTAAAATGAGCCTTTTTTTGGCTTGTTGATTTTTGGTCATTGACAAAGCTATTAAAGAGGACAAATAAATTATTTATTTTTAGTAATTGGCAAAGCTATTAAAAAGGACAAATAAATTATTCAACTGGTTTCTAATGTCATCCATTTTTATTGTGATGAGGACATTTGGTATTATACTGCTCCGGGCATTCTTCAAAGGAGTTCATGTGCCTTGTCTATGTTTTCACATTTTTCATAGGCGTGTGAGGAAAAGGAAGAGAAGCTAACCATATGGGCTTGGGAATCAGTTTTCCTCGTGAAGCTTTTAGCAGAGCCTCGTTTACCTGCTTCGCTAGGCCGCCAGGCCGTTCAGGTCATCCAGCTCCTTCAGCACAGAGGACGCCATTGAAGAGGAAAGTGGTTTTCAGGTTCAGTTTGATCTATTTTCTTTGAAGAGGAGGCTGCTGAGAAGACAAGCATAAAACACAGGTATGAATTTGAGCCTATTTGCGCATACCCACTGAGTTAAAACTCAATTTTTTGAAGGATATAAATCAAGGCAAGCCCTGTTGAATTCTCCTTTGAAACCCTAGAAACCCTCATTGTCATTCTTTAAAATTTCAACATATTTGAGGTGCCGTATATTTGAATACCCATTTAGACAAAACTTTCAAAGTCTAAATGAATACAAATTAAGGTAACCCTCCCCAGTCAAATACTTATTTGAATCCATCATGTCATTCTTGCTGAATTAGACCAGTTTGAGGCTCTGTGTATTTGAATGCCCATTTGGAGAAAACCCTCAAAATTGTGAATGGACCTGTGAAATCCTGGTTTGAAATCCAAAACAGCCTAACGTTGTCATTTCAGAATTAGACAAATTTGAGGGTCTCGATGAACGTCCAATGATACAATAACCCCAAATTCTGAATGGGTACAAATTAAGTCTAGCCTCTGTTAAGTGTTGTTTTGAATCCCTATAAATTCTTCTCATTTCTGTAGAATTAAATGAATTTGAGATTCTCTGTGAATACCCGTTGAGTCAAAACCCTCAGACTAAATGTAAATCAAGGCCACCGCTGTGACATTGCAGGGTTAGGTGAGCTCCATGGCGACCAAAAAATGGTGGACAGGATCGGCTTAGGGTTTTTGTGTCTCTTTGCAAGGGGGTTGACACCTTTGGAGGCCTTTGCCCTCCTCCTGTATACTACCCACCTTTGGAGGCCGCAGGCAGGGACTAAAAAATGTTTAAGTTGCTGCTACCATGGTAGAGCGTGAATTATTCGACAGAATGCCTCAAAAGAATTTCATCTCACGGGTTGCAATGATTGCAGGATATAAGCAGAAGAGACTTTTTAAAAAGGGCATTAGAGACCTTTTGCAGTTGACAACTTTGAAACCAGGTATGGACATGCATCACAATAAAAAATATAAAGGGATTTCACCCATTGTTTTAACTGCAACTGCCACAGTAGACATGTATGCAAAATATGAAATCATAGACATGGCGCGTGGACTGTTTGTATTGTAGGCAGACACGTAGAGAACAGGTTTATTGATACAGCCTTGGAAACTTTTTAGTAAATACAATTGACAAGAAAAATGTTCAATATATATACAAAATGTGGAATCATAGACAAGGGACGTAAGCTGTTTGACAAAATGTCTTAAAGAAATTTGGTCTCATGGCATAGGCACAAAATGAAACTTATTGTGCCAAATGGAAGCTTTGGAACAGAGCACGGGAACCTCAGTGTGAAAGGATAGAGGAATCTTATTGTCTTGTATTTGCAGCGGCCTGCAAAAATGTGGAAGCACAGAACAGACATGTGAACTGTTAGATTAATGCCTCATAGTAGGTATATATTAAACCGTTTCATTCTGTTCAATGGTGAAATAGGTAATTTTACATCTCATCTACATCAAATAGTGGTAAATATTTATCCTATTTTTATTAGCCAAAATTAACTTTTAACTGTTGAATGGAATGATGTACATGACTGTTTTGCAGCTCCATTCACTAACAGTAAAAAAAAATTAAAAAATACCGTACTATTGGACTTTATCAAACTCATTTTCATGGTGACGTTTCATAGAATTATTGGAAAGAAACCCCCCCAAAAAACCAAGTTGAACTGAAAATAAAGTCAATATATTTTTCTGCAACTGAACATATTCTTTATGTTACAATTCAAAATACAATTGAGCATCAACGAAGGAGGATCCTTCCTCTCTGCTCATGAGACTCCTTTTCCTCACTGTGGTTTGGCAGGCATCAACAATTTTAGAGGTAAACACAAAACAATCCCTTCGTTTCCACAACTGGACTTGAACAACAGATCGATGGGCTCCTTGGCCGTAATCCAAAAGCAAACCTTCCAACACCTTGCTTTTTTTTCTTGTATACCCAAAACATAAATCAATACATTTTAAATCCGCTGCAGAGTTGGAGCCATGGAAATCCTATTTCTCGGCATCGTCTGGAAAGCTTTCGCAAACCCCGCCCCTCCTCATTTCGCCGCTTACAGAGAAATAATAAAGCAATTAATTAATTAATTAATTGGGACCCCAACAGCTGAGATACATGACATGTCGCAGTGCCTCTTCGGACTGCTTTCTTCTTTGGCGATGGAGAAGGGCGGGTTCTTGAGGTTGAGGTTTGCATGAAGAGAAGAATCCAAGCACAATAGCAGAAGATGGAGCAGCAAATGATAAAAGACGATAGCTTAGCTGTAGCATGCTTCAGAATTGTGCCCTCTTCCCTAAAAGCCCGCATAAAATCCTTTGAACTCATTTTTCCTTTCTTTCTCAGATGAAAAGCTTGAATAGCAAGTATGATAAGAGATGAGAGATGATATCTGAGTTTATATAGCAGCAATGAAGATACGAGGAAGTATGATAAGAGATAAGAGACTAAGAAGAGGGGCAAGTGGAGTGAAGTGCGACAAAACCACGGCTACCCTCAGTATCTCTTGGAATCCCAGTATCTCTTGGAATTGTAATGTAAGTGGTTTTCCATAGGGCCCGGTAGGCTGCAAAGCACATCGTTTTTTCTGTATTCTTTATGAAGAACCCTGTGGTTCTAAATGCTCGCTGTCTCACTCAACACCGTAGAACACCCAACAACTACTAGCAATTGGACTATAGGTATAGGTTTAATGGGCACGCTGATAATTTACAATTATCTCTCATTATTAAATTTATAACTAGCAATTGGACCCATAGGTTCAATGGATACGCTGAAAACTTTATGAAGAAATTATAGAATTTGTTAGATATTTTTTATTATCTATTAATTTTTAAGTTATTTAATCCGCTAAATCAATTTATCAATTCTTATTGAATTTTGGCACACACTAAGCTTTGACTTGCTTAGGTGGCTGGTGGGCCCCTTCTCTTATTGACACATTAACAAAACAAAGTAAGAGAAAGGGCCCACCAGCTACCTAAACAAATCAAAGCTAATGTGTGCTATTTAAACATTAACTATTGTCTTTTTCACTTATATTAGTAAATTTCTTTTTACATTACATATTGAGATGAACAAACATAGTTGGGTAAAATTATTATCATATCAATACCTCACCAGATAAATATTTAAATATATATTTTTTTTAAGTTATCATTACTTTACATTCACTCCCTATGGGAGATCACTTATCTCTATAGATCATTTAAAAAATATAAATTTGAAAATTATAGTCCACCTTCTAAGTAACTTGTATATATTGTATATATGTAGTAAATTAATTGAATCTCTTATTGATTTTTATATAATCCCATAGAAACAAATTATATTTAATCATATAATTATTTTAAAAATAATTTAGTAGGGTACAATAGATTTATGTTCTACAACTTATATCTAAAATTATGCACATAAAACATAACTATATAATACTAAGATGGCTCATAATACATCCACTGGAAATTTTAAGTATGTATTTAATATATGAACTTTTATAATATCTATCACATTAAAAAAATTAGAGAAATATTTTCAACATATTAACAGTCAATGTAGATTAATTGAATGGAACTCTACTTCATATATATAATCAACAATACTACCCTAACTAACTATATCATATATTATG
The DNA here is from genome assembly GCA_027924645.1 of Cunninghamia lanceolata. Taxonomy (NCBI): domain Eukaryota; kingdom Viridiplantae; phylum Streptophyta; class Pinopsida; order Cupressales; family Cupressaceae; genus Cunninghamia; species Cunninghamia lanceolata. Next base: position 2,240,823 of record BSBN01000281.1, on the reverse strand, counting down.
GTATTTTAATATTATATTACTATTATTTATATTATGTATCATTAATATTATATTAGTATGTAATATATTAGTATGTAATACATGATGAGGTTATAAATATAATACATTTCAATAACTTAATATCCTCTATATCATTATGAAATTTGATCTAATCTATTTATTATGAAGATATAAATATAATAATTTTGAATAACTTAATAGAAATTTATCCTCTACATATGTATTTAAAAATTCTAAACATATAACCATAGTTTTATCATAGTAAAGAAATTTGATTATTGTTTGCACTGTTGATTTAAAATATTTCATATAGTCTAACTTAAATATTTGTTTTTCATAGAAAATGTGTCTTTATGCACTTTATGAAATATTCTTTTATTGAACTACTATTATGATATTGTTCAAACCTAGAATTTAAGAGTTTTTGAAATCTAAATTAAAACTCATAAGTATTCTTATTAAAAGAAGAAAATACAAAGTATAGGTAAATAGTTAAAAAGGTAAGTGTTACAAGTGATATAAAAAAATTTGAGGGTTTTTTAAAAAATCTATTTTTAATTACCTTTTTAACTATTTACCTATACTTGGTATTTTCTTTTTCTTCTCACAATCCCCAAACTATTATTTTAACCACCAAATATAATTTTATTTTTCATAATTAATTTTTAGTTATATAATTTTACTTTAGAACTATTCTCTTATTATAAACACATAAATTTTAATTTTTTAAAGATTTTTTTTGTTTATATATCTATATATTGTTTACTTTATTTTAACTTTGTATTAGATTTAGAAAAAAAAAATGCTCTCTTTTTATTTTTAAAAATATAAATGTTCTTAACCAATGTAATGGTTGTTTGAAATAAAAATATTCATTGAGCACATCATCCAAACTAAAATGTACTTGAGAAATTTAAACCTTACTTTCGATCATAAAAACCAAATAACCTAATTAAAATTTTAATATTTTAAAAACAAATATATAAATTTAATATTATTTTACAATATTATATTAAAAATTATTATGTTTTATATATATATATATATATTTAATTATTATAAATATTATATTTAATATCATATATTAAATGTAGCCAAGCGTGAAAAGTAATTGTTATAAGGATTTATCTTTAAATTTCATCACATAATCAATGTAATGATACACGGGTATAAACTTATTTATTTCTTTAATAATATATACTAAATTTAAAATAAAAATCATAACTAATTATTACTGTGACGACGAAAGGTGAAAATGCACCTTAGTTTCAACCTTCATTAACACTGTTGCATATAACACAAGTAAAAGGTAAAGTGAAGAAGGATAAGGTACCCTTCGGTCACATCAACAAGTTGCAGCATTGATTAGCATTCACTTTTCACCTAAAGTCTTCTTTCTTTTTTTTTCTTTTCAGGTGTTACCTATAAATTATAATATCAAAAGCATGTTGGGTTGACTATGCTCAACTCTTTATTCATAAATATTTTTTCATTTATTACTTTTTTCAATTTTGTTGTCTTTTTGTCATTTATTTATTTAAGGTAGTGCTGCTCACTAAGGGAAGGCTTTCAACCTAAATATCACATATTTAACTATTGGTACATGCTCATTTAAAGGTCTATATTGGAGGTATCAAAATTACTTCCAAGAATATTCATTGTTGTAGATAATTTCATCTGAGTCAAACTTCACACAAAGCCAACAAGCCAAAGAGTAATAATAGCATAAACAAAGAGATTAAAAATCACATTGGAGCTATGAAAAATCCTTCAAGGACATTATTTGAAAGATTCGGATGATTGAAAGTTTTTTACTTCGATACTTTAATATCAAATCATCATGAATTCACCCAACGACATATTCGTCTACTAACTCAAAACTACAATTACACTTAATTCACATATTTGATCAATGATGACAAAATGCAACAAATTAACTAAATGAAATGTGTTTATTTATGTAAACTAAATAGAGTTTTTATCTCCATCTAAAGAAATTTAAATTGAATAGAGAAATAAATGTAAGGTCAAGATCTTATTAGTTCCCCATCATATATGACTATTTAAATAAGATTATTTTAGAAAATGTAATAAATCTAAGGTCAAGATCTTTTCCATATATCAAAAATATAGATCTATTGCAACATGACAAGGTTCCATGTCGCAATCATGTATTTATTGCAAATGTCAAAGTTTTAATCACATGAAATCACATCTAAGATGAATTTAGTAGAATATTTTGACCATATTAGTATATTTTACAGCATTCCACAAGGCAAGATGAGTGATTTGAGTGCATGGTTACTTGCTATATATCTTGGCAAAAATATAATCATAAATTCTATGAGGACACTTCCAAACACCTCTCAAGTTCAATGGGATGTAGCATATTCATTAACTCGTATGCAGGATGACAAGAACAATGATATTCTTCCCTAGATGCGATTTTGTAGAGAAATGAGATTTTAGTGACTAGGTCTGGCGTTTAGATGTTCCAAACTCAATCCTAGTGGGCGGTCCAATCATTTCACATTCACTTAGGACGAGTTGGTAATCGTTATGTGAAAGCACACATCGTCCTCTATTTAGGGGAGAGGACCCAGTAGTGGTGCACCCTAACTTCACACCTCTCAAAATCATACGTGGCAATTTTGAATCACTCCAAAATTTTTACAATAGCTTACCTGGCAACGCCCCTGCTTATAACTAAGGTTTCAGCCATATCATCAAATATGATGCCACATCAGCATGCTTTTTGATGAGGTGTCAAATAGTTCCCAAAAAAAAAAGGTGGACCAATAGGTGTGCATTAAGTCATGTTTGTTGGTGGGCTGATGTGACATCACATGATTGGTTGCTTTTTAAATTTAAAGGTCACATTTCATTCAATTATTATTACTTATAGTAACACTAACAATCTTTAAAGTCACAACTGCTAGTACTAAACTTCAAAAATATCAGACCTTAAATGCACATATACTGGTACTAAACTTAAAAAATATTGGGCCTTAAATGCACATATACTTTCTCAGCCATTGGAACTATCTCACCTATTGGGTCTTTACCCCTAAGTCTGGCTCTTTACTTTAAGGGAGAGGGGCTAGTTGCCGCCCACACCCCAATAACCGCTATGTTTTTAATCACTTGACCCCCCAATTAAATTTGTAAAAAGAACCAATACATGTAAAATACCAACCAAATACATTAACACAAATGTACCAATACATGTTCACAACATTTGTACATGTTCACAAATGCACCAATACATTTGTAAATTAACCAATGAAATTAAGACAAGTGTACAAATGTGATGGTGAGCAGTTACCAGCACATCGGTGCGGATGTATGGGGTGACATGTTGAAATGACCATTTTTCGACCCATGTGCACATAACGCGTCCTACAGGGAAATGTATAAGTGCCCAGAAGCTAAAAGAATAGCTTTAAGCTCTTCAGTTGCATATGGAAAAACCCAAAAAAATCATCAAAATTCAATATGTCTAGCTATGTGCTTGATGTGCGCGAAGTTAGGGTGGACGGCTACTGGCCCCTCTCCCTTAGTAAAAAGTAAAAATAAACATAGAAATGAACGGGGACAATTTATCTTTCATGCAAGTGGCTTTAATTTACTTTTTTCCCTTGTCTTTTATCATTTATTGTTTCTTTCAAGCCTCTGATATCCGCAGTTTCGAACGACCTGCCGTAAAAAAATGACTACATCCTAGCTTAGTGTAAATAGGAACAATATAAAGGTGAATATGATACAAAAATATCTCTTTCAATAAATTTCTCCATTACTAAGCTTCTTAATGTCATTTAAGAAACACACCTACCTATAAATAAGTTGACATCCATCATATAGGTTACACACAGAGCAATTACGCTAATTAATATCTTCTACCATATAGTTAACCAGCTGATCTTTTCTCAATCCAATTTGTTACCATAGTCTTAAAAAAATTTAACTTACCGAAAAAGATATTTAAAGAAACATTGATGTTTTTGAGTTTAACATTTTTTAAACACGTGTGGGCACGGAAGCATCAATCTTCTGGTTTATCTCTTTTTTCTGCACCTTAATGTCTTTGCTCAGCGGTAATTAACCAGGTTGTTCCGTGTTTTTTTTGGCAGTTTTACTGTTTTCTGACAATTTTTTAATTTACACGGCAGTTCATGGTAGGTTTTTGTGCTTTACTCGACGGTCATTGAATATCAAGCAGATTTTTTCAACCGTGCAAGGTTTTGGAGAGGCCGTGGTCATATCAGTATTAGTGCCTGGTCTTATTGAGAGTTGCAGCCTCGATTTTTATTCTGTCTATTTTATAATGACCACATGAAATGAACCTGCAGAAAGAAATTGTTGGAGAAAACAGAAAGGGAAAACCAAAAAAATCTGACGAAATTGAATGGCTAAAAATTGTTTAATCGTCTTGCATGCCTCTAGGGTAAGCCCAATCATGCTTCAACACACACTAACAAAAGCCATTTTCATTAAAATTTTAAGACCCTCTCTGCACAGGTCCTAGAAAACCCAAGCCCCTAATGAACGAATTGGGAAAAGGGGCAAACCAACTTACTGTTTATAATGGCATCTGCAAATCTGACGTGGCTTTGAGCACCCCTTGCTGAGTCGGCACTGACCCAAAAATGAGACGATCACGAACATGGTGATGGTGATCCGGTGGGCATGTGGGTGGGCCTGAAGTAAGGGCTCTACAACAAGGCTAAATTGTTTGAGGCATGGCTTACAAAAACTTTGGAAGAAGATAATTTCTCTACCTGCCAAAACCATATAGGCTATTTCTCTATGCACCATGTTGATGCATTTTGTAAAGTGTGGCAATATTGCATGGAGCGGCAATGAACATAAACCACATAGCCACTAACCTAGATATAAGATGTGCCATTTTCTTTGTTCTTTTGTTGTCCTTCACTCAAATGCATTCAACCCCACCTACATGAACTCTATGGGCAAGGAAGCATAACCCTATCTCCCTATCCTTCTAGCCAAGCGCAAGCAACCCATAGCTATATGGATACAACGAGTAAGAGAAAAAAAGCATCAATTAAATTTGCACCCTATGCAAAGCTCCTCCTATCACTATCAATATATGGTGGAGACAAAACGGTTCAAGCAAATGAATGTTTAGAGCAATATAGTATAACTAGGAACTAGTTCAAATCCACAACTTATTCTGTTGACCAAGATGCACGAACAGTTGCAGCAAGAGAGCTAGTTGTTCTAGGTGCAAATACAATTCCAGGCGCGAATACAGAACCATTAGTTCCATCAGTATATAGGTATATAACAACTATAATTTTGGTTGATGAATGTTGTTTAGCGTCACAGATTCCACCATCACTTGCTCCATCTCACTCCCTCAAATGATAGTAGATATAGAAAGTATAGAAAATCAAAACCCAGACAAAGAAAACTCACAATTGAAATAATATCAGGTTTTCTTGCTGAAGTGCAAATATATAAGAAAAACAAATGTCAGTTACTGGACTTTTAGAAGCATTTGGAGGAGTCTGCTATTGCTAGTGTAGGCACCTATGTATGATGAGTGCTATCTGTTGGTGGATAATCAAATTATATGCCCATTGCTAGGAAAAGGGTTTAGAAAGTTGCAAAGTATTAATGGTCTACCGAACAAGTTTATTGATGAAGTAATGTCTGCAACTATTTAGTGGATGGGCGGTTGAGAAATAAGATCTTCAAAATGAAATCATTAATTGTTTAGTGGAATGTTAGGTTGGACAGTTGAGAAAATCAAATTGTCAAAATGAAATCAAATCGTCAATCCATCATAGATTTAATTAGTTGTCAGAAAAAGAATGACGAGTTTAGAAAATATCCAGCGTGAAATATTTTGGCCTGGCACAGAAAAACAGTTATAAAAAAATTGATGGACCAGATCATTTTGATCGTAGTCCTTTTAATCTCAGCCTTTTATCTACAGAATTCATGTAGTGCTGCTCACTACAAGAACGCTTATCAGCGTAATAAACATCATACATGTTTTATAAAAGTATATTTTAATGAAAAAAGAAAATATCTTCTAGCATATAAAAAGGAACACTTGCACAACTTGCCCCACACATTCTAGCATGTTGTCATGAACATTTAGGACTAGCTCTAATTCTGTTAGAGTTTCACCTTTTTTTGCACATATCATTTTTCCACTCTTAAACTTATTCTCTTATACACTCAAAGTTTCTACAACCAAATTGTTAAATCAACCATGAGGCCTTCCAGAAACAATCCTAGGGCACTAATTTTCCACTAAAGCAAGTTGTAGGTTTGATGCAATGTTTTGTAGAGGACATGGTCACCTAAGTGCATGACATTATTGCATCTAGGGGACATGACCACACCCATTAAGATAGGATCATGGCCCCAAGGATAGGGGCCACACACTCTAGCAAGTTGTCATGAACATTTAGGACTATTTGTTGCACACATCATTTTTCCACTCTTAAACTTATTCTCTTATACACTCCAAGCTTCTACAACCAAATTGTTAAATCAACCATGAGGTCTTCTTGATGCAGATTCCAAAAACAATCCTAGGGCACCAATTTACCACTATTTAGAAAGTTGCAGGTTTGATGCAATATCTTGTAGAGGACATGATCACCTAAGTGTAGGACATTAGTGCATCCATGGGACAGGACCACACCCATTAAGATAGGATCATGGCCCCAAGGATAGGAGCTACACACTCTAGCTAGTTGTCATGAACATTTAGGACCAACAGTAACTTTGTTAGAGTTCCACCCTCAGTTGCAGACATCACTTTTCCACACTTGCACCTATTCTCTTACACACTCCAAGCTTCTAGAACTAATTTGCTAAATCAACCACATGATCTTATTGAGGTAGATCCAAGAAATAATCATATGGCACCAATTTCCCACTAAAGCATGTTGTAGGTTTGATGTAACATCTTGCAGAGTACATGGTCACCTAAATTCTATAGGACATTAGTGCATCTAGGGGATAGGACCACACCCCTCGAGACAAGATCATGGCCCTAAGCATATGAGCATATGCCTTAGGACACTATTGTCAAAAGGTCATCGATAAAAGCTTCCTGAACACATGTTTAATAGTTTGGGATCTCCTCCAGATAACTCTAAACCTTCTTTAGCCTCCACAACCACCAAATTAGACACACATCTCTGTCCCATTTTTTTCCCTGGTGCTAGTCCAATCTCTACTAAACCTTGCTTATTGTTGTTTTACTTCAATAAAATCCAATTTTAAGTGAATGAATGCAACTCTAGTAAGCAAATCTAAACAATTTCACAATAGTTGTTTATCTTTATTTACATTTTGGTCACAAATTTTTTTAGTGGTGAAATGGTGAATAGTTGAAATTGGAGATTCAAATTTTGGCGAATAGTACAAGCTGTAAGACAACCTAAATCGCCACATTATTATGAAATTTTATTTTAGTCCTGGTTAAATTGCCTAAGCATTTATTTTATTAAACCTTTAAGCTCAACTATTTCGCCACAATATTCGATGCATGATTAGATCTAATTTGCATAAAGTTTATAAGTTTAAAGATAAATCTAAATTGATTCACCATTAATAATATATATAATTCTTGGTTATTTTAGGGCATATCACCAATCTCCATTTCCCATTGTTGATTTTATTTGTAATCAAATGGTTCTTATTACTTTCCAGGAGCTAAATCAACAGTCCAAAAGTAATTTTGGGCTTGATGGACATTTGAAAGTGCAAACACATTTTAGCTCCCGCAAAGCAGTAAGAACCATTTGATTAGAGGAGATTAATGGTCCAAAATGAATTTTGGGTTTGATGAATATTTGAAAGGTTAAGTACATTTTAGCTCTCAAAAAGTAAAGGTAATTGTTATATTAGATAGTAGATTTGTGCTTTGAGTAGGGCCATTATATAAGCATTCTATTTATATGGTGTTGATTTAAATTGTTCAGCCCATGTGGGCTCTAATGTTGCCGCCTTGACCCCTACAAGGGGCACTACCCCTTAACCCTGTGAAGGAGCATTGCCCCCTCGACCCTTGTAAGGAGCGCTACCCCTTAAACATGTCGATGGCTACCACCCCCAAGCCCCTACTTTTCCATAAGAATTTATTTTTTTTTAAAAGAAGGATTCACCATGGTAATTAATGTGCTTGACTATTATTTGCCAAGATTCGCTAAGATTTTCTACAAATTTCTAGTGATGTAAAAAATTGGCAATAATTTTTTTTTTCAAAAAAAAGGAAAGATTCTCCAATAAAAATTAATAATTTTTTTCCAAAAAAAGGAAAGGTTCGCCAGGATTTTATAAGATTTATTAGGGGCCTTTTCCTAAAGTTATCACTGATTTTGGTGAACTTGACATTCTAACACTTACACCCTTCTTCAAACACAAAAAAGTTAGGGTCTTTCCTCTTAATGAGTGGCAAGTAGCACTCATCCAAACACACCCTTATGTTCCCTTTTTCCCATTTCATGCACACCTTATCTGTTGATTGCACTATGAAAACTTGTTTAATTATGCTAATTAAAGATGAGATGCTGGAGTTACTGTTATGATGAAAAGACTCATGTTTTGGATTTAAACTGACAAATTATGTAGAAATGTCTTATTTTTATCACAGGTGTCTATCTATCAGGCAAAGAGTTTTTGAAGACTCCGAAGATGTTCCTAACTATCTTTGGAGTTGAGCAAAAGATACACTACAAAGCACTCCAACATTTTCTAGGATGGTTGGAGGATCTCCAGAGTTGGAGTGGTAGGACAAGAAGGGTTGCTGATCATGAGACCTCCGGAGTTGTGGCCTAATGATCTATCTGGTGATCTCTGGAGTTGTTGATTAATTCCATAGTCTGCAAAGTTGCACAGAACCTCCAGAGATGTTTCACTCCCAGAATCTCTAGAGCATCTATAAGCTCCAAAGTTCTGCATATGAAGGCCAGAGTTTTGATGAGATAACTGCAGTGGCTCAGAGGAGACAAAGTACACCTGCCATTTGATTTTGCATGATTAGGGACTTCTAGTAGTTCCTTGTTTTTAAGTTAATTCCCTTTTTATTAGGGCCTCCACGACATGTTTTATCAAAAGTCAAAACTCTAGATTTAAGGACACTTCAAGTGTCACTTAAGTCTCTTTAAGTTTTGCATGGTTATACTTTTATAGAGGTAGTTGCATGTTTAGTTTATAAAATAAAAGATCTTCTGTATCTCAAGATGAACTGAGAGTAAAGATGGTAAATTCCAGAGATATGATATCAACAACAAACTGATATATATTGAATGGAGATAACAGAATAAACATATAGTTTTTAGTCAGTTTTTATATAGTTGCAGATAGTTACAGAAACATTTACTTTTGAATATACTCTATTTTGGAAATACTGGATTAAGGAAGGCAATTCTTCTATTTGTGTGTTCTAAAATATCTGTTAGCCTTCAATTCTAAAGGTGTGGAGCAAGGTCCCACTCTCACAGACAGAAGGGAGGCTAGTATTGTTTATTGCTTTCTTATGTTATTGATTCCTTAATTTAGTTTTTCCTTAGAAGTAAATCAGATTCTTGTTAATTCAGTTTTGCTTCTGTTTTAATGTTTGTTTCAACTTTTATAATCAAATAGATCATTTCAAGCATTGCATTGTTTCAATTCCTAGATTAGGTTTCCTTCACAACAAATAGTTAGAAGCATAAATTTGATTAGATAGGGAATTTTCATTTCAACAGTTAGTTAAAAATTGTTAATTGCTAGTTCCTATTGCAGACTACCATGGACACAGCCATGGATTTGACAAATAAACATGATTAAATGCCAAGGTACAATGACCCTTGTAATTTTTGGCGATGTTGCTGGGAACCTTTGTGTTAATAGCAACTTTAGTTAACAGTCCTAGTTAGGGTTAGAACAATTCTATATGGTTAGACCTAGAGACTTAAGAGGTAGATATATCAAAAAAATACCCCAACCACAACCTATAGGTGAAAGCAGTGGGGTAGGTCAAAATCTTATTGAGGAGGAAGATCATATAACACCTACCTTAGAAATCACACAACAACCAGATATTCCCACAATCCCTCAACACCTTACACTCTTAGAATACATCTAAGAGTTACATGAGAGACACCAAACGGATCTACTAAAAGGATCCACCTTACAAGTGACTCAACCTAAATTTTGGTAAGAAGAAACACCATAGGAAGATCCATTAACCATGGGGGACAATCATGAGTAGCCAGATCCTCTGCAAGAGAATGCAAGGAATTTCTCATATCCCATAGTCCTCAATCCTAAGGAAAATGCACCTATGAAAAACATCTCCCCCTCATATCTTCCAACATTCATGGGAATCCCTTCTAAGGATCCAGATCAGTTCAGGTCTTTGAATTCAAAGTCTTATGTCAAACATATAACTATGGATCTGACAACCAAAAGTTAAAACTCTTTCCCTCTATTGGGATAAGGTGCCATTAACCTTGTAAATCCCAATATTGTATTTATTCCATTTATTATATGTAATTTGTAATTATCCATGAGATGTATTAGTTTCACTAGCAAGGGTAATTTCGGAGTCACCAGAAATTATTACGGAGTGATATTTATGGTTGGCAAATGTAAGAACTCAAAGTAAATGAGGGTAGGCATGCTCCCTTGAGGAATATACTATTTTTGGCATGTATGATAACTGTCATAATGTTTGGTGAGTGAATCTATGACAGCTGCAAGTTGTCATAAGCTTCTGTGATTCTATGATGCTTATGATGGATATGTTAGTTATATATTTGCTATATTTAGCCCAAGGTTCCTATCTTGGAAAGATACTCTTTTGTTAGAATCTATGATGGTTATGACGCATCATAAGATGCTGTAAGAGGCCAGATTTAGTCTTGGGCACCCAACCTTTGCATGGCTGTTTTTGGACAAGTGGAAGGTGCTTGTAAGATGGCATTTAATATTTGTATGTTGAGAAATCTCATGAGAGAGTAGGTGAATGCCTAAGATGAGTTAGAAAATGTTTCTATAAGTATTTGCCATGTATTTGTTGCTGCAATACAGATTTTAGATACTCGGGTGCTGTCAGAATGTTGTCAGATTAAAGACTGGTGGAGAGAGTTGAAGTGTTGTATTGTAAATCATTTTCAGATTAATACAAACATTGGGCCTCTTTCCTATGTGGAGTTTTTTACCCAAAAGGGTTTTCTCCACGTTAAACATTGTGTTATGTGTTCATATTTCTGATTTTGCATTTCTGTGAAGCATAGTTTTGTTTATGTGTTACAATCTCCATTAATAACACACAGTTAAAGATTGTAGAAATTTATATTGAATCAGATTTCCATTGAATAAGTGTTGCTTTCATTTCTAACATTTGGTATCAGAGCCTGGCCAACTTTGACTCTTGGGTCGTAGTGTGGAAGCTGTAGCTACAGTAGGGGATTTGGTTGTGTTTGTTTTGTAGATCTTGTGTTGTTATTATAGTTGCATCCACCGTTGCATCAACCTCTCGATTGGACATTGAGAAGTTCAACGGAACGGGGTATGAGTTGTGGAAGCTGAAAATGGAAGATTTGTTGGAAGAAAGAAACCAATGGCTAGTTGTCTAAAAAGAGAAGAAACTTGGCAATGTCTCTCAAGATGAGTGGGATAGACTGGATAAGAAGGAACGGGGAACCATCTGGTTGTGTCTTTCAGACTCAGTCCTATTGAATGTCGCAAAGGAAGAGACTACATACAAGTTGTGGAAACGGTTGAGTGAGATCTATCAAGCCAAGAGTATGGTAAATAAACTTTATTTAAAAAAAAAATTGTTTTCCATGAAAATGTGAGAAGGTGAATCAGTTGTAGAGCATTTAAATTCTTTTAATTTGTTAGTGAGTCAGCTTGATTCAATAGATGTTGAGGTTACTGAGGAAGATAAATGTATCTTACTTCTGTGTTTTTTACCTGAGTCTTGGGAGAATGTTATCCTTACTATCACTGCTAACCTCACGGATCCGAAGTTGGATGCTCTTGTTTCAGTGCTACTGTCACAGGAATTGAGGAAGAAGAGTTCAGATAGTTCAAGGGATGCTCTCAGTGTCAGGGGAAGGTCTAAGAAAAGAGGACCTAAAGGAGATCAGAAAGGGGCTAAGGACAAGTCCAAGGGTCAGTCTAAGACTCCTGATAAAAAGAACAGAGTTAAGTGTTGGAACTGTGGTAAAGGGGGACATGTGAAGGAGTGCAGAAACCCCAAGAAATAGCGGGAGAGTGCTTCGGATAAGTCCTCAAATGCAGTTGAAGAAGTTTTACTTTGTGCATGTAATCTTGTTTCTAATGGTCACTAGTTGGTTGACTTAGGATACTTGTTTCATATGACTCCGCATAAGGAATGGTTCTCCTCATATGAAGAATATGATGGAGGTAATATCTACCTTGGTGACAACTCTACATATCCGATTGTTGGGAAAGGAAAGGTATTGTTGTGTTTCGGTGATGGGAGGATTAAAACCCTCCCTGGTGTTTTGCATGTTCCTGGACTAGCTAGAAATTTGATTTCAGTTTCAAAGTTGAATGATTTGGGAATGCATGTGACATTTGACAAGCATGGTTGTAGATTAGTGAGAGGGAACTGTTAACCCTTTTTTTCCCCTGTCTAGAGCCAAATAGTTAACATGGTATTTTCCTTGAAAATCTCTTTGAAGAGGTCCTTATAAAGCAAAGTGCCAAAATTCCCAGAAGCCTTGCCTAAAAAACCTTACCATTGTAAAGAGCTTGAAAAAATAGGTAGGTTTGCTTTTTACAGTACCCTGAAATTTGTCCAAATGAGGAAGTTATGCATGGTCAAAGTTTCAGTCAACTGACAGTTCAAATGTGCATTTGGCGGGCTCTCAAAAAAATTCCATCGGTCTTTTGAAAATGATCGCTACGGATCGCGACACGTGTCAACGACGGAGCGCAGTTTCTAAAAGTTTCAATGTTGCCGCGGAGGGCACCACGTGTCAGCTTCCACCATAGTTTCTTTGCAATTTCTTTAAGTTTCTAACTCGCAGTTTCGAATAGTTTCACGGAGTGCGTGGATGGCACCACGTGGAGGCACCCGAGAGACACACAAAAAGTAACTTGAGCCCCGCGGATGGTGACAAGTGGCAGCCTCCGCTTACGTTTCTACAAGTTTCACGGCCTCCGACTAGTTTCGCAAGCTCCCTTTTCTAAAGTTTCTCAGTTCTGCGGGTTGCGACAAGTGTCAGCAGTGGAGAGCCCCTGTAAAGTTTCTTAGAGTCCCCACAGATACCGACGCGTGTCGCTTTCTGCTGAAGACCCTACTATGTTTCTTAGAATGAAGCAGAGGATGCCACGTGTCGATTTCCGCATGAGTCTTAAGTGGGTTGTTGAAGTTTCTGTCTTGTTTCTCTCTGCGCGGATGGTGACAAGTGGCGGGTTCTGCCGAAGTTTCAAGCCCCTTTATATGTTTCGAGAGTAGCGCGCGGGACCCACGCACCCCTTAACGTTTCCGCGGAAGCTGACAAGTGTCGGCCTCCGCATTAGTTTCTTTTTCAAGGCTTGGCACATGCAAGGTGGGCCCCAACTGGAAGCTCTGTTGCTGCGGATGATGCCGCGGGTTGTGACACATGTCACGAGCGGGGCAACTTCAAACTTTTAATGCAGTTTTACAAGGCATCGTGGGGCTCGACATGTGTCGGCTTCCACACATGTTTCCGACAAGGTCTTCTCAGGGTCTTTTGGCGCCTAGTTTCTTATATAGACACAGCCCGGACCCGACGGCATTTTTTAACAGTTTCATAATGATTCTTCGGGTCCGCAGCTTGCATTTAGGGTTGTATATGCCAAGACATGGTTGAAGATGTAGAAGCGATATACACACAGATGCAGAAGCGATATACACAGGCGATTGACCAAACTTTGACCGCCTGTATCTCCTCCGTCTTAGCAATTTTTCACATGCTGTAAGAGGCAAAGTTGTATGTTTTCATCCCCTCTTTCATTTGGCAGGCTTTTTAGGAGGTTTTGTCACTTTTCAACAGATGAAGATTTTTTGGGGCATTCATTATAGCAGATATGGCAAGCAGCTGTCAGCATTCAATGCTAGGTTATCCTCCGCCATTCTGAGGATCAGATCGATGACGCGGCTGTTTGCATTGAAGACCTAAATATCTCCCACCTGCCCCTATTCTAGATCTCTTGCGCCATTACTCTTGGCAGGTGGACGTCCCTTCAGGAAAATATCTTCTGGTTGTAGCTCGCTGAGTGAATTCGGTACCGACTGGGGTCAAAATGTAAAATGCTATATGTACATGTAAAGCTGATGTCTATGGAGTTGGTAGTTCTTCTGGGCTATTCTTTGTAATGGCTACTAGGCCTCTATAATCAATATAAAGTGGTATTTTTTGCCTCTCTTTTGTTATTTTTAGTACTGTGTCTACTTTTCTGGACTTCTCTAGAATTAATATGAGACTGTGTAATGTCCTTCCAGTTGTGAGATTAGTACTATGTCTGTTCAGTTACTACCAAACACTTTTAAATCTGGTGTATCACTTAGTTCCTTTCAGCATTTCATTTCAGTTTCCATCTACCCATTTTCCCTTTCAAGCATTAGCACTAGGTTTAGATGTATTTCTCTAAGCTTTAGGCTTAGAAAGAGGAAGCCGGCCTTCTTTGGAGGTCTGATCTCATTTAGCAAGGTCCCACACTTTGAGATCATTCCCATGTTATTCCAGATTGCATGAGGTTTCACAGCTGCATGCAAAGGGTGCAAATCTGGGTGATAACAGTTTTTGGCACGCCCAATGGGACAAGTATGATGAACTGATCATCAAAATACTGAGGGATTTGGTGTTTCCCCCAGTATCATCAGCCTTTGGAGGTGGTACAAACAACACCATGGTGACTCTACTAATCAAATCAGCTGGTTCCAGCAGCCCAAGTATCTAAAATTTCATCAAAGGTCAGGATTTTGGTGATTTTCCTAGCCCTTTCAGCTTCCAGAAGCATCTCAATCACCTGGCAACTCCCTCTCTGGTATGCATCTAGTTTCTCCTTGGTTGGAGACCTATTTTGCTCTTATTTTGACATTTTCATGAATATCCAGCATCTAGATGCTATAAAATGTCAGAATTTTATGGGAATCATGGCTATTCCCCTACCCCTAATCCAAATACAGGCTATTGGCCCCCTTATCAGCAATACCAGGCCCCCAATGCCTATGAATTCGCTCCAAACACCCCCTCTCCTCATTGTAGTCAGCAATACCAGTAAGAACATTTTCAAACCACTATGGTCCAGCCTTGTGAAGCCCTTTATGCTCAAAATCAAGCATACAATCCCCCTAGTCAGTCCCAAAATGCTGATTTGGGTAGCCTTGAAAGTTTCATACTGAATTATCAAAGACAAATGTTAGAAATAGATAGAGAGGCACAATATAACATGCAACAAGATGAGCTTGCACATCAGGCTTATTTGCATCAGCAGGAGATAGAAAATAGAAGAGTGCATGAAGAGAATTTCTTGAATATGCAACTTGCAGCCCAGGAAAAACAAGACAAACAGTTGCTTGCTCAAGAACAAGAGCTCAAAGTAAATAGTTTCTCTCCTGTTCCCAACTTTAGGCAAGTTCAGCCTTCAAGACAAAATCAATCTATGAAAGAGTCTCTGACTTCTCTACCATGGTAGCCTTCTTAGGTCAATTATCCTGATTATAAGATACCAAACCTTGTGAAGGCCAATCCTCTCATGTCAGTTCAAAAAGAAGAAGAGGAAAAGGTTGAGGAGTCCAGGTCTATCAAGATTCCAAGTTTTAGGCAGCCTTCTACCTTGAAGGTTCCAAGTTGGAAAGGGCCATCTTTTTCACCTTGTGAGGACCCTCCATCAAATATACAAACAGAAACATGCTCTAGCATCTAGCTAGCAGAAGAAGAGCAGAGGAGACTTTTGTTGGCTTCGTATCAAAAGTTGGAAACTCAGCCCACCCTCACTTTTCCAAACCCATTCTGTGAAGAAGAGAGTCCCAAGGTCAGAATACGAAGCTTTAAGCAAGGAGAGCCTCCTAAATGTCCTAAATTGGATATTCCAAGTTTTAGAGGGCCTCATCCACTGCAACAAGAGCAACCTAGACTCCACAAACTCCCAGGCTTTAATGCCTTTATCCCTCCACAAGACTCTGTTCTTGTGCAAACTCAAATTATCATTCCCCAGGAACAAATTTGTCCAGAAGCCTCTCCCCTCCAAGAAATTCAAAAAGATGAGCCAAAAGAGGAGGTGGAAGAAGATAAAGCTAATGAGGAGTAGTTTGTTCCTACACTCACAAAGATAGAATTGTTTGAACCTATTGCACCTATGAGTATTGATAGGGTCACTTCAGAAGTGAATGATGTTGCCCTTCTTCATGAGCTACCTGATTATGTTGAAGAAGAAGAATCAAAGCAGCTGGTTGTGGATGTGCAGCAGCAAGAGAACACTAAAAATAATAACAATTTGCTGCAGGACGAGGCTGTTTTGCAAGATATCAGTTTGTTGGAGGAGCTTCCTTTCTATTGTGCAGAGGAGTTTGAGGCTGATTTAACCCATGAAGGTTTGCAGGAGAAGGCTACCTCATTGTTTGAGCTTTTGCCTTCCTTTATTGACGAAGAAAAGCTTGATTTGGTGAGCACATCTTTGAGTAATAATGGGAATGTTGAGCTTGGGCCAGCTGTTTGTAAAGGTTTTCTAAAAGCTGATAGTTTTGATGAGCTACTGGCTATCCTGGTAAGAGAGGATGTTCCTTTGACCATTGAGGAGGAATCAATATGGCAAACTATCATGCAAGATGAAGATAATGATATCATTTCTGAGCTTTCAAATTGTCTTCTCTCTTGTCTAGCCTTAGCCATGAGTAAGGACAACCATATGCGAAAGGCGGAAGGGTTTGAAGAATGCAACCATGATGACATTATGCAGGAATTCTTGGGCTCTTTGAAGGAAGAAGGAGAAGGCCATGAGGTCCCAAGTCAGTTGTTTTACACACAAGAGCAACATGAGAGTCAAATGGAGGTTACCACCATGCCAAATGAGGAGCTGGGGTTTTCAGACCAGCAAGAAGAGAAGAAATCTGAGTAGAGATATGAAATCAACTGTGTTGATTTACATGTCATTTCAAGGGGATGCCCAATCAGGCATCTAGCCCAGCTGGAGGCACATCAAGAGAAGTCACTACTTGTCATGCTTACCTCTAAGCATGAAGTTGAGCATCAAAATGAGTGGGATCAACTCATTTATTCACCACAAGCTAACAACACCAACAATCAGTCCTGGTGGATAGGTGAGTTAATCTCCATTTTTGGAGGGGTGTTTTATCAGTTTATCATATGCCTATTTCCCCCTCATCTCTTTTTAACTGCCCACATGCATGATAAACATTGTAAATTGTTAAGGAAGGGCAGTTATTTCCAAGAACCAGTTAATGGCTTTGTTTAAGGTCACTTTTGACTGGTTAGTTTAGATTAGAGTAGGTTTCATTTCTATTGTAGTTTTTCCTTTCCCTAAGTGCTTCTGCACAGGCTGCTTTGTCATTAGGAGAGAGCAGGCCTTCCCCCCTTTTTTTTGTGTTTTGAGAGGCAGGTCCTAGTTTCCCAGCATATTTTAAACTTGACTCCATGCCCAATGGATGCTTAAGGCCACTGATCTCATGTTTAGCAGGCAAACATCCCATAGAGGTCACCAAAAATGTTAACCCTTTTTTCCCCTGTCTAGAGCCAAACAATTAACATGGTATTTTCCTTGAAAATCCCTTTGAAGAGGTCCTTATAAAGCAAAGTGCCAAAATTCCCAGAAGCCTTGCCTAAAAAAATCTTACCATTGTAAAGAGCTTGAAAAAATAGGCAGGTTTGCTTTTTACAGTACCCTGAAATTTGTCCAAATGAGGAAGTTATGCATGGTCAAAGTTTCAGTCAACTGACAGTTCAAATGTGCATTTGGTGGGCTCTCAAAAAAATGTCATCGGCCTTTTGAAAATGATCACCGCGGATCGTGACACGTGTCAACGGCGGAGCGCAGTTTCTAAAAGTTTCAATGTTGCTGCGGAGGGCACCACGTGTCGGCTTCCACCACAGTTTCTTTGCAGTTTCTAACTTGCAGTTTCTAATAGTTTCATGGAGTGCGCGGATGGCACCATGTGGAGGCACCCGAGAGACACACAAAAAGTAACTTGAGCCCCGCGGATGGTGACAAGTGGCAGCCTCCGCTTACGTTTCTACAAGTTTCACGGCCTTCGCCTAGTTTTGCGAGCTCCCTTTTCTAAAGTTTCTCAGTGCCGCAGGTTGCAACAAGTGTCAGCAGCGGAGAGCCCCTGTAAAGTTTCTCAGAGTCCCCACGGATACCGACGCATGTCACTTTCTACTGAAGACCCTACTATGTTTCTCAGAATGAAGCGGAGGATGCCACGTGTCGATTTCTGCATGAGTCTTAAGTGGGTCGTTGAAGTTTCTGTCTTGTTTCTCTCTGTGTGGATGGTGACAAGTGGCGGGTTTCGCCAAAGTTTCAAGCCCCCTTTATATGTTTCGAGAGTAGTGCGCGGGACCCATGTGGCCCTTAACGTTTCCGCGGAAGCTGACAAGTGTCGGCCTCCGCATTAGTTTCTTTTTCAAGGCTTGGCACAGGCAAGGTGAGCCCTAGTTGGAAGCTTTGTTGCTGCGGATGATGCCGCGAGTTGCGACACGTGTCACGAGTGGGGCAACTTCAAACTTTTAATGTAGTTTTACAAGGCATCGCGCGGCTCGACACGTGTCGGCTTCCGCACATGTTTCCGACAGCGTCTTCTCAGGGTCTTTGGGCACCCAGTTTCTTATATAGACACAGCGCGGACCCGATAGCATTTTTTAACAGTTTCATAATGATTCTTCGGGTCCGTAGCTTACATTTAGGGTTGTATATGCTGAGACACGGTTGAAGATGCAGAAGCGATATACACACAGATGCAGAAGCGATATACACAGGCGATTGACCAAACTTTGACCGCCTGTATCTCCTCCGTCTTAGCGATTTTTCACATGCTGTAAGAGGCAAAGTTGTATATTTTCATCCCCTCTTTCATTTGGCAGGCTTTTCAGGAGGTTTTGTCACTTTTCAACAGATGAAGATTTTTTGGGGCATTCATTACAGCAGATATGGCAAGCAGCTGTCAGCATTCAATGCTAGGTTATCCTCCGCCATTCTGAGGATCAGATCGATGACACGGCTGTTTGCATTGAAGACCCAAATATTTCCCACCTGCCCCTGTTCCAGATCTCTTGCGCCATTACTCTTGGCAGGTGGACATCCCTTTAGGAAAATATCTTCTGGTTGCAGCTCGCTGAGTGAATTCGGTACCGACTGGGGTCAAAATGTAAAATGCTATATATACATGTAAAGCTGATGTATATGGAGTTGGTAGTTCTTCTGGGCTATTCTTTGTAATGGCTACTAGGCCTCTATAATCAATATAAGCTGGTATTTTTGCCTTTCTTTTGTTATTTTTAGTACTGTGTCTGCTTTTCTGGCCTCTCTAGAATTAATATGAGACTGTGTAATGTCCTTCCAGTTGTGAGATTAGTACTGTGTCTGTTCAGTTGCTACCAAACATTTTTAAATCTGGTGTATCACTTAGTTCCTTTCAGCATTTCATTTTAGTTTCCTTCTACCCCTTTTCCCTTGCAAGCGTTAGCACTAGGTTTAGATGTATTTCTCTAAGCTTTAGGCTTAGAAAGAGGAAGCCGGCCTTCTCCGGAGGTCTGATCTCATTTAGCAAGGTCCCACACTTCAAGATCATTCCCATGTTATTCCAGATTGCATGAGGTTTCACAGCTGCATGCAAAGGGTGCAAATCTGGGTGATAACAGGAACTTGGTGGTAGCGAAGGGGAAGAGATTCAGAAACTTGTTCAAGCTTGAATCCACTACAGTTTATAATGCCTCTTATGTATCTGAGGCTAATACTGAAAATGCATGTATGTTGTGGCACTGTAGATTGGGAAACACAAGCAATAATGTATTAAAAACTATTAAGAATAAAAATTTGTTGGATGGTTTCTCCTATTCTGACGAGCACTTTGATTTCTGTGAGCATTGTGTATTTGGTAAACAAAATAGAAAATCATTTCCTTTAGGAAGCAATAGAGCAAAAGAAAAGTTAGAAATTATTCATACGGACGTGTTTGGACCTGTGGATAATGAATCTATCAAATTTTTTTGTTATTTTGTAACCTTCATTGATGATGTATCCAAATTTACATGGATTTATTTTATGAAGCATAAATCTAAAGTTTTCACTAAGTTTAAGAAATTCAAAGTCTTAGTAGAGAACCAATCAGGTTTAAAGATAAAAATATTAAGATCTGACAATGGAGGGGAATATTGTTCTAAGGAATTTGATGAGTTTTGCAAGCACGCAGGTATAATCAGACAAAAGACAACTCCGTATACACCATAGCAGAATGGTGTTGTAGAAATGATGAACCGAATAATTATGGAAAGGGCCAGAAGTATGCTTAGTGATGCACAATTGGATAAATGCTTTTGGCCAGAGGCTGTGTGTACTGCTTGCTACTTGATAAATAGATCTCCTTGTAAGGTTCTTGATTCGACACCTTATGAAGTGTGGACAGGTAAGAAACCTTCTGTTTCACATTTAAGGGTTTTTAGCTGTGAGGCTTTTGTTCATGTGCCTAAGGAAAAGCGAGTTAAGTTGGATCCAAAGGCTGAAGATTGTACATTCGTTGGATATGGTGACAATGTCAAAGGTTATAAGCTTTGGAATCCACTAACCCGTAAGATCATTTTTTCTAGAGATGTTATTTTTAGGGAACTTAGAGCTATTTTTGAACCTAAGCAGCCAAAAGAAAAAGATGAAAAGGTAAAGAAGATGCACTTTGATTTAGAGCAACAAGATGCACCTCAGGAAGAACATAATGATGGATTGGGGGGTGAATAAGAAGAAGAAGAAGAAGATTCAAGTAGTTCTGATGAAGATGAGTCTATTGTTACAGAAGAAGTTGTTGCAGATGATCATGCAAAAGAATGAGTAGAGTCTCTTACTCCACCCTTAAGGAGATCCACAAGACAATGGAATCCAGTTGACAGGTATAGCCCACCAAATTTTTGTTGTGCATATGCTTTATTAGGTACTAATGATGAACCTAGATCCTATAGGGAAGCTATTTCTGTAGATGATAGTGAGTCTTGGCAGCTAGCCATGCAGGAGGAGATGATGACTTTAGACTCTTGTAACACCTGGGATCTTGTTTGTTTGCCCAAAGGAAGAAAGGCCATAGGATGTAAGTGGGTCTTCAAGAAGAAGTTTGGAGCAAATGGGTCATTGGAGAAGTACAAGGCTAGACTGGTAGCCAAGGGCTACTCCCAGAGAGAGGGAGTTGATTTTGGTGAGATATTCTCTCCTGTTGCTAAATTGACTTCTATTAGATTTCTCTTATCCATTGTTGCAGCTTATGATTGGGAGATTGAGCAAATGGATGTTAAGATTGCATTCTTGCATGGAGATCTTGAAGAAGAAATTTATATGCAACAACCTATAGGTTTTGAGGTAAAAGGAAAAGAACATTGGGTTTGCAGGTTAAAGAGGTCTTTTTATGCTCTAAAACAGTCCCCCAGAATGTGGTATCATAAGTTTGATTCATTTGTTTTGAAATTGGGTTTTGTTAGAAGTGAGGAGGATCATTGTGTTTACATTCATTGTGTTGATGATTCTATACTTGTTATTGCTTTGTATGTTGATGACATGTTGTTTTTCAGCAATACTAAGGGTATGGTCACTGAGCTTAAAGCCCAACTTTTAGGTGCATTTGAGATGAAGGATCTTGGTGCTGCAAGGTATATTCTGGGAATGGAGATAAGGAGGGGCAAAGTTAACAGAAATCTTTGGTTGTCACAAAGTAAGTATGTGAATACTATTGTGCAGAGGTTTAGTTTGCAGGACTGTAACCTAGTTAGAGTTCCTTTACCCATTGTTACTAAGCTTTCATTAGATATGTGTCCAAAGATTGAGGATGATCTTAAGGATATGTCTAATGTGCCATATGCTAGTGCTGTAGGGGTTTGATGTATGCAATGGTTTGCACTAGACCAGATATTACCCAAGCAGTGGGAGTTTTGAGCAGATTTATGTCTAACCCTGGTAGACAACATTGGAACTATGCGAAGAAGGTGTTTAAATATCTTGCAAGTACTCCTAACCATTGTTTGGTTTATTCTAGTACTGATAGTGCTGATAAATCTTTGGACATACATGGTTTTGTTGATGCAAATTGGGCAAGTGACTTGGATAGTCGAAGGTCCACTAGTGGCTGTGTTTACTCTGTTTGGAGGTGCAGTGAGTTGGATGAGTAAGAGGCAACCCACAGTTGCTTTGTCCACTACAGAAGTAGAGTATATGGCTGCTACTCATCTTTCTGAGGAGGCAGTTTGGTTGAGGAGACTATGTACAGGTATTGGTTTTGATTGTAGGATCATTCAGATTGGTTGCAATAGCCAGAGTGCTATCTGTTTGGCCAAGGATCCCATATATCATGCTCAGACTAAGCATATTGATGTTCAATATCACTTTGTTCAAGAGTTGGTTGCAAATGGAGAGATTGAGCTAAAGAAGATAGACACTCAGGAGAATGTTACAAATTCATTGACTAAGCCTGTGAGCACAGAGAAGTTCGTGTGGTGTAGAGAGGCCATGGGCCTTGTTTCTAGTGCTTGATTTTTTTCATTTGATTTCCTATGGGTTGATTTACAATGTATAATGTCAAGTGGGAGAATGTTGGGATAAGGTGAAATTAACCTTGTAAATCCCAATATTGTATTTATTCCATTTATTATATGTAATTTGTAATTATCCATGAGATGTACTAGTTTCACTGGCAGGGGTAATTTCAGAGTCACCGAAAGTTATTACGGAGTGACATTTACGGTTGGCAAATGTAAAAACTCAAAGTAAATGAGGGTAGGCATTCTCCCTTGAGGAATATACTATTTTTGGCATGTATGACAACTGTCATAATGTTTGGTGAGTGAATCTATGACAGCTACAAGTTGTTATAAGATGTGATTCTATGATGCATGGGGGATATGTTAGTTATATATTTGCTATATTTAGCCCAAGGTTCCTATCTTGGAAAGATACTCTTTTGCTGGAATCTATGACAGTTATGACACGTCATAAGATGTTGTAAGAGGCCAAATCTAGTCTTGGGCACCCAACCTTTGCATGGCTGTTTTTGGATAAGGGGAAGGTGCTTGTAAGATGGCATTTAATATTTGTATGTTGGGAAATCTCATGAGAGAGTAGGTGAACACCTAAGATGAGTTAGAAAATGTTTCTATAAGTATTTGCCATGTATTTGTTGCTGCAATACAGATTTTAGATACTCGAGTGTTGCCGAAATGCTGTCAGATTAAAGATTGATGGAGAGAGTTGAAGTGTTGTTGTATTGTAAATCATTTTCAGATTAATACGAACATTGGGCCTCTTTCTTGTGTGGAGTTTTTTTTACCTGAAAGGGTTTTCTCCATGTTAGACATTGTGTTATGTGTTCATATTTCTGATTTTGCATTTCTGTGAAGCATAGTTTTGTTTCTGTGTTACAATCTCCATTAATAACATAGTTAAATATTGCAGAAATTTATATTGAATCAGATTTCCATTGAAGTAGTGTTGCTTTCATTTCTAACACCCTCTACACTGAAGGATTCTGCCATGAGATGGTTCATGGGTTTGGCCCCAGATTCTATACACTCATGGGAGCACATGGAAATAGAATTCCTAGATAAATACCAGGACTACTACATAATCAGTGATAGAAAAGAAGAGTTGTTTATAACTACTTGCAGAAAGAAGAGGAGAGCTTAGAAGACTACTTGGATAGATTCAATTTTGCTCTTAGAAGGTATGGCAACCCTATAGAACATAATCTAGCCAAAACCTTATTCATAAGAGGGTTATATAAGGAATCAAAGCAAGCATTAGATCTGATGGGAAGGGGGAATATCAACAAGCTGGATATGTCCGCAATTGAGGAAATTTGTAGAAACTATTCAAGGACACGAGATGGAGTGAGAGCAAAAAGGTCTCTCAAAGGAAAGGATGATATAGGACAATTGATGGAAGAGTTTGCAAACCTGAAGACAAACATTCTAGTTCAATTGAATACCACCTTAGATGGGATTCAGGCAAAAAATAGAACTAGTAAATCCTTGTCAATTTGCTACCCTAGGTGTAGAAATAAACACCTTTTAAGAGAATGCCCCTTGGATAAATATGAGATCTACCATATCTGTGATAAAGATCATCCTACTAGTCACTGTGATCAACTCCCATCTTTGAAGAGGTTGACTAAAAAAATGTTCAAATAGAAGAGGAGTTGAACTATGTAGGATAGATACAAGCTGGTCATTTTCCTTACAACCAATATCCAACTCAAGCTTTTTATACCTAGGCCCTTCAAATTGGGGGAATAGCCAATGGAATTCATCATGGAATGGACCTCAAGCTACTCCTCCATGAGGACCACAAGACTGGCAAAACCAGCAATGGCCAAACCAACCTTGGGCCAATCAACATTGGCCACAACAATTTCCATCTCAATTGGACCATAGAATATGTAGCCACAGTGGAGTCCTCAAGAGAATTATAACTAACAATTCCAAGGCCAATCAAGACACTTCCCAAACCAACAACAAGCACTTCTAACTAGACCAATAAACACACAAGGACAACCTCAAAACGAACTAGTTAGCCAACCACGTCTACCAACTCAACCTATAGCAAACCTACGTGATAAACAAGGAACAGATGTATATATGACTGAGCAAGAAAATATGGATGGTATAAATGCTATTCACTTGAATAACCTCCAGCTAAGTTATGGGAAATCTCTTCCAAGACCATCTCCCCCACTTATTGTTGAAATTACAAATGAATTGGAACCTGAAAATCCATTCCATCAACCCCAGGAGGAGATTACAGTTGAAAAAGTGCCACAAGAACATCCCTCAAGTTACTCCAGAGTTCCTCCTAAAAGAATAGCTCCAAAGATCACCTCTGGAGATGCTTCAAAACTACACTCCAGAGCTACTCCAGAGACTAAGAAATAGGCACCATACCCAGAACGGCTCAAATAGCATGCTTCCAAAAAACCATTTCCACAAAAGCAAATCTAACACACCATTGAATCTAAACTACTTCAAGAAATCATACAACTAAACATTGAGATTCCACTCCTTCAGGAAATTAGAGATGTTCCTAAACTAAATCAGTTTATCAAACAAAATTGTGTCAGAACTCCGGGCAGGAAGAAAACGTTCCCACCACTATTCAAGTGGAGGGGAAAGTGGTAGATCTACTAGTGGGGGAAATGCTCCTCCCAAAGTATGGGGACCCTGCTAATCCTGTCATCACAGTCCACATCTTAGGGGTAGAGATATCCAATGTCTTAGTTGACTTAGGAGCAGCAATAAATGTCATGACAGTTCACACCTTGGATAAATTGGCTCTTACAAGCATTCAAGCCACTTCCACAATTTACAATTGACTGATCAATCAATAGCAATTCCAAAGGGGGTATTGATTGATGTCCTAGTTATTGTGGAATCATGAGAATTCCTAGTTGATTTTCTGATCTTAGAGCCAAGGAACCAAAGGAATGCTTACCCTCTGATTTTAGGCAGACCATGGCTGGCTACTACATCAACATCCATTGACTGTAGAACTGGGAATATGGTCATATCCAATGGTATAGACATGAAAAAAATCTCCTTGTATCCCTAGCTAAACCATCCATACATTATTCAGGGAAAGTGTGGGTAGATGAGCCCAATAACATGGAAAACAATGCTTCCTTAGCTATGGTCACCATCACAGAACACTTAGGGAAGTTGGAAGAGGAGATAAATTATGATACCCCTGAAGACATAACTCACATCCTCATTGAAAGAGACACAATGGACTTAGCTCAAGACTTAAGGAAAGAACTTCTGATTGCTGCTCATTGTACCCTTGCTAATGTCATTGTTAAAGGGGAAAAAGGAGGATGATGCAAGCATGTAAGTACACTAGATCAAACCCTTTTCCACAATAACATTCAAGGGCAAAACTGAGTCAAGTCACTACAAGATGAAAGAGGACTCAGCTACTAATTTTTTGCTTCTTGTTTGCTATGGAAAGATTAGATTTAACCAAGCCTTTTATCAAACCCTAGGTTAAGTATGAGTAAAACCCTAGTTATAAGATAATTAGCTTGTAACAGATAAATGACAACACAAACCTAGGATCTGAAAGCACAAGGATGATTAAAGAGATACCAGAACTCATGCCACGGAAGCTGAATAGTCAAAGGACTCCAAGGTGTGCACCCAAGTCCTAAAATTCTAAATCTCCCAAAAATCAGAACTGGAGAAATGTCATAGAGAGTGTACAGATGCCGGATTTAGTGCTTGTTTCAGCAAGAGGATGCTGGGGTGGGTGTCCAAGTCTTTCGCAAAGGATTTTTTGCAAACTGCTTTCAGATCTCGAAACCCTTTCCCTTACACAACATTCCTATACCTTCACTTCTTCAGACTTCGCACCTGTAACCTGCACACAAGAAGAAAAGGGGTTTGGGGGTTGTGGTGTTTAGGGATTTGCCTCAGTCAAATCCTGGGATAGCATTCAAGCTTCCCAACACCATTTTTAGAGAGAGCGTGCCCTAATAGGGCAGAGGCTAAAGATAAACCAAATGATGAAATGATTCAAACAATAATGATGTCACCTCAAAGGTGAAGCCCTTAGAAGAATGAAGATCCCTCAACTCATAAGAAGATGGATGATGATTCCAAATCTGCAACATGTACACAATACAAACATAAATCTACAACAATAACACTATGAATGCCTTGAATGCTCTTTACTCCAATATCATAAGCTCACAATGTCCATCGCTAGGTTCCTAATGAATTCAAAATACACTTATATATGTTTTCCCGCTAACATTCGTGAATTTAATTGAAAGAGCTGACAAGGAGAGACCCATTTAAAGTTCCTATGTTGACATGCCTTGAAATCTACCCCAACCAATCAGGGAGGACTTGGGCGTAGGTGCCCAAGTCCCAAGATGCCTTTTTGGTCTAGGGCAAGGCATTAAATGGGCCCCTAGTTCCCATTTGACATGGGTTTTGGGGGATTTCTCATCGGGATGAATATTTTGCAAGTAGAGTGTTAACACGGGGACCTAAGAGATAAATTAGGAGGTAAAAAGGCATGTGTCCATTTTTTACTCCATAATAGTCATCCCTTATGGAGAAACTTTCTATAGAGACCTAGCCACTTTTCATTTACTACTCCCACACTCTTGCCCTCTTAACACCATGAGTCCAGAATATGGGGTAGGAGCATCTATGGAACAAATCACAAAGCAAATCATGTTCTTACCTGGAAAAACACTAAACATCAATACTCAATTGACAACACAACAAGAGGGAGCACTTCTTGATCTTCTCATATCCCATTCAAAAGCTTTTTCTTAGGAATATAAAGACATGAAGGGAATACCTCCTGAAATTTGCACTCATCATAAATATACAAAGGATGTTAATCCTGTTAGACATCCCCAAAGAAGATTAAACCCTACACTTAAAGAAATTGTAAAAAATTGAGATAGAAAAACTTTTGCAAGCTGGATTCATTTACCCTATCTCATATAGCCAGTGGGTTTCCCCCTTGGCTATAGTGCCCAAAAAGAATAGGAAATGGAGGGTAATGTGTTGATTATAGGGAGCTAATCAAGGCCACAAAAATGACTATTTCCCCTTGCCATTCATTGATCAGGTACTAGATAACCTAGCAGGAAAGAGATACTTTTCATTCCTAGATGGGTTTAGTGGATACAATCAGATCCAAGTGGCACCAAAAGACCAAGACAAGTCTACCTTCACATGCTCATGGGGGACCTTTGCGTACAAACCACTAAATATTAATACTAAACATTACATGCTGAACCCTTAAAGTTGAAAGCTAAACCTTGAATATGAACCCCAGAAACCTTAAATTTTGAACTCTAAATCCTAAACCCTGATTGGTGAACCCTAGGCTTTGACGCTTGAGCCATGAACATTGAACATTAGACAATAAACTTGCACTTCTACAATAAACTATTATGACTTATCTACTTGTATTCTTTGAAGCTTGACATTCCCAGAGTCTTTATCTACTAGAGGATTTCTAGATTAGAGCATTGGTTTAAACAAAGAAAAAACCCCAATAGTAGGGATAAAATGTACAATCTTATATAAGTGAGATCACAAAGAAGGTGGTGGTGTTCACTTAGGGTTAGGATTCAGAATTTGAGTTTGCAAGTTCTTGTGTTTAACAATTCAAACCCTTAGTGCCTTAGTTTGAATTTTCTTCGGCCTCCATGAAATGTTTTACTTCTTTTTCTTGTCGCACTTGAGAAGAATGCTAATTTCTATATATGCAAAGGTGAATTGTATGATGGCAAGCTTGCAAAATCTCAATCGGCTTCCAAAAATGGTCAAAAAACTAAGTTATATGCATTTCAAAGTGCATATCGAGTTACATGTACATTGGGGGAATCTTCCACAAGACTCCGAGGATATTCCCTGATTGTATATCGGTTTGCTTGCATAATTGTATTGTATGTTTAAACATACAACTGCTATATACAAGAGGAAAGATGCAAGGCCCGACATACATTTGCTACAGTGCTGGGTGTGCAAGCAAAAATGTGCAATGGTGGAATATACATTGAAGATGCCACCGTTGTATCAAGTAGTTTTGTTGTATATTTGTTCCGTTGTGTGTTCGACATACAACACCAAATATACATTGTGGATTTCAAAAAAGGGTTCAAAACAGGACTAAAATATGGGTCGGGTCCACAAGTATATGCAGGAAGGAATGAATGTATGTCCGACATACATTAAGTTTATACATTGAAAAGGTATAATTGGTGGGGCCCGCTGCAGGTTTATACAAACAAGTTTGTACATGTTCAATATACAAGGGGAGAATGTATATCGAATATTCTCAAAATATTCTCCGCTTGTATGTTTGTGTTTGTATATTCAACATATAAACAAAATGTACATATGAAAAATGCAAAGGATGAAGTGCAAGCTGGACCCGAACTTAATTCTAATTTGTTTTATAGCATCTGACGTCCGCTCTGTTTGTTGAAAGGTTGTATATGCATTTGCTCTTGCATATACAAAAGGTTTTGGAGGGTGAACAGTGGCCCTTGTATATGCATTTGAGCATGCATATACAAGGTGAAAAGGGCAAAATAAGAAAGGAAAAGTCAGCGATAGAAGTATGGGGTGCCTATGTGGCATGTAATCATTGGCTCTTGGTTTTTTGCAATTTTTAGCACCGTGGATCTCAGCGATGGAATCATGATCGACAGCCAGGTTTTGAGGTTGCAGCATTGGTTCTCTTCGCATTCTCAGGCTTGTTTTGAGTGGGAAAACTTTATGAACACACTGCTACATTTCAAAAGGGGGCTTGCGGGTAGTTGTGGCAATAATGGTGGATTTGCAAAGGATGATCAGTGGAGTTGACAGGTCAACAACCTGGTTAAAGATGAAGGTCCTTGAGCGGCGGTGCGGATCTCGATTCCACCTTCTTGTTCCTCTTTGTCTCTCCGCAGCATTGAATATTTCTAAGCACCATTCCTCATGCATTGAATCTGGCAAATTTTTGATTTGTTTTGTAATTAATTTTTGCTGGGTACATGGTCTTGGTATAAAGGCCAAACTGTGTTACTCATTGTGGTTGTTGAAAACTGGACAAATTTTAGTGTTGTGACAGAATACACCTTCATTGGTGGCCCTGTTCTTGATGTCTTGTAAGTTTATGAGTCTCATGTTGTATGTTTCATGCATGAATTCACTGGTTTCATGTTGTTTTATATAAGAAATGCTCTGTGCATGTGTTTAATCATTTGTCTCCAAGATGCGGGCATATTTTCTTTTGAATCAAGATAACTAAGGGTTGTTAAGGTTCAGGAATATAACTTTTCTATATTGAATGTTTAATCTCCTAGTTTTGTTCAAGGAACAAATTAAATGTTTCAGGTTAATCATTGAGAAAATGTGTTGCAGCAGGGATACCACTAAGTATGAATGATTAAGCACCTAATTTTTGGGAAGTATCTGTAAGACAGATATTAAAAATCCCCTTGATATCCAGTCTTTGGTATATGTTCATGCTAGGCATTCACATGTGTATGTCTATTGACTCTGAGCCCTGGACAGGGACCGATCCAGTCTTGTATTTTGGTTGCAACCCAAAGTCTCAGTTTTGCATCCAAACATAAAATCAAACTCAAACTTTAAATCAAACCATTAGGACTTTAGAAGTAGTTTTAGGACCAAAATCCTCTATCTCACAACTGAAAATAGGCCCAAAGCTAGCCCCTTTGCACTTGTCTCACAGTTTTGGTCTGCATAAAGGAGGATTTATCTGCTTTGTATCAACATCCAAGTAAGTTCATGTGCATGTGTCATAGATGTTGAATAGGGAATACCCCCCTTGGTTCTGCAGAGCCTAAAGAAGAAGAGGAGATATTTATAGAGTCTATCTCCTATACTGTTGGCCCCTAGCTCGGGAATCCTATTGATCAATGATGGCTACCTTGTAGGGATAATTGGGAACAAGCATCCAGTCTGGGAAAATAACCAACAGAGGGAAATCCAAATGGGTATGTGATGGGTAAAGAAGTTCTTAGGAAATACATTAGAGAAATGTTTGAACACTTGAAGAGGCAAGTCCTCATGTCTATGCCACAAGATATTGATGAGACATGCATCCAAGTATAGTATATTAAGATTGATAAGAAGGGTAACTATTTCAATAAGAACGATAAAACTAATGAGAAGTAGTCTTTTGGTAACAAAAATGAGGAAGGTGGCAAAGGAAAAAAAAGACAAGTGCCACTTCCACTGGATTTATATAAAGGGGATAGGTAAAATAAAGTACCATTTCTCATATTGTGAGCAAGATGGTCATTCAAAGGAGATATGTTGGAAGCTACATCGTAAGTTGGCACATTCTGATGAAAAGAAGGGTAAGGATAAGAATGCTACTTGTATGTGGACATGGGCATTAAAATCAATGGTAACTTTGATGAAGATGGGCATATAATGAAAGGAAGGTAGGTGTGCAGAAATCGCTTCCTACACTAATCTAATGAGGGGAGGAGAGTGCAAATTTAATTTATTCTTACTATTACAGCAATGTTAAACCCACTAACAAAGATATTGTAGCAAACACATAAACAAGAAAGTGAGACAGAAGAAGAGAAACACAAGATATACGTGGGAAAAACCCTTATTGGGTGAAAAACCCCACACTCCAAAACCTGCACAATGTATTAACAAAACTGAAATGATTTACAATACACTTGCAATGCAAGCTCTCAGGAGTCTTCGACACTCATATCTAGAGACAAACCAGTATCATAATAGTACCTGTCAAACCTGTAATACATCTCCTCTCAAAAACACCTGTTTATATAACAAATACAAGGCAAAAATGGCTCCACATTGGGATGGGCATCCAACCTGGCCTCATGGCCCAAAACCCATGCCTAAGGACACTTGTCCAACTCTGTAGGATGCTCTTGACACTTGTTAAGTCACCCCATCCCAAGGAGGTCGCCTATTTCCAAAATGGGCTATGATAGATGCTCTTACAACTCTTACAACCGTAATAGAATCTGTCATAGCTGTCATAAGCTATAAGAGAATCTGTCATACACAGGCTATAAATAGCATATTCTCTTACAACATGTCATAGTCCACCTTGGGTCGCCCAAAGATGCCTTTTTCAAAGATGCTTTTCGACACATGTCTTCACCTGTCATAGAATCTCCTATTTCCAACTCTTACATGTCATAATTTTGTCATAGGAATCTGTCATGATTGTTACGGTCAATATTCCCTTACACAACATCCAAGATGCCGACACATGGAAAAATATTCCTACCACTAAGTGGGACACCTAACTCCTCATGTGAGGACAAAAATACATGTGGCCATATGCCATGTAGGATGACACATCATCGTGCCAACTCCCACAATATGACAACATAGGATTTGCATCCAATTAATACAATAGGCAAATAATAAATAAATATAATGTTAAAATACAAGGAATTACCAAGGTTGAGACACCTTAATTCCCAACATTCTCTGACTTGTTGAACACCTTGTAAGAGCCAATAGCATCAACAAGATTTAACTGCTATAGGTTGAGAGGCCCATAGACTCTGAACACCATCTGAACTTCTTTGTGCCCACTGGTTTCATCAATGCATCTGCAACATTCTTCAAAGTATCTACCTTCTCCAAATTTACCTTCCCATCCTCTACTATGTCTCTCATGAAGTGAAACTATACATCAATATGCTTTGTTTTGGCATGGAAAGTTGGAATCTTCGCAAGGCAAATCACACTCTAACTGTCACAACTGATCATAATCTGACCTACACCAACACCAATATCTAAACACAATCTCTTAAGCCAAATGACTTCCTTACAAGCATGAGTTGCAGCCATGTACTTAGCTTCTGTAGTAGAGAAAGCAACCACAGGTTGTCACTTACTCATCCAACTAATTGCACCACCAAACATAGTGAACACATAGGCACTGGTGGATCTCCTACTGTCAATGTCACCTGTCCAATCAGAATCCACAAATCCATGAATACAAACTGAATACAGAGGTCCTGTAGCATTGCCATGATAGCAAATGGAATACTTGGAAGTACCCCTCAAATATCTGAACACTCACTTAACTGCATCCCAATGTACCCATCCAGGATTAGCCATAAATCGACTAAGGACTCCCACTGCTTAAGCAATGTCTGGTCTTGTGCAGACCATAGCATACATCAAACTGCCAATAACAATAGCATAAGGTACTCTGCTCATGTCCTCCACCTCACTAGGAGATTTTAGACAATCACTAACAAACAACTTTATCCTCAATGAAACAGGAACACACAACAGTCTACAATTTTCCATGTTGAACCTATCCAACACGATCTTCACATACTTACTCTAGCTTAACCAAAGTTCTCTGTTAGCTCTGTCTCTTCTGATTTCCATTCCCAGAATGTACCTGGCTGCTCTGATATTTTTCATCTCAAACTGTGCTGACAACTGAGACTTCAAATCAGAAATCATATTCTTACCATTCCCAATCAACAACATATCATCAACATACAATGCAATAATGAGAATGCGATCATTG
The DNA here is from genome assembly GCA_027924645.1 of Cunninghamia lanceolata. Taxonomy (NCBI): domain Eukaryota; kingdom Viridiplantae; phylum Streptophyta; class Pinopsida; order Cupressales; family Cupressaceae; genus Cunninghamia; species Cunninghamia lanceolata. Next base: position 2,207,562 of record BSBN01000281.1, on the reverse strand, counting down.
TCAAATTTGTAATACACACAATGATCTGATTTTGATCTCAGATAACCAATTGACAACACAAAGGCATCAAACTTCAAGTACCACATCCTAGGAGACTGCTTCAAACTATACAAAGACTTCTTAAGCTTGCAAACCAAATTTTCTTTACCTTTCTCTATGTAATGCTCTGGCTATGACATGTAAATCTCTTTCTCCAAATCACCATGAAGAAAAGTTGTCTTCACATCCATCTGTTCTACCTCTAAGTCATAAATAGCTACAAGAGATAATAGGAATCTAATGGATGTCAGCTTTGCAACGGGAGAGAAAATTTCACCATAATCAATTCCCTCCACTTGTGAGTACCTCTTCACAACCAATCTAGCCTTGTACTTTTCAACACTGCCATCTACATCAAATTTCTTCTTGAGCACCCATTTGCATCCAACGGGTTTCCATCCATCAAGCAAAGGCACCAAGTTCCATGTTTTGTTCTTTTCCAAAGAAGCCATCTCATCCTCCATGGCCTCCTTCCAGGAACCTGCATCTTTCATGCCCATAGCCTCTTTCATAGTTCTAGGCTCATCAATGTTAGTAAGTAAAGCAAAAGCACAACTAGAATCAAGTAATGAATTACTAAACCTATCAGGTTGCTTTCTTGTTCATGTAGACCTCAATGGCTGAGGTTGAGGTTCTGCTTCTTCTTCTGAGCTTTCAGAGCTGCTAGAGCTCTCCTCATCATCAGGTCTCATAGGGTCTGTTTGTTTAGTCTTCTCAGGGGTAGAAGGAAACTAAATCACATCTTCTTTCTTTTCTGTCTATAGAACAATGGAAGAAGGTGTTAGTTCTCTGAAGATAACACTTCTGCTATACAACACTTTTTCAGCCACAGGATCCCAAAGCTTGTATCCTTTCACACCGACACCATAGCCAATGAAAATACATTTAACAGCCTTGTTCTCCAATTTAGACTGTTTCTCCCTAGGCACATGTGCATATGCCTCACAACCAAAAACATGAAGATGTCTAACTGAAGGCTTCTTACCAAACCACACCTCCATAGGTGTCTTAAGAGATCTGTTTACCAGATAGCAAGTAGTGGCAACAACTTCAGCCTAAAACTTTTGTTCGAGGCTTGCTCCACTAAGCATACTCCTAGCCTTCTCCATCAGTGTCTTGTTCATCCTCTCTACAACTCCATTTTGCTGCGGGGTATATGGAGTTGTCATATACCTTTCAATCCCTTGCTTTTTGCAAAACTTATCAAACTCCATCGAACAAAACTCACCACCATTGTCAATTCTCCAACACTTAATCTTTTTACTAGTCTGATTTTCAGCAAAGGCTTTAAACTCCTTAAACTGACTAAAGACTTCAGTCTTGCTTCTAATAAAATAAACCCATGTCCTTCTACTGTAATCATCTATGAAAGATACAAAATATATAGATTTTGAAATTGAAGGAACATTAACAGGACCAAACACTTCAGAATGAATAAGATCCAATACACCAGAAGACTTGTGAGAACTAGAGTAAAACTGAACATGGTTTTGCTTTCCATAAATGCAATGTTCACAAAAGTCAAACTCGAGATTACAATCATTTAACCCCTCAATGAGGTTTTTATTTTTTAGAGTACGCAGACTCTTCTCACCAATGTGGCCATATCGCAAATGCCATAACATAGTCTTTTCAGCAGGAAGCTTAGCTTCCATAGCATGTGCACTACCATCATAACTAGTTACAATAGATTTCTGCATTGCTCGTTTAGATGGTGGGGATGAAGTGACTGCAGCTCGTTTATTTGATTCAGAAGAACTATTGCACTGTGAAGTGCATGCCTCTAGCTAAAACAGAGTACCTCTTCGAGTACCCTTTGCAAGCACCATAGATCCTCTAGTCATCTTGCATCCATCCTTCAAAAAGACAACCTGGACACCTGCATCATTCAACATACTTACAAAAAGTAGGTTCTGTGTAAGGTTTGGAATGCATAACTCCAATGATCCCCTTTACTCATCCATTAGGGAATCGGATTGAGACTCTTCCATGACCAATAATCTTCAGATGAGAGTCGTCACCCAGGTACACTATTCCACCATCGAACTCTTCATATTTCGTTAACTAGTCTCGATGTGAGGTCATGTGGAATGATGCACCAAAATCAATCAACCACATATCATCAGATGCATGGGTGGCCAGGGCTGCGATGAAGGCATCACCATCATCTTGTGACTTGTCAGAATCTAAATCAGGAGCTTTCATCTTCTTTTTCTTCTCCTCTTTGCATTCCTTTTAGAAATGCCCTGTGTTTCCACAGTTCCAACATAGAGCCTTGGACATTCCAGGAGATTTGGATCTCCCACGGGATTTGGATCTACCCTTATCACCTTTCTTGTCCTTCTTCTTCCCTTTCTCTTTAGGTCTTCCATGAACCACAAGAGCCTCTTTGGCTGGCTCAGAAGACTTCCTCCGCATTTCTTCAGATAACATCGAGGACACCACATCTTCCTTCTTGAGGGTGGTGGTGGTGCTTCCTATTGCTATCACAAGATGATCCCACGAAACTGGCAAAGAACAAAGCAGGGTCATGCAACGATCCTCCTCCTCCATTTTTACACCCACAGATGTCAACTGTGCAACAATCATGTTAAAAGCATTCATGTGATCTGCAATAGATCCTCCATCTTCCATCTTCAGAGTGAACAACTTCTTTTTCAGGAAAAGTTTGTTTACCAAGGACTTGGCCTGATAAACATCACCCAACTTCTTCCAAAGATCTTTCGTGCTCTTCTCCTCATGGACATTCAACATGACAGAGTTAGCTAAATAGTCTTATGAGACCCTTAGCCTTTTGATCCTTGAGGTCCCAATCAGCTTGTGATATTGTTGTAGGTTTCACACCGGATACCATTTCCCATAGGTCACGATCAACAAGTAGGTCCTCCATCTTGAGTTTCCACAACTCGAAATTAGTGTTATTGAATTTCTCAACCTCTAACCTTCCGGATGTAGTTTCCATCTCCTTTTTGCAACAAGATATAGAATACTTTGCACAACACCCCCACTCAACCTAAGATCAGCTCAAAAAAACCCTACCCAGTAGCAAGAACCAAACTAGCCAGGCTCTGATACCAACTGAAAGGAAGCTAGGTGTGTGGAAATCGCTTCCTACACTAATCTAATGAGGGGAGGAGAGTGCAAATTCAATTTATCCTTACTATTACAGCAATGGTTAAACCCACTAACAGAGATATTGCAGAAAACAAATAAACAAGAAAGTGAGACAGAAGAAGAGAAACACAAGATATACGTGGGGAAAACCCTTATCGGGTGAAAAACCCCACGCTCCAAAACCTGCATAATGTATTAATAAAACTTAAATGATTTACAATACACTTGCACTGTAAGCTCTCAAGAGTCTTCGACACTCATATCTAGAGACAAACTAACATCATAACAGTACCTATCAAACCTGTAATACATATCCTCTCAAAGGCACCTGTTTATATAACAAATACAAGGCAAAAATAGCTCCACATTGGGATGGGCGTCCAACATGGCCTCATGGCCCAAAACCCACACCTAAGGGCACTTGTCCAACTTTGTAGGATTCTTCTGACACTTGTCAAGTCACCCCATCCCAAGGAGGACGCCTATTTCTAAAATGGGCTATGACAAATGCTCTTACGACTCTTACAACCGTCATAGAATCTGTCAAAGCTGTCATAACTTGCAGCTGTAAGAGAATCTGTCATACACAAGCTATAAATAACATATTCTCTTACAACATGTCATAGTCCACCTTGGGGCACCTAAAGATGCCTTTTTCAAAGATGCTCTTCGACACATGTCTTCACCTGTCATAGAATCTCCTATTTCCAACTCTTACATGTCATAACTTCGTCATAGGAATCTATCATGACCGTTACGGTCAATATTCCCTTACACAACATCCAAGATGTCGACACATGGCAAAATATTCCTACCACTAAGTGGGATGCCTATCTCCTCATGTGAGGACAAAAATACATGTGGCCATATGCCATGTAGGATGACACATCACCGTGCAAACTCCCACAATATGACAACATAGGATTTGTATACAATTATTACAATGGAAAAATAATAAATAAATACAATGTAAAAATACAAGGAATTACCAAGGTTGAGACACCTTAATTCCCAACATATAACATGTACCATGCTCAAAAAAGAGTCTAGAAAATTGGTGATAGCTCTTATGAAGAAGAGCTCACCCAAATAATTCAAGAAAAGATACAAATGAAAGGTACAAGGATAGATGTGTTGTTTGACTCATGTTCACAATATAATCTCATTTCTTCTAAGTTGGTTAGTGAGGGGTTTGGAGGTTGTAAATTTTTTATATTTATACTCTTTGGGGTGGTTAAAACATTGAGTAAATGTGAACATAACAAAGAAATTTAATTTGGTGTCTGGTTTACATCCAATACATACAAGGATGGGGCAAGTTAGTAGATGTTGTGCCACTTAATGTAACTATGTGATTTTTGGTAGTCATCATTTGTACATGTGGGATGCTATTTACTTTAGGTTCAAGAATCACTACAATCTTAGGTTGAATAAAAAGATTTTACTTTGAACCCATATGCTGGTAGACCAAAAGTTAAAATTCCTAGCACTCCAAAGACTAAGTGACTAATTAATGTAAATGAAATATTTTATTTCCCATTGATTGTGCCAGAGTGTGCATGAATATGTTGCTAATGGGGTTGTTGTAGATTCTCAAACCCATAGGAAACAACAAGCAAAGGGATAATAAACAATAAACTTGCACCAAGGAAACAACAAAACTTGTAGAACTTCAAATAATACACAACATGTATCCATAGACGCAAAGACAAGCAAACTCAACATTGTTGGCAAGAGACACATTGTAGGTTCATGAGTGTTGTCATTGATGGCAACAAAGCTCATCCCACCCATCCATAGGACATGGTGTGCTTATACCGGAAGTCAGATTGAAGAGTGTTATGGTCCGGTGACCAAGAACCGAGAATGCAGCAAGGTCTGACAATCAGGTCCGGATCTCTTAGAGGAAGTATCTATGTAAAGTGCGGACTTGGGGAAGTCAAGAGGAGTACCTTGACTGATAGATTCCAGGGATTGAGCCTCTGGTAATGAAAGAGTAAAAAGATATGAGCACCTAAGTATTGGGTTCCTATTTTAGCAGAGTAAACTGAGGAAGAACTGACCGACAGAGCATCAGACCTTAATCCGGATGAGATATTGATGGTAATCAAGCTTACTAAGGTATCATTCATGATTGACCGACATGATTGATGACTTCTATGAGCATCTCTTTGATTCGCATCACTTGATAGCAAGGATTCAGCCGACAGACCAAGAGTTTGGGAAAATAGTAAGTATTCTGGATGCCGACTAGAAAGTGGATGAAATCCTTGGTGCGGATATATATACCAGATTGATTTTGGTATGAAGAAGTGTTGAGTGTGTTGTGGTGTGCGAAGAAAAGCAGAAGTGCAGTGTGGAAGCAGTAAGGCAAGTCCGGTATGTGATAGGACAATAGAACCAATAAAGAGAAAGAATGAAGTGCAACAGATCAGTGTACTGAGCCTAACCGGAACTGAACTCTAGCATATGTGAATGCTTCTCATCAGTTCAAGTATCTTGTTACTCTCTTTATTACTTGTAGATAGTGAGTCTCTTGTAGGCAGTGAGCCTCTTGTGAGCAGTGTGCTCGGGCAGTGAGCCCTAACTGGCAAGTGCCATTTTGTATTTCTATTCTTCTAATAGAGAATACATTCTTGGGTTAGTCACCCCGTGGTTTTTCCCTTAACAGGGTTTTCCACGTCAAAATTATTGTGTTATGTGTTTTGACTTTGTTTCTACTTTCATGATTATGGATGCTTATTTGCTTTGATGCTACACTAGTTGTTAAAGAAGAACAGAAAGTTAAATTAATTAAGATAACTGATTCACCCCCCCTCTCAATTATCAACAATTGGTATCAGAGCCAAGTTCCTCCAAACATAACCTACTAGCTTGAGGAAGATCTGGGAATTCAAATGGATGTGTATGGTATGAGGGAACAACTTCAGTCTGCCCTAGATGATCTTGAGCAATCTAACTCTGAAGTCAATGAATTGAAGGAAAGACTCAAACAGGCTGATGATTTCATAAATGAACTAAAAGGGAAACTGAGTATCTCTATGAAAAAGAGAGGATCTACTTCAGCAATTGGCAAGTCAAGGTGAAGCCAATGATACAAATGAAGATCTGAAGGAGAAAACCAAGTTATGTGAAAAGTTATCAAAAGAGGTCATTATGGTAAGACATGAAATAGAATCGGGACTTATGAAATTCACCCAAGAAATTGAAGAGAAAAGAAAAACTGAAGATGATCTAGGACAATCTCTCAAGGAGAAATCAGAAGACTGCCACAAAATGGATAGAATAATCAGGCATCTAGAATCTGATCTTGAAGAAGCTAGAGATAATGAAGAACAACTTGAGAATCAGATTAACACTCTTAAAAGGGATCTTCAAACAACAAATGAATCCAAAGAGAAATTCAAGATAAGCTCTGCTCAACTTGAAGTTCTTATTCAAAGCCAAAAGAGGGTAGATGACAAGCAAGGCTTGAGGTATGAAAAAGGTGAAAGCTCTGGATCCGGTCAGAAGAACTCCAGATCAGAAAATCCAAGAAACAGGCCTAGAAGACCTCCGGTAAGGCAACCAAATGCTCAAAGATATCCTTCCTTCAATGGATACTGCCACAATTGCAATAACTTTGGTCATAAAGCAAATCAGTGCAGAAGAAGAATGAATCAGACTAATTCATCCTTCTCTGGACAGTGCTTTAATTGCAAAAGGTATGGTCACAAAACTTGTGAATGCAGAAATATGCAAATGAACACTTCATTCAATGGTAGATGTTTTACATGCAATAGAATGGGACATATGGCTAATCAATGTAGATCAAGAGGATATCAGTTAAATATGCAAAGAAATGTTGTTTGTTACAATTGCAATAGATCCAGTCATATTGCCAAATTCTGCAGAAGTAAGAGTCAGGACAAAAAGGGTCCGGTGCATCATAATCAAAACCAAGACAAAGGAAAAGGAAACGTGAATGCAGATGAAATTCAAAGAGAGATGAATAAGATATGGGTAAAGAGAAGTATAGAAAATGATGGGGATGGATCCGCACCAGAATCTGGTGCTGATATTCCTTTTGGAAACTAAATAGATAAGCTCTGGCTTAGGGAGAGTAACAAAAGAAAAACATTTTCCCCCATCCAGTCAATAGGTGCCTGAAAGTGGCACATGAAAGGTTGCGGACTAAAAGGGCTCTCAGAGAAACATCTAAATAACCCTTTGGGAAGATATGGAAGATTCGCAATGAATTTGAAGAGGTTAATCATCTAAGATTAATCTGGTTTAACAGTCATCCAGTAAGAATAGGTGTTTCACAGTTAGATCTGGTATGATTCAAATTTGAGGAATCTTGATCTGCGGATAGATCAAATGTTTGGAGAAAGGAAGATAGATTGTCATCAATCATCGAGAATAACTCTAAATGTATCTCAATGATCTAGAAAAGATCCTTATCAGAACAAGTAGAACAAGGCAACTGGAATAACTTAAGTTGCACATTTATTGCAATATGGAATTAGGGTTTGCTCAGAGATAAAAGGGTTTATTTGCTTGTCACTTGTACATTTGCACTTGAGAAGAAGAGAAAAAGATCTCTGCAAACAACTTATCTCAAGCCTCTCAAAGATCAACCACAGAAGAAAATTCTTCTAGCAATCCGATCCAGCTCATTCCGTGAAACCTAGAAGCATAAAAAGGTATTCTTCGCTCTTGATCAAACTCTCTCTCTGAATCTTTAAGATGGCTACTCCGAATGTTGTAAAGATTTCTAATAGGCCTCGCCCCAAATTTAAGAAACATCCCTACAAATCTCTAGAAGTGGATCCCTTAGGAGCATTCTCCAGCATTCCGCATGGGGTTTTGCATGTTGAAGACGTTAGGGCATATATTCATGCGAACAATGAAGATTTTGGGGAATCCAAGCTGATAGATATCTATCACAATCAGTTAATAGATGACTCATTTGAACTCAAACCACTGTATAAGGCTATCCGGGACAAACATTTTGCACAATGCATTCATTTCCCCTATTTTGCAAAAGATGAATGGGTCCGGTATGTTCTAAGTAGAATGCATGATAACTTTATATGGTTGACAAGGCCATTCAAGATAACCAAGGATGTCATTAGGGTAGTTACTGGTTTGCACTCATCCGGTGCGATACTTGCTCTCAAATCTATCAAGAATTAGATAGTGAGTGAGGCAGCCGGATCAAAATTTGACAAGAGAGCAATGACAATTGAAGATATCACTGATCCGAATATCAAATTTGCATCCATGATAATTGGTTACAAGATATATCACTCCAACAGGGAAAATTTAGTACCCAAAACTACAATTTATACAGCTTATCAGATGCTAAAAGAAAATGCTGACTATGATCTTTGTGAACTTCTTCTAAGCCAACTGTTGGAGAACCTACAAAAGATCAAAAATGACAAGAATAACTCATTCAAGTATGGTGGGCTGATATTATGTTTATTCTTCTACTTCATGAATGAGCTTCCCGGATCCAGTGGTTGGGTATGGCAGAATGATAGACATGTAGCCATTCAAATCAGAGATTATATACACGGGCTTGGTGATGCTAAGGCACAAAATACAACACTCTGGGGCTATTTCAAGAACTTTCAGAGTATGATGCAAGAAAGAGAGAGAATTCCCCAATCTCTAGTTGAAAAGTATTAGGATACAATATGCTTTATGGTAGAAACTGATCAGTGCCTAATGGAGGCTGTGGAGCCAAGGATAGTCTGGATCATGCCAATGGGGTATGAAGTAGATGAGAAAATTGTAGAGCTACATATTCAACACATGCTTAGTCAACCCAAGGAGTCTAAGGCAAAAAGGTTTGGAACCTTTGAAGAGTTGAGTGTAAATATTCATGTGGAACCTAGACAACCAGAGATGAAGAGAAAAGTGAGAAAAGAAGTAGAGAATGTTGCCAAAAAGGTATGGCATATCAAAAGTCACTTGATGCAAACAAAGAGAAGATGGAAAGGGCAGAGAAAGAAAAGGAAGAAGCAGAAAAGGAGAATACTCCGGTAGAGCCCCCTCTTGAACCAGATCCTCTAAGAGCTCTGCATCTACCACTACTAAGAGGTCAAAGGCATCAAAACCAGAAGCAAAATCATTCGGTAAAGGAGAAAAGAGAACAAAGACAAAGGCTACAAGATCATACACAAGCCTCAAAGATGATGAAGAGACAGAATCTGATGAAGAGATCAAGAAGATGAAGAAGAAGAAGAAAGTATCTAGAGAATCCTCTAATGGTCTAGACAAGGAAGAAGAAAAGACAGATAAAAGTGTTGAGAAGCCTACTCTTGACGATATCATCAAGGCAATTACTGTGGATGGAAACCTGAAAACATTAACAGAATCCTATGATGAATGTAGTGAAGCTAACCAGAAGATCCTACAAGATGCCACAATCAGGTATCTGAATATCTACAACAAAGCTTTCATTGAAATCATATCTCTAATTCCCAAAAGCCTTGAGAAGGAACTTGAAATCAGAAATAATAATGCTGAAGCAAAGGATATGGAGATCCGAGAACATATAGCCATTCAGCTCTATCCTTCCATCACTCCTAAGCAAAAAAATATGATCTTCAAAGATTGCAAGGATGAATTCCAGAGCAAAGCTAGGATGAATCAGCTTATGCTTGGAGAAACTGACAAGGTGGCAAAAGAAACAGAAGACAACCTCCAGAATGCATACAAAAGATTCAATATTCCTATTATAGAGGACTTAGGTGATGATCCCTCAGCCATGGATGACAAAGAAGAATCTACTGAGACAGTGGCAGAAGAGGCAAAGGAGACAAGTGAAGAGAAAGCTAAAGACTTAGATTCCTCTGCTCCGGAAGAGGAAGTTCATAAGAAGAAGACACTTCTCTTCCGGATCCTCCTGCATACTCCGGAATTGAAGGAGAAGAAAGAAAAGAAGAGAGCATCAGTCAAGAAGAACAAGTAAGGGAAGCAAAGAAGGTTAAACAGAAAAGACCACAGATGACAGTGCTAAGGCTATAGAAGGGGAGAAAACTTTGTCTCTGGCAAGAGACACAGTAGAAGCAGTTAAAGATTTATTGACCAAAGAGATGATGGAATTTGATGAACCAGAACTACTTCAAGGTCCATTCAATTTTGACTCCCTCACCCCGGTTCAAACCATAAAGCTAGCATCCTTTACTCAAGCAAAGGCAAAAGAAAAACTCCTGAAATCTCACATAGAAGACTGTGAGCTCATAGAAGCTGCATCCGGTGTATTGGAGAAGATCATGCCATCCTTCCAAAAGGATTCTTCGGCCTCCACATCCGGTAATCTAAAGTCTCTTGTAAATTTTGTTCATACGCATTTTGATTCCTTAGAGAAGTCAGCAGAAGAAAAGGTCTGGAAGGAGTTTTTGGGAAAAAGATTCTCTGAAGTACAAGGTCTAATAACAAATGATAGGAAATTTATGGATATTGGAATAAAGAGCTTGGAAAATGCTCTTAAAGATGGCAGAGATATCTATAAATTTTGTTTATCCTGGCCTAAAGTGACCAAGGATATTGAGAAGAAAGTAAAAGAGCAAGAGGATAAACTGTTAAGTTTATCTCAAAGTTTTGATCCTCTCTCCTCCTCCATAGTAAATCAAGAGTGTAAGACTATTGCAGTCATAGATGAAATAAAGAAGCTTGAGAAGGAGAAGAAAAATAGAATAAATAGGTTGAGTGAACTTAGAGGGATCATTATCCCTAAGTTAGAGGCCATGCATGAGGCCCTAACTGATGCTCAGGCCACAACCCGGACCAATGATCTGATAGATCTTAACAAGGCAAAAGCGTTTGCATTCCTGTTAAGTGGTCACATCTCAATTTTGGACAGGATGAAGCAGAGTTGGGCTACAGAAGTTATACAGTTGAAAAATATTTTTGCAGACATACTTAAGTACATGTAAGTACAACTTGTATATACACTTATGTGGATATGTATAGATTATTTTTCTTGAAAATTTTGGTGTGCAGACCCTACCCTTTGCCATTGATGTCAAAGGGGGAGTGAGGAGCAGTGAAAAATGTGGAATCCAGCTAAGGGGGAGCTCTGGTAAAGTGTACATTAGAACAGAGCATCAGCTAAGGGGGAGTGTAGTGTGACACTTAGTCATTTTTCACTAAGTGTTGCCATCAATGCCAAAGGGGGAGATTGTTGGCAGGAGACACATTGTAGCTTCATGAGTGTTGTCATTGATGGCAACAAAGCTCATCCCACCCATCCGCAGGACATGGTGTGCTTATATCGGAAGTCATATTGAAGAGTGTTATGGTCCGGTGACCAAGAACAGAGTATACAATAAGGTCCGATAATCAGGTCCAGATCTCTCAGAGGAAGTATCTAGGTAAAGTGTGGACTTGAGGAAGTCAAGAGGAGTACCTTGACTGATAGATTCCAGGGATTGAGCCTCTGGTAATGAAAGAGTAAAGAGATATGAGCACCTAAGTATTGGGTTCCTGTTTAGCAGAGTAAACTGAGGAAGAATTGATCGGAAGAGCATCAGACCTTAATCCAGATGAGATATTGATGGTGATCAAGCTTACTAAGGTATCATTCATGATTGACTGACATGATTGATGATTTCTATGAGCATCTCTTTGATTCGTATCACTTGATAAGCAAGGATTTAGCCGACAGACCAAGAGTTTGGGAAAATAGTAAGTATTCTGGATGCCGACTAGAAAGTGGATGAAATCCTTGGTGCAGATATATATACCAGATTGATTTCAGTATGAAGAAGTGTTGAGTGTGTTGTGGTGTTCAAAGAAAAGCAGAAGTGCAGTGTGAAAGCAGTAAGGCAGGTCTGGTATGTGACAGGACAACAGCACCAAAGAAGAGAAAGAATGAAGTGTAGTAGATCAGTGTACTGAGCCTAACCGGAACTGAACTCCAGCATATGTGAATGCTTCTCATCAGTTCAAGTATCTTGTTACTCTCTTTATTACTTGTAGATAGTGAGTCTCTTGTAGGTAGTGAGCCTCTTGTGAGCAGTGTGCTCGAGCAGTGAGCCCTAACTGGCAAGTGCCATTTTGTATTTCTATTCTTCTAACAGAGAATACATTCTTGGGTTAGTCACACCATGGTTTTTCCCTTAACAGGGTTTTCCACGTCAAAATCATTGTGTTATGTGTTTTGACTTTGTTTCTGCTTTCATGATTATGGATGCTTATTTGCTTTGATGCTACACTAGTTGTTAAAGAAGAACAGAAAGTTAAATTAATTAAGATAACTGATTCACCCCCCCTCTCAGTTATCAACAAACATCACATCAGTAAAAATAAAATTATAAACATCAAGAGATAAAAATATAGATTCTTCCATAACACTTACATTAGGTCCAAAACCTAGATCCAACATGTCAAAAATCCACCATTGGAGATAATGTCAACTCAGGAGCCTAGCAAGAAACCATTGTAAAAATGTTGAGTGACTAATCATGTATCAACACCTCCATATGAAGAATGGTACAAACAACCTCCTCAAACCATACACAATGCATGCACGTGAACCTAAAACTATCTTGCATCTAGAAACACCCCACATGATTCATAATTTTAAAAAATAGTCTTTGTAGGTCTACAAAACCACATATTTTGGTTAAACATGCAAAACCTACAAAACCATCCATGTCAAGGACATGCATGCAAATATGAATCCACTTATCATCTAGAAGACCCAAAAGTCTAAACACATAAAAACTATTAAATAAAAAATGGACTTAATACATATAAGAAAAACTATAGATCTTGAACAAAAAATCTCTAAAACCCATAGATCCAATCAACATGAATCTAAAATTGTAAGGCCCTAGGAATGTGTGTCTCATTCTATTGACCTATTTTGTCTTTTGATACTTTATCATATTGTTGATGATGTTATTTTTGTATTTCCATCAAGGTATGTGGATCATGTGATTGAATCTACTCATATGAATTTGTATATGCTAGCCTCATTTTGTATTTTGATAATTATGTCGTACTTATTGACAATGTTCATATGGATTTCTATCAAGGTGTATGGATTTTTTACATGTGGATTATATATTGGTCTCGCTTGTATTTAGTTCCACTATTTTCTAAAATTGATATATTATTCTACTCATGCATACTATATGTAGCATCATGATTATGTACATTGCATTTTTATACTTGAATCATGCTAGTGATTAGATGATCTTCATTGGATGTCTATTTTGATATTATATCATTGGTGGATAATTATGTTATGCTTCAACTATTTTATATTAGATAAGTATGCCTAATGTTTTCCTTGAGTGTGTAGGGGCAGGTTATCCCCAACAATGATTAAATTGGAGACAATCAGTTTGGGTAATGTGTTGTGTTTTATCCATTTTCCATCTCACTCAAAGTTGAGCCATTAGATGTGTCTTGTGTGACCCTATAATCCCTATTTTAAACCATGTGATTATGGATCCTGGAGTCTATGTTTCTCAAAATTGACTCAAGCACAATGTGAATGAGTTAGAATCTAGACAACACTCACTACACTATTGCTAAAAGGTGTCTGCCTAATCACTCTTGCTCTCATGGCAAGAGCTAGTAAAGTGGGCATGGAACTGATGGGTTGTTTTGCTTATGTGGAAGAAAAACATTGTGAGTGATTAGGTGAAGTTGAGCTATTAATTCTTAAAATAAGTTCAAGTTGGTGTCCCCAATTTCTCTAATGATGTTGATTTCTTCCCTAGATTCCTCATGAAAATGGTTTATGATCTGATCCTGAAGTTGAAAGATTCTTGTGATACATGTTTGTTGGGTGAATATTTTGTCTTCAACTAACTGAAGGCAAAATGGTTATATCGACCACAGTGTAATGAGATAAATCTCTCCTCTCAGCAAGGGGAGGTTCCCTATCAACTATCACAAACTTATTTAAACTAAATACTAACTTGGGGGTGAGACCATATCATCCATTTCTCTTTTTTCAGAAATGATGTTTACAAAATGAAATAGCACTTTCTTGATACAAATTGAATAACCAAGAAACCCACGAGAGCACAAAGTCTATCGTTGCTTCTTTTACTGATTTATAACTTAGAACCAAGTAGAATAAGGTGCAGCCCAAAGTCTTCACCGAAAACTACAACAAAATATATGATCACAAAAGATAATAGTAGTTCAAAGCCTTTCCAATATCTTTTACTTCAAAACATAAAATAACAAACTAAAGATAATTTTTGTAGCACAAAGTCTCCACAATCAACTTTAGAACATCCTCTAGATTATTCTCACTCACACTACAATTTGATCAAACAGATAAGATAGTATTAGGAAAAGGACATAAGAACAATTTCCAATACACTACAAGTTATTCCAACACAAAGATTGAATGATCACTTGCTTTCTTATTCACTTGATAAAATTTGATTTACAATTTGAACACAAAGTCTCAAAATGCTCTTCAATTTGGCAGAGTTTCGCTTCAATAACTAAAAGATAGATATTTACAATGGGGGTCCTCTTTATTTATAAGAGGAATCGAGAGCAAAAATAGGAAAAGAAAAACTAACTATGACTTATCCAACAAAGGAGTCCTTTTTGATTTGGGACTTCCTATGTTTTTACATGTAATTACATATGAGAAAAGTACACGTAAATATGTCCAAAATTGTTTCAAAAGTACATTTGAAAAGTAGAAAATAAACTAAGGGAAAAACTATTTCAACTTGTATTGTCATCTTTCTTCATATGGCAATCATACATGGTGAAAGCTACTTGCATCCCAAGACTGTCTGGACTAACTGTGTTCTTGCAAATCATCCTGGCTCTAACTATGGCATCTCTGACCGTGGTGATTGATTTTGCATGACTAGTTAGCTTGGTCTTCAGATTATCCAAAGTTAACTAATTATCAAGAATATTGTCCATAGAGGCCATTGAAAATGTTTTGTCCTTGAACTCTTTCTAGAACATATTTTCAAATTCCTGAACCATCTCTTCTGTAGAGAGAAATTAGTTATCCTATCACACAAGTTTGCATGGCAGCGCCTCCAATTTATGCAAAAGACTAACATCACTTTGTTCACTTAGTTTCCTTGCAACTTCCAGGTCATTGATCAAATCTTTCAGCACACGGCTCCGATATGTCAACGCCTCTTTGGTTTCAGTATAAGAATCCCTATTAGGAATGACACCAATTGAATCAGAGCGCTTATTTTCAGCTTTCTCATCTCCACCCACTTATCATGATTTTGTTCTAGGCGCTCGATATCTTGAGAAATAACATCAATTAGGTCATCAAGTTCTGCTCTTATTTTCTCCATTTTGTCTGTCTTCTCAGATAGATTTGTAAGCAGAGAGATTCCTTGTGTGTGCATCCTTTCCAGATATTCTTCAAGTACTCTTCCCTTGAGATGAGTCTTTTTCACTTTTTGAATGATGAGGTCTTCTACAGAAACGACCTCGGGAGTTATTGATTTTGAATTCAAAGTGATTTTCCTCACCACTGCAGTCAACTGTTCAACCATTGCTTTGTAATGATCTTTGATTTCTTTCTCTCTGTCAAATTTTTGAATCAGAATATCCATGGCTGACTGCATGTTAGTCTTTGCACTTTCATGAGTTATTTTGCCTAACTCAACCCTAGAGATAGAGTAATCATTCATACTAAAGTTTTCCATGGTTGCATCTTGTAGAGGTCTTGCAATCTCTAGAAATTTGTGTCCCTTGTCCCTGAGCATTCTCGAGAGAACCTTTGGCTTCTTCGGGGTCTTAGCTTTTGCGGGCACTAGCTTACTAAAATCAAAGTCATCTTGAGAGATGGCTTGTTTCTTCCTTTTGGGTGTATATGCTAACAACCACGGTGGAAGCACATAAGTACTCACATTAGGATCTGTTCCCATTGCTAGTGTTACTGGAACTGCACTTGCACTGGAAGTAGAAACAATAGGTGGAGTATTAGTAAAGACTGCACCTATTACATCTACATTAGAAACCTATTCAGTATTCATTACAAAGTGATCAAATATGGAAGTATCCCCAATATCAAAAGATGAAGAGGACAAACTAGGAATAGACTCTAAGGAACGGAGAACATCTTCAAAAGTATTTTGAGGATTGTCAAAAATTGTTTTGGAAGGTGAGGGAGATTCGCAAGAGGGGATATCAATAGGTGAAACAGACAGAGGAACTGAAACAGGTGTGTCGGTCAAAGGAAAAGAGACTCCCATTTCTTGTTGTACATTCTCTTGTGGAGACAAAACTTCCTCTCCTTGTTGATCTATAGGTCTGTCTTCAACCTCCATTTCCTTAGTGGCTGGCTCTTCAGTGTTTTGTTTCTCAATTTCCACATCTTCTATTTCAGACTCTTTCTCCACAACCTTTGACTTCTTCGTCACAAATTTGATCCTGGGCTTATGTGGCTTGGAAGAAGAGGGAACATCGCTCTTGTTCTTCGTCCTATTTTCCACCTTTTTACCTGTTTGTTCTTGGATCTCAGTCTATGATCCTGTAAGGAATTCTTTCAAAGAAATTCCCTTATCCTCTAGCCACTTGTTGGTGTTCGCCAATATAGTCTCAAACCTTTTCCTCAGAGAGGTCAATTCTTTCTGAGACCATTGGATAGGAGGAAGAGGAGAACCAACAACCTGTTCAGTGTTATACCTGTCATCGATCAACTCTTCGTCATCCACTAGGTCTTCAGGAATATCAACCAATCCCAGATATTCAATCTGCTCCAGAGATAACCAGCAATAATCCAACTTTCTGACATCTTCTGTTCTCAAATCTACCCAAACATCTTCAACCATAGGTTCATGAAACTGGGTCTTTCTCTTGATTTTGTCTTTCACACCCCTGTAGTCAAACTTTTGTCTTCGTTTGAATTGTTTCATGGTTACAAGCTGCATTTTAGTTTCCATGGCTCTAGCCTTTGTAGTAGTTAACACTGAGAACCTGCCAATTTCAACTGGAAACCTAAAACTGATTTCTTGAGCTCCATCTGCTTATTATGTATGACAATCATTTGTCTGCATAATTCCATTAACACAAGTTTGTCTAAGGGAAACCTTGGCAGCATATAAGGATGACCTTGGAAAAAGCCAACCCTTAGATATGAGAAAGAAGGAAATTGTAAGAACATGCATCCAAAATCATTTACCACTGACCAAGCTTCATCTAAAACTCTTCTTTGTTCTAGCTGAGGGTCAAAAAGACACAAGAATACTACAAAGAAAGCATCATTTACCCTCCTAAAGTGATGAATAGAACCCTTCAATGTCAATTGAGAATAATACTGATATATGGGAATTAGCCTCCTATCTCCTTCTGATGTAAGACTTGGAAAGATTCTCATGGAGGCTGCTATATACACCAGATAAGAAGTCATGTAGAATTTGAAGGTAGTAGATACCTTTGTCAATTGCTCGTGCAGAGCATTGCTGATTCGCTCACCCTAGAAGATGGCTTGTTTACCTTGGAGTATTACCTTGATGAAAGGGTACATCCACTCATGAAAAAGTGAGGAAGAGGCCTATCCCCTTATCCTACTGAGAGGAGTTATAAGATCACCAACTTCTTCTACAAAATCACTTCTAGGAAAACTCCGTGGCCACCTAGACAAGTTTGACCGTGGAGTTTTGAGCCATTTAATATTGATTATCTTCTTAGCTTTCTCAGGATTTTTGTCATACTCTTTTTGTGCTTCAGTAAAATCTAGTTTTATGACTTCTGTAACAATAGGGCACATGAAAACTTTATTAATGAATTCAGGATCTAATCTGATTATCACATTGCCACTTGCATCCATCACTATCCTAGTATCTTTGTTATAAAACTGAGCACATTGAAGAACAAACTCTGTGTTATGGGCTGCCACCAGGAAAGATGACACCAAATGAATGTTACTGTCAATAATCTTCTTCATTGCAGAACTGGGATTACTGGACTTAGTTCTTTCCACAAATTCAGCCATGTCCACATGGCCAATCTCTGTATCCCGAATATCATCGACATAGGAAGTAACCGAGGTGATTGGGAAAACACCTTGATACTTATACTTCATCGCCTTCAACTTCTTCGGAGACAACTCAATCATCTAAAAAAGATATCACTAGAAGGATGTCAATGAAGAGAGAAAATCCGCAGAAGAAACTGCAACAAAAAGCCATGATCATGCAATTAGGGGAAATACTGGTAATCTGGGAAAATTGCATGTCGACGATCACGACTATGAGGATACGCTTGAAAGGGCTAGAGTGCGAGCAAGCCAAAAAATGGAGGAAAGCAGGCTTGGAAAGGCAAAATTGAAAATATCCCAGAGTTAGAAAATTTTGAGAGAAAGTGTGCATGGGCGGCAAAATATGCCGCCCTTACATGTAAGGGATAGTTCACAAGTGTCAGGGTGGCCACTTTTATCGACCCTATAGGTAAATTGAAAATGTGAGTGTATCAGCGGCTAAAATTACCGCTTTTGCATGTTTTAGAAGAATTGCAAGTGTTTTCATGTTTGAGTGGTAAAAAATGCCGATACTGCATGTGATATGGGAGAAAATCACAAGTGTTTGGCTGTGAATTTCACCGACATCGTAGATTGGTATTTCTAGGTTTTCTTCGTGTAAGGGCGGCGAATTTTGCCACCCATACACTTGCATTTGGATACTTTAAATGCATCAGCGGTGATTTCCGCCGACTTAGCCTTCATTCACAAACTTATAGGACTTCGATGGGCAAATATTGTCAACGTTGCAGGTGTTGTAAGATGGGTTTGGTGTTCGGTCGGAACAAACCACCGACGATGCATATCACCTTAAAACCTAGGGCACAAGCATTAGTCGGCAATTTTCCCCGATGACACTCACTAGTTTACAAACAAAAAAACCTTAAAATGTACAACCTATTCAGGGACCTCGACAATGCACATTGAAGAACAAGGATTCAATATAAATGATCAAGCCATTTTAGAACAACAATATCAAACAGAAATGCAATGCTTTACAAAGGTTTTTCAAAACAAACGATAAATTCAAAACAATAAAGCTACCAAACAATCATTTTAATGAAACCCTATAAATTGAAAACAAAAAATAACAACCTACCTCTGACAGTAAGCCAAAACCCTAAGCGCGACATTGGTGACCCCAAAATTCATACAAATCTGGAATCAACGCAATCGAGCTATCTTAGGAAGGACTCAAGAGTCAATTGGAAGGTTTAGGAAACATAAATAACAAGAAACAAGTTTACACATTAATAAGGCTCAAAAGGTAAGATCTTAATGCCAACACGAGTGGTAATAAATGTCACTGAAGTTCGTGATCCAAGAGATCCTACTCAGGCGATGAAAATCACCGACTTGACATGTTAACTGAAATGCAACGGCGGCAAAAAGTACCGCCTATGCACTTGCCTTCAATGAAGAACAATGCAACGGCGACAAAAAGTACTGCCTATGCACTTGCCTTTAATGAAGTACAATGCAACGGCAACGAAAATTGTCGCTCAGGCATATTCAAACAAAAAAACTAAGTAAAAGCAGCCAATTTTGCCAACACAACACAAGCAAACAAAAAGATATGTAATGGCGGTTAAATTTGCTGACTTTGCACACAAAGTTTCAAAATTTTACTAACACCCCAAAAATGGTCAAAATTGGTATTTTGATCAGTTTACAACCTAATCGATTTGCACAAACTTCGAGGAATCGATTCAAGGGAATGTCGTAAACCAGTTTAGGATGCCATATGACTTCGCACGAGGCCAAGAGAATCTTGTCTCAATTTACGAACTTAGAGTGTAGATTACGAAACAAACAAGTTTCGTAGGGGTTGTCTACAAAAACGAGCATAGCTGATTTTGAGAACAACAGCTGGCTCTAACTGGGTAACTTCCGTCGATCAAACTTTGAAACGATCGAAGGGAGGAGAATCTAGTCTCTAAGTGCTTTCATCCATGCCATTGGGCCATAGAGTCAAGCTATCAAAATGAAAAAGACACAAAAGACTAAACAAAAACACAAAAATAAAAACACAAAACTATACAAATGTACAAATTAACTTATCTGATACTTCAAGGATTGAAGTGCTTCAGATGTTGTCCACTATGAGGTAGCAAGAATGGTGTTCCATCCAGGTATTCCAGCAAGAAGCTATTTTCACTATAGAACTAATGGATGGTGAATGGACCTCTCCATAGGGAATCAAACTTCCCATGCATTCCTTTTGGTTCTCTCCTCTTGTCCCATAACAAGACTTGGTCTCCAATTTGAAACTCATGAGTCCTTGTTTTCTTGTCAAAGATTTTCTTCACCTGACTTTGATGTTCAGCGATACGATCTACCACCATAGCTTGTTGCTCTTCAAGTTCAGTTAGGTACATGATTCTTTTATCAACAGAACTTTCAAAAGTTCTATCTTCCACTGCCTTTGCCAACTTCAGTGCCGACAACTCCAAGGTGATAGGTATCTCAGCATTTAGTCCATACAGAAGCTGAAAAGGTGACATACCTATCGCCCTTTTGGGGGTAATCCTATCTGCCCACAAAGCATCAAACAACACTTTATGCCAAGTTCTCTGATTATCTTCCACCAGCTTCCTGATAATAGTAACCAGAATTTTGTTACTTGATTCCGCCTAACCATTTCCTTGCAGATAATAGTCTAAAGAGTGGGAAAGAATGATCCCATGTTCATAGAAAAAGCCAGTAATCTCATGGGAAGAGAAACAAGTAGCATTATTTGCTACAACCTTGTTTGGGACTCCAAACCGGGAAATAATGTTTTCCTTAAGGAAATTACATTCCACTTCAGAAGTAGCATGCTTAACTGGGATGGCTTCCACCCACTTGGTAAAATAATCTGTTGTGGTGAGAACAAAATTGTGTCTCGCACTTTATGGTGGGTTCACAGCGCCAATGAAATCGATGCCCCATTGCTAAAAAGGTTCCTCAATCACAACTGGTTTGAGAGGTAGTGCGGTCAACTTAGGCTTTCCAACAAAACTGTTGACACAACTCACACCTACGTACCCAATTGTACGCATCTTGAAACAGTGTAGGCCAATAGTATTTAGCCCGCAAAATCTTATGAGCCATCACAGGCGTAGAAAAATGTCCTCCATAGGCCAGATTGTGGAAGGACTCCAAGAGTCTACTTTGTTGCGCTTTATCCACGCAACGGAGAAATACTCCATCAAGGCTTCTTTTGTACAAACCATTGTCCCATAGGACATAGTTAGCAGCCTTCAATTTGATAGTTCTTTTCTCTTTATAAGATAGATGAGAAGAACACTCACCATAGGTAAGAAAATGAGCAATATTTGAATACCACTCATCAGTAGTAGTGACAAAAAGAACAGTTGGCATATCTTCAACTTCTTCTTCTTCATCCTCTGTCTCCTTAGGTACATTGTCAGCGATCAATTGACACAAAACTCTTCCACGCACAAGATTAGTAGGTTTGATATCAAGATCAAACTCTTGGATCTTAGCAATCCAATTACCTCTCTTGGTTCCGAACTCTTGTTGAGTCAGAATCGACTTTACTGTTGTATCAGGCACTAAAACAACAGTGTGTGAATTCAGAATATAGAACCAGAAGTGCTTTACCGCCTTGACTACGGCATAAGCATGCTTCTCCATATTTGAATATTTCAATTCATGAGCCTTCAAAGGACAACTCATAAACGGAATGGGAGATTCCACACCTTCCTCATTCTGCTGAAGAAGAATGGCTGAAAGTGTATGTTCAAAAGCGTAGCTGTATACTATGAAATCTTTGGTATAGTCAGGACAAACAAGGACTGGAGCATGAGTTATAGCCCTCTTGATATCCTTAAATGCCACTTTGCCTTCCACACTCCAACGGAAAGTAGACTTACCCTTCATCATGTTGACGATGTGACGGGTTTTCTCTGCGAATTTTGGAATGAACCTTCGCAGAAAATTCACCTTTCTGAAGAAAGAATGAACTGCAGTCTTACTAGCAGGCAGAGTAAGACTTTGAATGGACTTGACTCTCTTTGAGTCAATTTTAGTACCTTCTCAGGATACCATGTGACTGAGAATTTTACCTTCTGTAACCCCAAAAACTAATTTCTTAGGGTTGAGAGAGATACTATTTTGCTGACATTTTTCCAGCACCTGTCGTAAATGATTCGCATGATCATGACATTGTTTGGAGAAAACAGTCAAGTCATCAAGATATACCACGATGAACTTCCCCATCTCATCTCTGAAGGCAAGGTCCATTGATCTCTAGAATGTGGTGCCAGCATTGACCAACCCAAAAGGCATCCTGTGATATGCAAACGTGCCCCAAGGTGTTGTGAAAGTAGTCTTGTACTGATCTGCTTCATTGACCTCTACTTGATTATAGCCCAAAAAACTGTCTAACATAGACAGCATTTCCGAACCAGTTATTGTTTGCAACACTTTATCCATGATGGGTAAGGGGTAGTTATCCTTTAGAGAAGATTGGTTGAGATTCCTAAAATCAACGTAGATACGAATTTCTCCATTCTTCTTCCTTACAGGAACTATATTCGTGATCTAGGTGGAATGATGAATTGGAAAGATTATTCTTGCATTCAACATCTTCTGAATCTAAGAAAGGATAGTACCTGATATTTTGGGGTTGTATTGCCTTTATTTCTGCTTGTGAGGCAATGACCCAGCTTTGAGGGGAATTTCATGCTGAATCTCCTTAGGCCTAAAGGATTTTAGATCATCATAGGAGTACACCAAGACATCAATGTAATGGCGAAGGAGTGTAATGAATTTGAACTTCTCGGCGGCAGTGCAACACTTCCCAATGTTGACCATTTTGGGATCTACCTCAAAACTCAAATTTACTTGCTCAAATTCCATAGAAGAACTTGAATCAAGTTGTTGCTGCTGCTTGATATATCTGTCATGCTTATCAAATATCTTTTCAAGGGAAACCAAACCTTTTGGAATCTTATTACCTTTTAGTTGAAGAAACTCTTCACTAGTTTGTGAATCTATTTCAGAAACGTATTCCCATGGTGGAGATTCACTACCTTCAAAATAGAGCTAATCAAAACTATCTGTCTTTTCCAAGAAAGCTATGATTTGGTTATCACCATTGAACATCTGCCAATGGTCAGCATTATCTGGTACACTTGGTCGGAAGACCAACTCAATTATGTACTTGTTTCCTTTGAAGTCCTTATGGGGAACCATAAGGGTTGCAGAGACAGCTAATGAATCTGCATAATCATTAAACTCTCTAGGCACCACATAAATATTGAAAGCATCAAAACCTTCAATGCAATCCCACACGCAATTGCAATAATGTCTCAATCTTTCATTTTTGGTCTGATACAAATTTCTCACTTGACAAACCACTAATTCAGCATCTCCTTGAGCATGAAGATTTTTAACACCTTTGGCATGAGCAGCCTCCAATCCGAACAACAATGACTCGTATTCAGCGGTGTTGTTGGTATTGTTGAATTGCAACTTGTATGAGAAAGGGAAGATATCACCTTATGGAGATATCAAAACAACTCCGGCTCCAGAACCGGTAGAGGAACAACTACCATCAAATTCTAAAACCCAGACTTCATTAGAATTTGATTTTTTGGAATTTCTTTGAGCAGAAAATTCTTCATCAATGAGGGAAGAATCTAGCATTACTATACCTTCACCTGAACTTTCATCTGAATACTCTTCTGATTCTCCATCTGAATTGTCTGAGCTCTCACTTGATGAGCTCTCATCTGATGAACTAGGAATATCTTTAGTAGACAGGAAATAATTACCCATTCCTGAGGACTCAAAAAAAAATTGGGCTTTGGGATTTACCGTTTGGGTAATGATGTATTTTGCCTCTTTCTCAAGAAGTAACTTTTGCATGACACCTTTAACAAGTATCCTTGCTTCAGATAGATCCATATTGAGCTCCCCACCCACATCTTTACAGAAATTACACCCGAGCAAGATGCCATAAGAGGCTGGAACATCAGCCACTAGGACGGTCATCTTAATCCTCTTGTCTGGAAAGGCTGCAAATGCAAATTGGGCATCTTTGATTTGGCCCAACAACGGTACTTGCTTATTTTCCATGGAGAAGCATCTCCCAAAGGTCTTGGTTAAAGTGAGACCAAGGGCATCTGCCACTTTGGAAGGCATAACATTATCAGAGGCCCCATAATCTATTATGCAATTGCTCAACTTATGACCATTTACCAATAGAGAAACATAGAAAGGTTCTATTTTTCTGGAGGTAACAAGGGGGGTAGTGACAAGATTATTTTGGGTGGATTTGTTCTTTGAGGAATCATGAGCAACTTTGGGAAAATCTTGTCCTGTAGGGACGGTCTTGTTTTTGACATATTTTGCTAACCTATCAAACTGTTCGGGATTAGCTTGCAAATACTCAACCTCGGACATTTGAATTTTGGTCTTCCTAGCATGATCTATTACATCAAATAGCTGAAATGAACTAGAGACAGAGGAAGGAAATCCATCATTCTGAGTTTTATTAGGGGTAGTACTGGTTTGAGGGACAGAAGTAGAAGATACAGGATTGTTAGATGTACTTACTTGCTTATTGCCCACTGGGTACTTTGATTGAAAAGGCAACAGAGTTCCCCATTTAGCAATTGAGATTACTGGTTGAGGTTCTTCTCTTGCTTTTCCTTTATCAGCTTGTTGAGTTGACTGATTTTGGGACCTAGTAAAAACAACATATGCTCCATCATACACTTCTCCTTCTTTTTCGGCTTCGTCTTGGTAATTCAGAAAGCTAATGGTAGAGTCACTAGCTAATTCTTCTTCTCCTTCTACAAAAAGATTAGCATCATTCTCCTAGTCCAACTCGGGTTGGAAAGAATGATCATGTTCTACTTCATAATAGCCAACTGCTAAGTTGACCGATGCTGCTTCAATGGCGAGCTTCCCCTGTGTGGGTGGAAGATGATTGTGTTGCCCTTGATTTTTAGCAGCGTTGCCTTGATATGAATTATTGGGAAATGTCCTCCTTGGTATATCCTAATAGGAAGGAGGGGCAGACATACCTTGTGACATTTGCCTTTTCAGAGCTAGCAATTCATTTGCTAACTTTTGCACCATAGGATCCGTGGTGCTTGTGGAAGAATTATCAGCAGAAGGACCTCTGTTTCTGTTAGAATCTCTTCTGATCTTACCTACAAGGATAAAATCATCTTCCACTTTCATAGCAAAAATTTGAGCTGCGGGAAGATCGGCAGGACCAACTCGTCTTAGCAAGAAAGCTTACCTCAGGAAGTTGAGTATTGATGAAAAAGCATTTGAGATTTTTCGCCGTTGGTTGAGCGGTTGCAGGGATCCTGTTTCTCAGCTTATTGAACTTGGCGATGAAGTCTCGCATGGGTTCATGAGGCTCTTTCTTCATTTGTGTGAGCTGAGCCAATAAGGCATGTGCATCTTCTGTAGGTTTGAACTTAGCCTCAAACATGGTCTTGAGGGAGTTCCAATTGGTTATAGTCTAAGCTTGAAGATGATAAAACCAATCTGTAGCAACACCTTGTACTGTTTCCAGAAAAAGTCTTACTGCTACATCTTCATGCTCAACACCTATTATACCACAAGCTATGCAGAAAGTTGCAATGTCTTCATCCAGGTGGACTTTCCCATCGCCATAGAACTTAGGAAAATTCTTCCTCGAACTACAAGGAAGTTCATGCAATGGTGGAGTTAAATTCAAAGGACCAAAAGTGTTACCCCAAGGGCCTTGAGCTGCTATGGTGCGTTGATTAAAGGGTGGGATAACAAACCTCTGTGGAGTATGAATAGACAAAACTCTACTAGTACTAGAACTAGAAGCTTCACCTAGTATTGGAGACCTGGCGTTGGTAGGAGGAAAACTTCTGGTTCACTGAAGGCGAGGTCGTGGAGGCAAAAGACTAAAGTTATTTTGCTGCATCAACTCAAATACAAGATCAATGATGCCTTGAGCTCTCTTGCTTCTTGTATACCGTGAATCTGCCAGAATGTAGTGTACTCAACAAAATTTTGAACAATCTCAAAACAATGGAAAAGAACTGTAATGCTTCAACTCGGAGCGTGAGGCTTCAAGTTGTGCGTTCCTTCCCCAGTAGAGTCACCAAAAACTATTGGGTGAATATTTTGTCTTCAACTAACTGAAGGCAAAATGGTTATATCGACCACAGTGTAATGAGATAAATCTCTCCTCTCAGCAAGGGGAGGTTCCCTATCAACTATCACAAACTTATTTAAACTAAATACTAACTTGGGGGTGAGACCATATCATCCATTTCTCTTTTTTCAGAAATGATGTTTACAAAATGAAATAGCACTTTCTTGATACAAATTGAATAACCAAGAAACCCACGAGAGCACAAAGTCTATCGTTGCTTCTTTTACTGATTTATAACTTAGAACCAAGTAGAATAAGGTGCAACCCAAAGTTTTCACCAAAAACTACGACAAAATATATGATCACAAAAGATAATGGTAGTTCAAAGCCTTTCCAATATCTTTTACTTCAAAACATAAAATAACAAACTAAAGATAATTTTTGTAGCACCAAGTCTCCACAATCAACTTTAGAACATCCTCTAGATTATTCTCACTCACACTACAATTTGATCAAACAAATAAGATAGTATTAGGAAAAGGACATAAGAACAATTTCCAATACACTACAAGTTATTCCAACACAAAGATTGAATGATCACTTGCTTTCTTATTCACTTGATAAAATTTGATTTACAATTTAAACACAAAGTCTCAAAATGCTCTTCAATTTGGCAGAGTTTCGCTTCAATAACTAAAAGATAGATATTTACAATGGGGGTCCTCTTTATTTATAAGAGGAACCAAGAGCAAAAATAGGAAAAGAAAAACTAACTATGACTTATTCAACAAAGGAGTCCTTTTTGATTTGGGACTTCCTATGTTTTTACATGTAATTACATATGAGAAAAGTACACGTAAATATGTCTAAAATTATTTTAAAAGTACATCTGAAAAGTAGAAAATAAACTAAGGGAAAAATTGTTTCAACTTGTATTGTCGTCTTTCTTCATATGGCAATCATACATGGTGAAAGCTGCTTGTATCCCAAGACTATCTGGACTAACTGTGTTCTTGAAAATCATCCTAGCTCTAACTATGGCATCTCTGACTGTGGTGACTGATTTTGCGTGACTAGTTAGCTTGGTCTTCAGATTATTGAAAGTTAACTGATTGTCAAGAATATTGTCCACAGAGGCCATTGAAAATGTTTTGTCCTTGAACTCTTTCTAGAACATATTTTCAAATTCTTGAACCATCTCTTCTGCAGAGAGAAATTGGTTATCCTGTGACACAAGTTTGCATGGCAGCTCCTCCAATTTATGCAAAAGACTAACATCACTCTGTTCACTTAGTTTCCTTGCAGCTTCCAGGTCATTGATCAAATCTTTCAGCACACGTCTCTAATATGTCAATGCCTCTTTGGTTTCAGTATAAGAATCCCTATTAGGAATGACACCAATTGATATCAGAGCACTTATTTTCAACTTTCTCATCTCCACCCACTTATCATGATTTTGTTCTAGGCGCTCGATATCTTGAGAAATAACATCAATCAGGTCATCAAGTTCTGCTCTTATTTTCTCCATTTTGTCTGTCTTCTCAGATAGCTCTGTAAGCAGAGAGATTCCTTGTGTGCGCATCCTTTCCAAATATTCTTCAACTACTCTTCCCTTGAGATGAGTCTTTTCTACTTTTTAAATGATGGGGTCTTCTATAGAAACGGCCTTGGGAGTTACTGATTCTGAATTCAAAGTGATTTTCCTCACCACTGCAGTCAACTGTTAAACTATTGCTTTGTAATGATCTTTCATTTCTTTCTCTCTGTCAAATTTTTGAATCAGAATATCCATGGTTGACTGCATGTCAGTCTTTGCACTTTCATGAGTTATTTTGCCTAACTCAACCCTAGAGATAGAGTAATCATTCATACTAAAGTTTTCCATGGTTGCATCTTGCGAAGGTCTTGCAATCTCCAGAAATTTGTGTCCCTTGTCCCTGAGCATTCTCAAGAGAACCTTTGGCTTCTTCGGGGTCTTAGCTTTTGCGGGCACCAGCTTACTAAAATCAAAGTCATCTGGAGAGATGGCTTGTTTCTTCCTTTTGGGTGTATATGCTAACAACCATGGTGGAAGCACAGAAGTACTCACATTAGGATCTGTTCCCATTGCTGGTGTTATTGGAACTGCACTTGCACTGGAAGTAGAAACAATAGGTGGAGTATTAGTAAAGACTGCACCTATTACATCTACATTAGAAACCTGTTTAGTATTCATTACAAAGTGATCAAATATGGAAATATTCCCAATATCAAAAGATGAAGAGGACAAACTAGGAATAGACTCTAAGGAATGGAGAACATCTTCAAAAGTATTTTGAGGATTGTCAAAAATTGTTTTGGAAGGTGAGGGAGATTCAAAAGAGGGGATATCAATAGGTGAAATAGACAGTGGAACTAAAACAGGTGTGTCGGGCAAAGGAGAAGAGACTCCTGTTTCTTGTTGTACATTCTCCTGTGGAGACAAAACTTCCTCTCCTTGTTGATCTGTAGGTCTATCTTCAACCTCCATTTCCTTAGTGGCTGGCTCTTCAGTGTTTTGTTTCTCAATTTCCCTATCTTCTATTTCAGACTCTTTCTACATAGCCTTTGACTTCTTCATCACAAATTTGATCCTGGGCTTATGTGGCTTAGAAGAAGAGGGAACATCGCTCTTGTTCTTCATCCTATTTTCCACCTTTTTACCTATTTGTTCTTGGATCCCAATCTTTGATCCTGTAAGGAATTCTTTCAAAGCAATTCCCTTATCCTCTAGCCACTTGTTGGTGTTCGCCAATATAGGCTCAAGCCTTTTCCTTAGAGAGGTCAATTCTTTCTGAGACCATTGGATAGGAGGAAGAGGAGAACCAACAACCTATTCAGTGTTATACCTTCATCGATCAACTCTTCGTCATCTACTAGGTCTTCAAGAATATCAGCCAATCCTAGATATTCAATCTGCTCCAGAGATAACTGGCTATAATCCAACTTTCTGACATCTTCTTCTATTCTCAAATCCACCGAAACATCTTCAACCATAGGTTCATGAAACTGGGTCTTTCTCTTGATTTTGTCTTTCACACCCCTGTAGTCAAACTTTTGTCTTCGTTTGAATTGTTTAATGGTTACAAGCTACATTTCAGTTTCCATGGCTCTAGCCTTTGCAGCAGTTAACACTGAGAACCTGCCAATTTCAACTGGACACCTGAAACCAGGTTTCTTGAGCTCCATCTGCTTATTATGTACGACAATCATTTGTCTACATAATTCCATTAACACAAGTTTGTCTGAGGGAAACCTTGGCAGCATATAAGGATGACCTTGGATAAAGCCAACCCTTAGATATGAGAAAGAAGGAAATTGTAAGAACATGCATCCAAAATCATTTACCACTGACCAAGCTTCATCTAAAACTCTTCGTTGTTCTAGCTGAGGGTCAAAAAGACACAAGAATACTATAAAGAAAGCATCATTTACCCTCCTGAAGTGATGAATATAACCCTTCAATGTTAATTGAGAATAATACTGATATGTGGGAATTACCCTCCTATCTCCTTCTGATGTCAGACCTAGAAAGATTTTCATGGAGGTTGCTATATACACCAGATAAGAAGTCATGTAGAATTTGAAGGTAGTAGATACCTTTGTCAATTGCTCATGCAGAGCATTGCTGATTTACTCACCCCAGAAGATGGCTTGTTTACCTTGGAGTATTACCTTGATGAAAGGGTACATCCACTCATGAAAAAGTCAGGAAGAGGCCTATCCTCTTATCTTGTTGAGAAGAGTTATAAGATCACCAACTTCTTCTACAAAATCACTTCTAGGAAAACTCCGTGGCCACCTAGACAAGTTTGACCATGGAGTTTTGAGCCTTTTAGTATTGATTATCTTCTTATATTTCTCAGGATTTTTGTCATACTCTTTTTTGTGCTTCAGCAAAATCTAGTTTTATGACTTCTGTAACAGCAGGACACATGAAAACTTTATCAATGAATTCAAGATCTAATCTGATTATCACATTGCCACTTGCATCCATCACTGTCCTAGTATCTTTGTTATAAAACTGAGCACACTGAACAACAAACTCTGTGTATGGGCTGCCACTGGGAAAGATGACACCAAATGAATGTTACTGTCAATAATCTTCTTCATTGTAGAACTGGGATTACTGGACTTAGTTCTTTCCACAAATTCAACCATGTCCACATGGCCAATCTCTGTATCCCGAATATCATCGACATTGGAAGTAACTAAGGTGATTGGGAAACCACCTTTATACTTATACTTAATCACCTTTGACTTTTTCAGAGACACTCAGTCATCTGAAAAAGCTATCACTAGAAGGATGTCGATGAAGAGAGAAAATCCGTAGAAGAAACTGCAACAAAAAGCCATGATCATGCAATTAGGGGAAATACTGGTAATCTAAGAAAATTGCATGTTGATGATCATGACTATGAGGATATGCTTGAAAGGGCTAGAGTGCGAGCAGGCCAAAAAACGGAGGAAAGTAGGCTTGGAAAGGCAAAATTGAAAATATCCCAGAGTTAGAAAAATTTGAGAGAAAGTGTGCACAGATGGAAAAATTTGCTGCCCTTGCATGTATGGGATAGTTCACAAGTGTCAGGACGGCCATTTTTGCCGACCCTGCAGGTAAATTGAAAATGCGAGTGTATCAGTGACGAAAATTACCGCTTTTGCATGTTTTAGTAGAATTGCAAGTGTTTTATGTTTGAGCAGTAAAAAATGCAGATACTGCATGTGATATGGGAGAAAATCGCAAGTGTTTGGGCGGTGAATTCCATCGACATCGCAGATTGGTATTTCTAGGTTTTCTTCGTGTAAGGGCGGTGAATTTTGCCGCCCATACACTTGCATTTAGATACTTCAAATGCATCAGCGGCGATTTCCGCTGACTTAGCATTTGCTCACAAACTTATAGGACTTCGATCGACAAATATTACCGACGTTGCAGGCGTTGTAAGATGGGCTTGGTGTTCGGTCGGAACAAACCACCGACGATGCATATCACCTTAAAACCTAGGGCACAAGCATTGGTCGGCAATTTTCACCGATGACACTCACTAGTTTACAAACTGAAAAACCTTAAAACTTACAACCTATTCAGGGACCTCGACAATGCACATTGAAGAACAAGGGTTCAATATAAATGATCAAGCCATTTTAAAACAACAATATCAAATAGAAACGCAACACTTTACAAAGGTTTTTCAAAAACAAATGATAAATTCAAAATAATAAAGCTACCGAACAATCATTTTAATGAAACCCTAGAAATTGAAAATGGAAAATAACAACCTACCTCTAACAGTAAGCTGAAACCCTAAGCGTGACCTTGGTGACCCCAAAATTCATGCAAATCTAGAATCAACACGATCAAGCTATCTTAGGAAAGACTCAAGAGTCAATTGGAAGGTTTAGGAAACAGAAATAACAAGAAACAACGAGTTTACACATTAATAAGGCTCAAAAGGTAAGATCTTAATGCCAACACGAGTGGCAATAAATGTCATTGAAGTTCGTGATCCACAAGATCCTACTCGGGCGGTAAATCGCCGACCCGACGTGTTAACCGAAATGCAACAGCGGCAAAAAGTACCGCCTATGCACTTGTCTTCAATGAAGAACAATGCAACGGCGATGAAAATTGCCGCTCGGGCATATTCAAACAAAAAAATAAGTAAAAGTAGCCAATTTCGCCAACACAAACACAAGCAAACAAAAATATATGTAATGGCGGTTAATTTTGCCGAATTTGTACATAAAGTTTAAAAATCTTACTAACACCCCAAAAATGGACAAAATTGGTATTTTGATCAGTTTACAACCTAATTGATTTGCACAAACTTCGAGGAATCGATTCAAGGGAATGTCGTAAACTAGTTTAGGATGCCATATGACTTCGCACGAGGCCAAGAGAATCTTGTCTCAATTTGTGAACTTCGGGTGTAGATTACGAAACAGACAAGTTTCGTAGGGGTTGTCTACAAAAACGAGTGTAACTAATTTTGAGAACAACAATGTTCTTTTTCTGTTTTGCTCTATTTTTTGTAGGATTTGAGTTTGTTCCTAAATTGTTTCTTCAGTAGGATTTTCTTGAACTAGCTAGTTCTCCCATATCTCATCTAAGATTGCTTTGATCCTCTCTTTTCTCACTCTAGGACACATTGAGTGTGAATGCTAAATGAGAAAAAGAGATGACTAAGTTTATGTTTTTGATGTTTACAAGTTGTTTGAGTGTTCCTTT
This sequence comes from Cunninghamia lanceolata, assembly GCA_027924645.1. Classification (NCBI taxonomy): domain Eukaryota; kingdom Viridiplantae; phylum Streptophyta; class Pinopsida; order Cupressales; family Cupressaceae; genus Cunninghamia; species Cunninghamia lanceolata. Next base: position 2,175,084 of record BSBN01000281.1, on the reverse strand, counting down.
GTTGAATGCCTCATGATGAGATCAAGGGATTTCTCTTTGCACATTTGTTTTCCAAGTTGTATGAAATCTCTAAATGCATGTAACTCTAAATGAATGCAATAATCAAACAAATATACTTTTTTTTTATTTCCTAAGATTTGAAGATTATGCAATTACTACTTGCTTGAAATGAACTTTTTAAATGGATCCAAATCTATATGGCTTTTTCTACAAATGTAATTTTCTATGCTTTTGGTTTCAATTTTGTAAAATAATCTAATCTAATTAATGTAATTTCAATTAATCTAAGATTTGAATTTAATGAAAAGTAGGAAATTCTAAACTAAGATCTAAATCTAGTCAAACAAGAAATTCTTAAACTAACTAAGAAGAAATAATGAATTTACTTCCTCAAGGGAAAGAGAATTTTCTAATTACTAAATCTACAAGAAAATTTAAAGAACCTATGAATAATCAATGACACTGTTGATGGCTTGTGTCCTTAGGGATCCATCTTTTTCAGTCTCTTCCTTTACAACAATTGGAACCTCCACTTAATGATAGGGAATGAACTAGGATCCTAGGTAAATCAAGAATTGTAGGAAATGTTGGAGAAACTTTGAATCTTTGAATTAAAATGAAAGAGGCACACATAGTCCAATCGAAGCATAAGATGCTTCGGGAGAATTACAACAATAGAAATGGTAGAGTTCCTAAGGGTGATTCTAGAGAATGAGAGCCTTTTGTAGAAGAAAGACGAGTTGCAACAATACACAACCTCCTTTAAAATCAAATGGAGAGGAGGTATATATAAGATAGAGTCAACACCAAGGGGGTAAACTGATTGGAAGTTAATAGAGGGATTGACTAGAGATCATAGAGGATTGATGGAGAGATAACAAGAGATTGATTGTAAGTTGATTAAAAGTCAATAGGAGAGGAGAATCAATTAGGGGGAGTAGCGGTTTAGTTAAGATTGGAGAAGACTCTCAAACATGAGAAAAAATAGAAGCAAACTAATTGAAACTGAAAGAAATCACACATGCCAAAAGATGATGGGACCACTCCTTTTTCCATGGTAGGTCATCCAGGTGACCCTAAGGTCTCTCAAGTAACCCTCCAATTGAGGATCTACAAAGGGTCTTTGGCATGTACAAAAAGTTGTAACTTAGTCTAGGGGATGAACAAGATGGACAAGGGGATAAATAGTTTGAGGGGTGATTTGTCAAGCCTAAATATTGTTGAGAGGATATAATTCATGTCTTCAAGGGTCATGAGTTGGATTGCCAAATCATCCTCAAACTGCCACATCAATTCATGCATTTTAAGTGCTTACATATTTTTCCCCTCAAGGATAATAGTCTACATAGCAAGTAGGAACCATTCCTAAAAAATAGTGGTGTGGGACCTACACTTACTTGTAAGTACCTTTGTTGTTGTCTCGCATATGGACCTAGAGATTGATATCTATTGATTCAAGTGTAGGTTTTATAAATGATTAGTTCATGTTGGAAATGAAGGTAGAACTGCTGCTATGAACTTTAAAATTTTGTGTAGCAAAGCTGAAATAAAGATTAACTTGTAACAATTTACTCAACCAATTTATTTGCACATTCAATTTAATATAGAAGAGAAGAGAAGAGAAGAAAAGAACTTGCATAGTATTTACGTGGAGAAACCCTTTCGGGAAAAAACTCCACACCCAAACATATTTTCTACTTGTGTTAAATCTTCTTTGAAAGGATTACATTTAATACTTGAAATTTCTCTATGTCCTTGACACACTTCAAAAACTTCTTGCTTTTTTCTCTAAGTCTTTTTCCTCAAATCAACTCTCTGGAAAATGTATGGGGTTTACAATTAAATAAAAAGCACTTCCTTTTCATTCAAGAACTTCTTTTTAATTCAAGAACCCTCTTTTAATTCAAGCACTTTGTAACAAGAACTTGAAACTCAAAAAATAATCAATTACATTTGATAACAGAGCTTCCAAAGCTCATGCAAAAATCAAGCTCACTTAAATTGAGAAGATTGAACTCAAACATAGTCCAAAAATTGAGTTAACTGATCCTCCAAGATGTGGGTGCCCAAGTTGGCTAAAAATAGCTTTCCCATCATCAAACTTATCACCAAGTAAAAGCAACATTGGAAACACCTCTATTTAGGCATCCAAACTTGCCCAATGAGTTTTTGTTAACTGAAGTGATCAAATACACATCAAAATCATGCAAACAACATGCAAGATTGATGTCCCCAAGGTTATTCTGAAATATCTTGTTCTGTACATCCAAGTGACATGCAGACACTGGATCCAACATGCAACTAATACCCATTACCTGAAATTCTGAGAAGTACCATCCTGTAACTTTCAGAAGTTCGAGTGTGCTGCAAGTAATATCTTAAAACTAACATGCAACTGAAATACAAACATTTTCAACAACATGCAACTGATACCCATTTCCTGAATCATTGAGATGTACCATCGTATAAGTTTATGGAGTTGGAGTGTCCTGCAAATAATCTCACAAAAATGACATGCAACTACATGCAAGAACATGCAAGGTCATACAAGTCCATAGGAATGACATGCAACAACATGCAAGTGACATGCAAGAACATGCAAGGTCATTCAAGTCCATAGGAGTGACATCAAACAACATGCAAGGTCATTCAAGTCCATAGGAGTGACATGCAACAACATGCAAGCACATGCAAGTGACATGCAACAACATGCAAGTCCATGCAAACTATTCTGACAACATGCAAGCAATATCCACTTCATGCATTTCTAATACTGTAGTTAACTCCAACATTATATCCATGCAAGGTGTCTCAACAATAACCACTCATGTACATAAAAAAGCACAACTCCAAGTCTAAAAATAAGACCCGGGTCAAACTCCCACTGACTAGGAGTTATCAAACTCTATCTTAAGACTTAGGAGAAGTCAACAAGGTCTTTATAGCTCCCATCTCAAAGTGCACGCCTAAGTTTGATATTATCCATTTAGAACATATATGCAAAAGTCAAAGTGTTGTAATTAATAAATAATTAATCTTTCAAAGTCTTAATGTGTTGGGAACACATTCCAAGAACTTTGGAGACACATGAATTGGTTAGGATTGCAAGTTAATGGCAACTTATCCCAACATTTTCCCACTTGACATTATACATTGCAATAACTCTAAATGAATAATTCAAACTCTAAATCAAGTACAGTGATCAAGGCCAATGGCCTTCCTACACCAAGAGAACTTATCTGTAGTAACTAGCTTCATAAGATAATTTGCAGCATTAACCAAGGTGTCAACCTTTTCAATCAAAACCTTACCATTCTCAACCATTTCTCGCACAAAGTGATACTAAATATCAACATGCTTAATACGAGCATGATACATAGGATTTTTGGCTAAACAAATAGCACTCTGACTATCACAATTAAGTCTTACTATCTTACAATCAAAACCAATACCTTTCCCAAGTCTCTTTAACCAAACTGCCTCTTTGGAGGCATGTGTAGCAGCCATATATTCTACATCTGTAGTAGATAAAGCAACCGTTGGTTTTCTCTTACTCATCCAACTTACCATAGCTCCAAACAAAGTAAACACATAGCCACTTGTGGAACTTCGACTATCCAAGTCACCTGCCCAATCAGAATCAATAAAACCCTGTATGTCCAATGATCTATCAACACTATCAATACCATGATAAACCAAACAATAATCAGAAGTTCCTCGCAAATATCTAAACACCCTCTTAACATGATTCCAATGTTCTTTACCAGGGTTAGACATAAACCTGCTTAAAACTCCCACTGCTTGTGCAATATCTGGTCTAGTGCAAACCATTGCATACATTAAACTACCAACAACACTAGCATAAGGAATATTAGACATCTCTTCTAAAGCATCATCAGTGGTAGTGTTGGGTTAAACTAGCTCTTGGGTTAGAGTTAGTGGACTAACCATAAGTGGTCTTGAGCACATGGTTTTGTGCTAGTTGTATTGGTCCATGGTTTTGGAGCTCATGGTTTTGAGCCCATGGTTTTGCATGTATGGAAGCCTATTTAATGGCTTCATGACTCCATTGTAAGTGTCGCTGGTTGAAGCCTCCAGGCTCAGTCCGGTTGGGGCTGAGGGTTAATATGAAGATCTTCGTTGCTGGTTTTTTCCCGGTTTGGGATTTTCCAGGGTAAATCATGTGTAGTGGTTTCTATTCTTGTTGCATGCCTGTTTGTTGTTTCCGCTGCATTCTTGGTTGTGTATGGGCTGTGAATTTTCTTTTATTGTTCAACAACTGGTATCAGAGCCGCTGGAAATTGATGATGTCACAGCTTAGAAGAATTTAATGTATATAATGCAGGGCTTACAACGTGTGGAGATAATGCAGCATTTATTTTTCGATCTGGTATTCTTGTTGAAACAGAAGGTTTGAGCGTGTGTCTCAGCGCTTTGGCTCTCAGAAGAAGGTTGAGCAGGTCTGTGCAAGATTGGTGGTCGTGGTTGCTACTGTAGGCATGTTGCCTGGTAACAGTCGATGTATCCAGTTGCTACATGTAAGGTGCGGCAGGTCCAGCTGTAGCAAGAACACAAATATTTGTAATAGAGTTGTAAATTTAATACATGTATATGGGCTGATGGTTGTAAGACCTGGTATGGTTTGCTTGATCCCTGAAATGACCAAGAGGGCATTGCACTTGGTGCTTGTGGAAGGGGGGTTTGGTGCTAACCCCAAGACCAAGTTTAAAGGGGGGATTGTTGGGTTAAACTAGCTCTTGGGTTAGAGTTAGTGGACTAACCATAAGTGGTCTTGAGCACATGGTTTTGTGCTAGTTGTATTGGTCCATGGTTTTGGAGCTCATGGTTTTGAGCCCATGGTTTTGCATGTATGGAAGCCTATTCAATGGCTTCATGACTCCATTGTAAGTGTCGCTGGTTGAAGCCTCCAGGCTCAGTCCGGTTGGGACTAGGGGTTAATATGAAGATCTTCATTGCTGGTTTTTTCCCGATTTGGGATTTTCCAGGGTAAATCATGTGTAGTGGTTTCTATTCTTGTTGCATGCCTGTTTGTTGTTTCCGCTGCATTCTTGGCTGTGTATGGGCTATGAATTTTCTTTTATTGTTCAATAGGTAGGACACATGTCTAATTTCATCTTAGTACCAACAAGAAGAGGAATGCTAACTGGTTTGCAATCATGCATATTAAATCTTTGTAAAATTGTATCAACATACTTACTCTGACTTAACCATAGTTTTTTGTGAACACGATCCCTGTTGATCTCCATTCCAAGAATGCATTTGTAGCCCCTAAGTCCTTCATATCAAAAGATTTACAAAGCTGAGTTTTAAGCTCTCTAATCATTTCCTTGATGTTCCCAATAAACAACATGTCATCAACATACAAGACAATGATTAGAATCTGATCATCAATAATCTTAAGATAAACACAATGATCTTCTTCACTTCTAACAAAACCAACTTTTAAGGCAAAAGCATCAAACTTCTGATACCACATTCTAGGTGACTGTTTCAAACCATACAAAGATCTTTTCAATTTGCAAACCAAGTCTTCCTTCCCTTTAACAAAAAAACCATCAAGTTGCCTCATATAAATATCCTCTTCAAGATCCCCATGCAAGAAAGCAGTTTTAACATCCATTTGCTCTATCTCATAATCAAAATTTGTGGCAATAGATAAAAGGAATTTAATAGAAGTTAATTTAGCAATTGGAGAGAAAATTTCATTAAAATCAACACCCTCTCTCTGGGAGTATCCCTTGGCTACCAATCTAGCCTTGTACCTTTCTAGATTACCATCTGCACCAATTTTGTTTTTATAAATCCACTTACAACCAATGGACTTTCTTCCTTTGGGCAAATGCACAAGATCCCAAGTGTCACAAGTGTCCAAAGAATTCATTTCCTCGTGCATAGCTTGCAACAAGGACTCACTTTCTTCTAAAGAAAGAGCCTCCCTGAAAGATCTAGGTTCATCATCAGTACACAATAAAGAAAATATACAACGAAAATTAGGAGAGCTATACCTGTTAATTGGATTCCGTTGCCTTGTGGATTTTCTTATAGGAGTAAGAGGCTCTATATGTTCCTCTATATGCTCATCCTAAACATCATTGTCTGAACTTCCTGAACTCTCTTCTTCTTCTCCATTCCCAAACTCATCTAGTTGTTCTTCAACATGTGCATCTTCTTGCTTATTTCTAATTATTTCAAAATGCACTATTTTTCCTTTTTCTTGTTCCTTTGGTTGTTCCTCACCTTCATAAGCTCTAAACTCTCTAAAAATAGCATCTCTTGATAAAATCATTTTCTTGGTTAGAGGGTTCCAAAGTTTGTAACCTTTTACATTCTCACCATAACCTACAAAGATGCATTTTCGAGCTTTTGGATCCAGTTTAGTTCTTTTCTCTTTAGGCACATGAACAAAAGCCTCACAACCAAATATCCTTAAATGTGAAATAGAAGGTTTTCTTTTTAACCACATTTCATAAGGAGTCTTATCTTCAAGAATAGAGCAAGGAGATCTATTAATTAAATAACAAGAAGTACTTACAACCTCAGCCCAAAAACACTGATCTAGCTTAGCACTGCTTAACATGCTCCTAGCTCTTTCCATTAAGGTTCGGTTCATTCTTTCTGCTACCCCATTTTGTTGAGGTGTATAAGGTGTTTTTTTTGTCTCACAATACCTGCATGCTTACAAAATTCATCAAATTCCTTTGAACAATATTCACCACCATTATCTGATCTCAACACCTTTATTTTACAATCTGTTTGCTTCTCAACTAAGGCCTTAAAGTCTTTAAACTTAGTGAAAACTTTAGATTTTGCATTCATAAAATAAATCCAAGTGTATCTTGATCCATCATCAATGACTGTGACATAATATCAAGATTTTGCAAAAGATTCAACATCCACAGGTCCAAAAACATCTGAATGTATAATCTCTAATAAACTCTTTGCATTATTTGTTCCACTAGGAAATGAAGATCTACTTTGTTTCCAAACACACAATGCTCACAGAAATCATTTTTGCCAATAGAATAATCTGAAATACCGTCAACCAATTTTTTATTAATAATGGTCCTAAGACCTTTTTCACTGATGTGACCCAATCTATGGTGCCACAACATACAAGTGTTTTCAGTGTTTGTTACATTGGCTGAATTATTCAAAGTAGATGCATTTAATCTAAACAAGTTTCCCATCCAAGATCCTTTAGCAACCACTGAATTCCCTCTTACCAACCTGCAACCAGACTTATTAAATGTCACATTCATTCTAGAATCATTTAGCTTTGATACAAAAAGTAAGTTTCTTTCTAGTCCTGGAATATGCAAAACATCATGAAGGGTTTTCCTTCCATCACTGAAAAACAACTTTACCTTTCCCTTGCCAATTATCTGTTTTGTACTATTGTCACCAAGGAAAACATCACCTCCATCATATTCTGAATATTTTGTGAACCACTCCTTGTTTGGAGTCATATGGAAGGAGCAACTTGAATCAATAAGCCAAGCATTATTACTTACTGTGTTAGCTGAAATAAATAATGCATCATTGTCACCATCCTCTGAGGATTTTTCAGTGGAAGAATATGAGCTCTTTTTCTTGCTCTTACAATCTTTCTTCACATGTCCCCATTTGCCACAGTTCCAACATTTTACCTTGCTCTTACCAGATGGGGTTTTAGAACGACCTTTAGACTTACCCTTCTTCTTATCCTAGTTTGGTGTCTTTTCCTTTATTCTACCCCTTACATTCAAAGCATCTTGAGATCCACCATTTTTGGATTTTCTTCTCATTTCTTTTGAAAGAAGTGTAGCAATGAGACTAACCATCTTTGGATCTATACCACCACCACTGATAGCAACAATTAGATTTTCCCAAGATTCTGGTAAAGAACATAATAATAAGATACATTTATCATCTTCCTCAAGCTTAACACCTACAGATGCAAGTTGACTTAAAATTAAATTAAATGCATTCAAATGGTTTGCAACAAAATCTCCATTCTTCATTTTCAATGAATACAACTATCTTTTGAGATATAACTTGTTAGTTAAACTTTTGGTTTGATAAATATCACCTATCCTCTTCCATAGCTTGTATGCAGTAGCTTCAGTAGAAACATTCAAGAGGACAGCATCTGCAAGGCACAACCTTATGGTTCCTCATGCTTTTTTATCAAGTTTCAACCAATCTTCATCTTTCATAGTTGTAGAGGGATTCTTTTCATTTTCAATAGCAACCCATTGTTCTCTTTCTTCCAAGAGATCTTCCATTTTTAATTTCCACATCTCGTAGCCTGATCCATTGAATTTCTCAACATCCATACAAGAGGTAGAACCCATTGTATACAATCTTCTTCACAGATCTGTAAAACCTACAAAAACAAAGCTCCCACTGCAGCTAAAAAACCTTCAAAACTTTGAGAGAAAGGCATCCCTCACTCTCCACAACCGTTAGCTCTGATACCAAATGTTGGAAATGAAGGTAGAACTATTGCTATGAACTTTAAAATTTTGTGTAGCAAAGCTGAAATAAAGATTAACTTGTAACGATTTACTCAACCAATTTATTTGCACATTCCATTCAATATAGAAGAGAAGAGAAGAGAAGAGAAGAACTTGCACAGTATTTACGTGGAGAAACCCTTTCGGGAAAAATCTCCACACCCAAAGATATTTTTTGCTTGTATTAAATCTTCTTTGAAAGGATTACATTTAATATGTGAAATTTCTCTAAGTCCTTGATGCACTTCAAAAACTTCTTTCTTTTTTCTCTGAGTCTTTTTCCTCAAATCAACTCTTTGGAAAATGTATGGGGTTTACAATTAAATAAAAAGCACTTCCTTTTCATTCAAGAACTTCTTTTTAATTCAAGAACCCTCTTTTAATTCAAGCACTTTTTAACAAGAACTTGAAACTCAAAATATAATCAATTACATTTGATAACATAGCTTCCAAAGCTCATGCTAAAATCAAGCTCACTTAAATTGAGAAGACTAAACTCAAACATAGTCCAAACACTGAGTTAACTAATCCTCCAAGATGTGGGTGCCCAAGTTGGCTAAACATAGCTTTCCCATCATCAAACTTATCACCAAGTAAAATCAACATTGGAAACTCCTCTATTTGGGCATCCAAACTTGCCCAATGAGTTTCTGTTAACTGAAGTGATCAAATACACATCAAAATCATGTGAACAACATGCAAGATTGATGTCCCCAAGGTTATTCTGAAATATCTTGTTCTGTACATGCAAGTGACATGCAAACACCGGATCCAACATGCAACTGATACCCATTACCTGAAATTCTAAGAAGTACCATTCTATAACTTTCAGGAGTTGGAGTGTCCTGCAAGTAATATCTTAAAACTGGCATGCAAACATTTTCAACAACATGCAATTGATACCCATTTCCTAAATCACTGAGATGTACCATCCTACAAGTTTCTAGAGTTGGAGTGTTCTGCAAGTAATCTCACAAAAATGACATGCAACTACATGCAAGGTCATATAAATGACATGTAAGAACATGCAAGTTCATACAAGTCCATAGGAATGACATGCAACAACATGCAAGAACATGTAACAACATGCAAGGTCATTCAAGCCCATAGGAGTGACATGCAACAACATGCAAGCACATGCAAGTGACATGCAACAACATGCAACAACATGCAAGTCCATGCAAACTATTCTGACCACATGCAAGCAATATCCACTTCATGCATTTCTAATACTGTAGTTAACTCCAACATTATATCCATGCAAGGTGTCTTAACAATATCCACTCATGTACATAAAAAAGCACAACTCCAAGTCTAAAAATAGGACCCAAGTCAAACTCCCACTAACTAGGAGTTATCAAACTCTATCTTAAGACTTAGGAGAAGTCAACAAGGTCTTCATGGCTCCCATCTCAAAGCGGGCACCCAAGTTTGATATTATCCATTTAGAACATATATGCAAAAGTCAAAGTGTTGTAATTAATAAATAATTAATCTCTCAAAGTCTTAATGTGTTGGGGAACACATTCCAAGAACTTTGGAGACACATGAATTGGTTAGGATTGCAAGTTAATGGCAACTTATCCCAATAGTTCATAGTAAGTATAAATTGAGGATGAGAGTAAATACCTTTGATGTATGAGTTAGTTTTTACCTATGTCACTTTGCCTCACCTTGATGACCTGCCAAAATAATGAAAGAAAATACAAAACAAGGATAAAATCTACACTACAAAAGTGAGAATGAAACAAAACAAGAGTCATTTTCACAAGCAAGGGTGAAGAAAAGAGGAGAGGAGAAAGAGGGAAAAGAGGGGAAATGATGAAATAATGATGAAACAACATGAGGGAGTAGCTGACGAAAAGCTTATGACAAGGGGATCAAGACCATGGACACAATTACCTAGGTGAAAAACATGAGAAAAACCTCTTCCAAAACCCTAGATTTTCTTTTTTTTATTTATTTATTTATCTTGAAATGTTTATTGATCTTGAATCTTTTCACCACATTTGACTAGGTTTTAGGTTTAAACTTCCTTCATTGCTTTATTTTTCTAATTTATGCCTATTTTCTACTATTTCTAGGCCTACTAGAGCCCACTAGGGTGTGGCCTTGGCTTACCCCTTTTACCAAGGTAGGTCACCTAGGTGACCCTGCCATTTGAACCTATGTCACTAAAGCTACCCTACAGGTAACTTGAGAGACCTCCCAATTACTTATATCAATAGGATCATTGTGAACTTTGACTATTTTAAGGTCTAATTTGATCATTTTCACTAATCTATTGCTTGACGCTTACTTTATTATTGATTTTTGAACAATCTATTTGATTTTTATAGTTTTTAAAAATGTTTTGTGACTTTTTACAATTTTGTTTTACAAAGGTTTGATTAAGCACTTTTCTCTTTGTAGGACACCTACATATAGTGGAATTCCACCCATGAGTAGACATGGTACATAGGTGCCTTAGAGGCATTATTTATTGTAGTGTGTGCTACTTGCCAAAGAGTTGGATTAGCTTGAGTAACATAGATACCAATAATTCATCCATCATCTCGCATATGTTGTGATGTTCTAACCTATTGGGATACTAACCATAACACTTTCTGATTCCAGTCTATTTATAGAGAGTGGACGATCACTCTCTACAACATTTATCGCATTCTTGGTGTCCTAGTTTGTGGGGAATTATACTAGAGATTGAGTCAGAGAAAGAGAGGGTAGCTTGGGCAACTATTATGGGAGAGACTTGACCTAGTAATAGACTCAACATTCACCTCACATCTATTCATAGACTTTCCATTCTACCCCTATAGAAGATTCTTATTGGCCTGATTGCCACCCACTTGTTGGGAGGCAAGAAGATTCCCATGATTAGATGGTGTTGGACACCAATTATTTAGTAGCTAGAGAGAGGCATAGTCTATACATGGGGAGTTGACATACTAGCATTGGTCTATAGAGACCTTTATTAGATTTCATGATGTGGAGTACTTGAGTTCAGTCACCCTTCTCTGTAGATGATGTGGATCTTGGAGCATATTATTCTATATTAGAAAGAGATACCCCCTTGGACCTAGAACTTTTGAGAGCATCTATGAGATGGGGCAACTTGGTCACTTTGATGCCTCAGTGCTAGAAATTGTTTCTTTGACTGAGGGATTTCATTATAGATCCCTATATAAAGATGGAGGCGACATATCTAGGAAATAGAGTTGTGTGAGCCTACTGTCGAGTAGTTGCCTCCTTGATAGATAGGAATGACCTAGTGGAGACTCACCCTATCACATGAGTGCTATAGCAACTAGGAGATGAGTACCCTTAAGGATTGCCCCCAATTCTCCAATGCTATAGGTTAGTTAAGGAGTCAATCGATGCATAATAAGGAGCACTTCTTTGGGTCCCACTAGTTCCAAGAGTTTTGATTACATGACTAATACAAGGACTTGGATTGAGATAGTGACAAGCACAATGAGTCAAATGACTTTTTATTGCATAGGATGATGATGAGAATGATGAGTCTGATGAGGACTATGTTCTTGAGGGAGGAATAGAGGGGGTAGCATTAGAGGTAGAGGAGGCAAAGCTAAAGGAGGAGGAGGTAGCCTCAGGAGAGGTCAACCTACATCTTGACTTGTTCCACTAATAGAGATGACAGAGGAGGAGATGAGGATAGTTGATCCCTCATGGAAACCTAGAGACCCTCATGAGTACCACACTTTCTCACTCTTTTCTTCTTCTTTCTATTTCAAAACTTGCAACGTGTATTTTTTAAGATTTTTAACATTAGACTGACACTCTTGTTTTTCTCTTTTACTAATGACACAAGCATCATGGAGAGCTAGAGAGACCTATTAAAAAATGCTTCTTTAGATGTCTTGATTATGTTCATAGGATGAGCCAAGGTGAAACTTCTAGTTGATGCAAGGGTGCCCACACTAGTAGGTCAACATATAGACATTCTTGATCCTACTTATCATGATAGATGGGACATGGCATCCTAGAGGATTAGAGTTGTTTCCTTGGAGATTGGGGTTACTTTGGTACAAGAGATATCTAGCTTTAGAGTTAGTCAATGGACACAATCTCACTCAAAGACTAGGACACTTGGTCAATCACATTCATGGATTTTTACATTGATCCCTTCTTAGGGACACTCATAGAGGATTCCCCACTCTAACATGGTAGCTAGTAGGAGGAGATTGCATATCAAGAGTCCTAGAGAATCTATAGACCAAAGTCAACCTTGAGGTCATTTGAGAGAACTGCTTTTATTTCTTTAGTTTTTCTAGATTTGCCTTCTTGCATGGGGAGATTCACATGCTTATATGCACACTTTTTATCCTTTTTAGAATCCCATAATGGAGTATTTGTACTCATAATTTCTAATATTCTACAACAATTATTGCGATGACACAGATTGGTATTGATCAATACATTATTATGGTGATGTTTTACTTTACTTCACTCTTGTACACATGGATGGTTTTAGAATTTTATTTTTAGAGATGTTTAGTGCTTATAGATGTATGGTACAATACTCATGATCTTTAGTAACTTTTTTGCATATATGTAAGAGATGGATGGAAAGTGAGTTTTGTATGGATATATGAAATGATGCAATTATAATGCTATTTTTGATATTTTATGATTGATGTGAACTTTTATAATAGGATTTATTTCTTGTCTTTTGAATGATATGCATATGGAACTGGCAATGTGGTTGCACTCTTTAGTAGAATATTTGACCTAGGGGATTGTGGGTTGACTAGCATAGGGTGACTTGCTAAACTTCCAAGATAGGATTTATTTGGGAATCAAGTGGGAACATGGAAGGTGACGAAACATTTTTTTATTAAGTTGTACATAAGGCTAAAAAATGATCCTTGTCTAGACTAACAGTTAGACTAGCTTTTGACACAAACAAGCAACAAATTTTATCAGTACCTTCTAGAATTAGATCAAAAGAGATGGTCAATAATTCAAACTTGGGGTGAAGGATTTAGCTCTTAGCAAGTATGGCCCTAAAAAGGAAGCTAGACTCTTGGATTTGCCTAACTTGTGTGTGTGTGTGTGCTTTGTTTATTTTCTCATTTTTTTCTTGTCTTTTTTTGCTTCTCCATTGGATCTCACCATCATAGCTTTGAGCTTAAACTATTATCCACTTAAGAGTACAGATGTTAACAATTTCTCTTTTTCTTTTTTTTTTTTCTTTTTTTCTTTTGATTTTTTGTATTGCTTTCGAAGTTTTGAGCCCCTAACATTTTTGGCTAGGTGAGTAAGGGGCTAGGTGCAACCAAAAGGTATCTAACTTATAAGAATTGCCTCTTGCCAAGGAGAATTGGTATGACCTACCTATTAGCTTCTATATGGTACTGTGGGTTTAAAAACACTCTTTATTTTATACTAGACTAAATGATAGCTAAGATTGGGATCAGTTTAAATCTAGAAGTTGAATTTATTTAAAATTGTTGGGAATGTCAAGGGAAAATGGTAATGATGATTTTAAGGAATCTATGGTTTACTAAGGACAACCTATAGTAGCAAGTTTTAGATTCCTTCCTAAGACAAAAAGTGTACAAGAGAAAATTATCACTAACAAATGCAATGATGAAACATAATGTAATGCATGTTTATGCAAATATATGATTTTTATGTTTTTTCTAATATATATTTTTTAAAATTTTGAGCTATTGAGTTATTTTATTCTTTTCTTGCATTTTTAGATGTAATATTTCTTCAAATAAAAGGCGTTAATTATTTCATTGAATTCTTCACCTCACAAGAGATAAGCTTTGTTACCAACATCTTCCTTAACCATGTGCAGTCCTTCCCAATCTTCATGGAACTTTTGTTTATTTTTGTGTCATTTATTCTTTACACTTTCTTTTCTAAATACTATTTCTCCTATTCTATATGGTCATTTTGTGGTTTATTCCTCCATGGGTATGATCATACCAGCTTGCAAAGACTAGGATATTGTGAGATGAGCTAAATACTGAAATGCCTAATGGTGGGATAGGGTCCAATACAAGGTTCCATTGTTAGCCAACAACTCAGTGAGAAGGTCAAACTCATCTTCCATATAGATATTAATTTCAACATGCTCTTAGATTGTTTGTAAGAATTGGAATAACTCAAAGGGATTTTGTGGCTCCCTTTTCTCCTTTAGAGGAACAAAACTTATATTCATGTTTCTATTTGGCTCTGGTAGTAAGTCCATAGAATACCCTATGTATTTTGAAGAAACTCTAGAATTATAGGGTCCTCTATTCCAACGGTTATGTGTAATCCCCTTTATTTTCAAAAATCACCCTCACTTACCTCATCCTTATTAGGAAACCTTTCAATAATTTCAATTTGGACTTGAGGTGGTTCCAACATATCATTAGATTGTATATAGGTCATAAGAAAGAGTGGTTTATTGGAGTTGTGTGCTACTTTAGAAGAAACTTTAGGATCATTTTTAGATTCATTGTCAATCGAGATGGCATAAATGTGATCCTTATTGTTTGTCTGCCCTTGCTGTGTCAAGATGATATGAGTCATTTTGTGGTATTAGTGGAACATATGTCTCATTGGAAATTCTATGTTTGGCTAGAGTTAGGGGAGTGTAACCTTAGGATGACTCTTCCTCTCCATCTATGAAGATAGTGGGATCCATCTCTTCCACAGTGCTAGCTATGTCAATGATATTTATTTAGAATTTTCAAGGGGGAATAAACCATCCTGAGGGGAGAGGCATCTCATTTGGTGTCAGAGGCATTGGGTCAGGTCTTCCTACTTTAGTTAATTCCTCCTCTTCTGTATCTATGAAACTTTTTATTTCTAGGTTTATATTAAGCATGCAGACTTCAAATGGGGAATTCAAAGGGTTCATCATTCTCTAATAAATCTAAGATTTTGGCTATTATTTTAGTTGACACCACCAATCCTTGTTTCAAGGGTTCTCCTTTTACTATTATTTTGATTTCAATCTCATTAATAATTTTGGCACAATTGTCAGTTTTTCTTAAATGTAAAATTTGAGGGATAGGTTTTGGCACTATGATTTTGTGTATTGATAACCCATAATCTATCAAGATGCTTACCTTATTTTTCATTGCATTAGATTTTATCATGTTGAATGGGCCAAGATCTCTTTTTGCGACATAGACTTTTCCTAAGTGAAGGAAATTAATCTCCTAGAATAACTTAGAGGGGATGACCTTCATCTTCTGGATCTAGGGTGTTCCTAGTAATAAGTTGTACCCTATCTCCTTGTTAATTATGTAGAAAGTAATGGACACCATTTTAGGCCTAAAAGATACCAAGAGCATAATTTTTCCAATGGTTTCTATGTTGAGGTTGTAACCTCACAAGGTGTCCCTACAACATGTTATATTGGCATGAACATAACCCATTCTCTCTGAGAGCGAGAAAGGAACTATGTTCATGGTGGCCCCAATCGACGAGCCTTCTTTTAATGTAGGTATCATAAATCCACACATGTAGGTATAAAGTGGGATCTCCTTATCTTGTTAGTTCTATGTCTGCAGGAATTTGTTTTAGGTCAAAGAAAAATATTAGATCTTGTAATTATACATTTGGTGGATTCTATCAAGATCCACTTGGTTTATTTGTTCCTATGAATGTGGGGTTATATGATTTAGGTATTTGATCGCTATTGCCTCTAAGAGGGCTACCCAATGGGAAGGAGAATTTGTTAAAAGATCAATGAACAAGATTTTAGCAAAATTTATTCTCAAGTCCTCAACCAAGTCATAAGGACTGATTAGGACTGGCTTTGGATCTATTGTCAAAACTATACATACCTAGGTTTTTGTTTGTGGGATTATGGGATCTTATTAAATCTCCCTGTTTTGAACTAAATCGATTAATCCCAACATTTTAATTTCTCCCTTGATGCCCAATTGACCTAGGATTTTAATCAGATCTAAAGGGTATGTGTTTTTTTAGGTGTTGTTTGATTCAAATTGCTTCCTTGTTGATGAGTTGGGAAGGGATCTTGGTAGATCCTCAAGTTTGAGTTCTCAGGGGAGACTAGCCCCTATTAGTTATAGTTTAGATTTTTAGGTGTGGGGATAAACATATCTATGAACAAACTTCTTTATTTCTTTGGCAGGTTTAATATGAAATTTTTGTACTCCTGGCATGAGTCTGTGTCATGCCCCCTTCTCTTATGAAATGAACAATAATTATCAGGGTAGTGCTCTCATGGTCTTTGGTAGGGATCATAGTGGTTTTTGAATGACCTCTTGTTTGGTTTGCCTCCTTGTTCATAATTTCCTCTTGAAGGGATATTTTGGTTCTTTGGGTAGTAAGCATTTCCACCATAATTATTGTATTTTCTATTATTGTTATTCTTTGATGTTGGGATATCTATTACCCCATTGGTAGTGGCACTTTGGTTATTTATCAAGATCTTTAGTGTCATGGGATTTTTGGTCCCATTATCTTGTGTCATTAGTCTCCCACTAGCATTATACTCCTCCCGTTATCAATGGCAACTTGGTCTATTCTTAAAGCACTTTTGAGAGCCTCTTTGTATGATTTGTAGAGAATATTTTGGACCTCCTCTCACATGTCCCTATTCAGGGAATGCAATAAAAGATCACACAATTTCTTGTAATCCATGTCTGGCACACTTGTTTAAGAGCATAGGACTTTCCTCCATCTTGTGATTAAATGGGCCACTGACTCTTTATATCTTATTTTACACTTAGGTATTCAAGAATTCTTGTTTTCACTAGCTTATTCATATTGAATGCTATGAAAAACTCACCAATGAGTGGTCAAACAGAGTGAATTGATGCCTTGGGAAGCCTATAACACTAGTCCAAGGTAATTCGTGTCACATTCCATTTGCTTCGCCTAGTTTAATAGTGATTAAATAGAATGATTAGAGAAGATAACTGAGTATGATAATTGTCTTTTGAAATTAAATGAAATAATTTCCAATAATGTTTAATCATTTATGAGTTTACATTAGATATCAATTTGATGAGGAAAGTATCATTGGGGAGGAGGATTTAGACATTTGTTGGTGGCATGACGTGAAGGGATCTGATCACACACTCACTTAGAAGCATGCAATACTAGATTCTAATCCATTATAGGGTGATAGGGGGTAAGTGCAAAGAGTTGGGGGGCCAAAAAGTGGCCAAATTGTTTTCAAAAAAAATTAATGCATAATGCGCTCACGTTATGGTTTGGTAATGACGAGCCCAAGGCTCGTCAAAACCAAACCATAATGCGAACACGTTATGAATTATTATAAAAAAAAAGCTTATCATCTCATTTCATTTCTTTATTCTCCTCTATACCTATGGCCTGCAAACCCTAGGAAGCACGCTCACATTTTGGAGAAGTCAATTCAACACCAAAATCTTACCGATTCGTCGTCAAAAAGCCACCACGACGTCGAGCACACCAAAGGAGTGAGTTTTTTTTTGTTTGAATTTGTTTCTAAATAGGTAGGTTTGAGTTAATTTTTGATGTAAATTTTGTTAATTGTCAGGAAATGTTAATGCACCTCCTTCTCCTCCTCCTCCTCAAAATCCACAAAATCTTGAGGAAATACCTGCGGAACAACAACCTCCTCCATCCATTCCTCGACATGCCCCTAGAACACAAGAAAATATAATGGGGCAAATTGAAAACAACAAAAAAGAAATTGAAGATATAATTGCAAGGTTGAAAGATCCTTCCACTTCAACCTTGCATAGGTCCACACTTGCTGAATCTCTTGAATCTATGTTATTAAATGTAGATTCAATTAGCAAGCAAATATCTAGTTGGACAGATAAGAGGAGAGAGTTTAGAGACTATTATGCAGACAAGTTATCATACCAAGATGTGAAAAAATTACAAATTACACAATTAGACTTGTGTTTAATTTTCACAAACCCGTAAACAAATCAACCTCCACCCATTACATGCAAGAGGTTCCCTATCCATTGGTGCAACAACCAAGTGATAATGGACAATTTTGGGCAGAGGTGGTGGATGGTATTTGACCATCCTCCATCCAATAATAATGAGGTCCCGCAATACTTTTTGAGGAAACTCTACTGCGAGTTTGTCCTCAATAAAGTGCCAAACTATTTTGATATGCGGGACTTCCATGGTAGAGGTGGGGGGTCAGTACAAGATAGACTCGGGGCACGTGTTGACCCACAGCGGACAGTGAGATGAGTAGTTAGCATACCAGCCCATGAGCATGTTTCTATCCCTTCCATTGTGAAGGAGAGTGTTGAGGTCGATACACTTCAGTCCATTAGTGCCTTGACCCAGAGCATCATAGAGCATGCCAGTCCTACAACACAGAGTGGTTTGGGAGATAGTGCGAGGAGTAGGGTCCCACCCCATGCTTGTCAGACTTGTGGGTTAGCTTGTGGTTATGACCCCATGGATAGTCAGGACGTAGGTGCACAAGCTACATCTACAGTTGAGCAGATGGTGATGACAGATACCCTCCTAAGTGAGACTTTCAGCCTTGATACTCAGGTAAATATTAGCAAGTTTATTGAATTTAATTTATTAAATTTTATTTTTGAAATGCAAGATTAACTAATTTAGTTTGATGATTTTAATGAAATTTTAGGGTCATAGCGTTGATGCAGTTTTTAGTGGTTCTCCACCTGCATATTACACTAGATCATCTACTGTCGGGGTATGTAACTAGTAAACAATTATAAATATTACATGTGAATAGCATCGTTATATGAATGGTATTCTAATATTTGATTTTGGATGTTGAATAGGTTAATATTAGAGATTTCACGGCAACACCTGCCAGCGGTGGTGGACTTCAAAGCTTCACGGAGGTAATAAAGTAAATAGTTTAATGAATGAATTGTACTTACTAGATTTTTGTATGTGACTTGTGTGCTTTATTGTGTGTACTTCCATGTTTAGATGAAGGTGTGTGTATGTTAGGAGCCATGATTTGCATCACTATTATAGTTTCCCTAATTGAATAATGTTGTTTTATTTCTAGATGATGCAAGCTGTAGAGACACCTCCTGATGTTCATAGGGCAATGGAGCATGGTGTGACCTCTATGATTCATAGCTCCATGGCATTGACAGGGGTATGAGGCAGATTAGTAAATTTTAATTTACATTCATTGTTATAGTTGTTTATTTTTGAAAAATCAAAAGATTATTGATTTGAAGTTTAATTTTTATCTGGATGGTTTCTATAGGACATGACATCACCACGGCCTATTCCTGCTACTGAGGCAAGTGAGGAGATAGATTATATGGTAGCAGTAAGTGATTATTTTGTTAAATGTTTCATTTTTAATAACATGTAATTTCTATATATTAATGTCTATACTTTTTATTGTAACAGCTAAAGATGCAGGAAGAACTAAATAGGAGGAGTAGCCCTCGGGTTTGTAGTAGACCACCCACATACGCATCTCCATCCCCTAGAAGATCAAAGGCTGCCCGTGATCTATTCTCTTCACCAACTAGAGGGGAATGACTTTTTATTGTGTTCCTTTGTTGTATGCGTATATGGCATTTGTGGACATATATTTTGTATTGCATATAGTTGACATTGTATGCCTATATGGCATTCTTGTAAGCCTATATGGCTATTTTGTATATATGTTATACTTATATCAACAAATATTGATGTATGCCTATATCGATATTTGGTTAATACAAATCTTTTTTGTTGATGGTGTCCATAGTTACATTATAAATCCACGTTTGAATGGATATTTATAGATGGCTACTTCAAATATTTAAAGTCCAATTGTATTACATAGGATGTTTGTTGATCCAATAAGCTAGCTATTGTTATTCAAGTATCACCTAAACCTCATTTTGGAACTAAAAGATAAAAGTTGTATTTAAAAAAAATGAATCATCATGATGAACAAAAAATATTAATATTCTTTATGAGTTTCTCAATTGAAAATATTCAAATGAGTATGCTGATCCATATTCTTTATGAGTTGGTCAATTGAAAATATTTCTTAATTTCTTGTTATTATACCATATTGGGATGTAAAGAGTATGTTCATTGTTTTGAATAAGATAATCAAAATCATATGCTTATGAGCACCTGATGACCGTTGTGGTTATTAAATGTAATTCCTCTTGCATATAAGGCAAGGTTATGAGATTACATTGAGTCTTACCTAATTTTAGTATGCAACATAACATTGGGGCTATAGGCTTCCATAAGTCATACCTCAGGGATTTTTAGTTTTAGGCACAAATTTGCTTTAAGACCTTAGGAGCATTTCTCTACTTGCACAACCTCAAAACTCTGCCTAGAACTCAAGGTGCCTTTCATCCTCCAAACAACCTCAAAATTGCGCCTTGATATTGAAAGGATGTTTCAAAGTATAAAGGAGGGCACCTTAAAGGAGGTAATTCATCTTGATTATCGAAGTTGATCAAACACATCAAACTGAGCATCATACCTCTAGGCGCATTTTTGCCTCTCTCTAAACTATCCATTTTGGCACCTTGATGTAAAGTGAAGTCTAAACTTAGTGAAGATTGCGCCTAGAAAGATATCACCTTGGATATGCGCCTAGAGTCATCCTAGATCATCCATTTGCACCTAAGGGTCAATATAACTTAGGAAGACTTTGAAAATCATCAAAAGAAGCCTAAGTGCCTTTTCTTGTCTCCACCATCCATTTTGGGCGCCTAGAGGAAAATGAACTTCAAATCACTTCCAACTGTAGCGCCTAGTGTTAGATCCTTCAAAATGACTAAATCTTACCAAAGGAAGTCTAGGAGCCTATTGTCACTTGGATCATCGTGAATGAGCGCCTAAGTGGAAGGAGAATAAGCATCTTGTATGGAGGTGCACTTTTGTGTCTAAATAACCTCATTTTGGCACCTTGAAGGAAGATGTTCTAAATCCTAAGATCTAGCGCAAGTGTAAAATGGTCTCCTATAGGTTTGAACAAGTGATTGAAGCCATCAAATTGCCAAGAAATGAGCTAAGTATACTAAGGCACCTTTTCTTGTCTAAACTATCCATTTTGGCACTTAGGAGGAAGGAGATTCAACATCATGAATCAAGGCGCCCTTTGCCATCAAAACAACCTCACATTGGCGCCTTGGAGGAAATCAACTTAAAACTACAAGTCTTGGAGTTTTTTCATGTTTTGATGATGTCTTTTGAGAACAATTATAATGATTGAAGGATGAGGTGGGTAAAAAGTCTTCATCTAGCTTAGGCGCCCATTCAATATTTAGTTTTTTTACATACCTTAATCTGTGCCTTGACTTGGAGGAGTTAGTTTATGCTTTAAAATGATTTCTATGTGTTTATATGATTCAATATTTGTCAATAATTTAATATGTCGGTATAATGTAGCTCGGACTGTTTCGGCATGTTTGGCTGTAAAACATGACCATGCCTAGCCTAAACGTACCCATCCAGACGTGTGGAACTGTCAGTTTGGCCACACGAGGAGAAGAATAAAAGTCACACCCCTTTGCAACTTTATATTGCCTCTTGATGATTTTTTGGGCAGCAGAAAACCTTTCACCACGAGCAAACTCCTTAGAGATATAAAAAACTGAGAGAGGTTATTGTAGAGGCACTCTACATGATCACGTTGCCTCAGATAAAATATTTCTAAGTGACACGGTTTTCAAGTAACATCTCCTCAAAGATTGCTATCTTTTTGCACTTTGGACTCTTCAGGGATATCATCAGTACAATGTAGCTCAGACTGTTTCGACATGTTTGGGTGAAAAATAGGACCGTACCTAGTGTAAATGTACCCATCTGGACGTGTTGGAATAGTCAGTTTAGTCACATCAGGAGTAGGACAAAAGTTACACCCCTTTGCAACTTTACACTGCCTCCTTTTAACGATTTTTGGGGCAGCAAAAAACTTTTCACCACGGGCAAATGCCTCAGAGATAAAAAATCGAGAGAGGTTATTGTAGAAGCACTCTACGTAATCGTGTTTCCTTAAATAGAATGTTTCTAAGTGACATAGTTTTTGAGTAACATCTCGTCAAAGATTGCTGCCTTTTTGCACTTTGGACTCTTCAGGGATATCGTTGGTACAATGTAGCTCGGACTGTTTCGACATGTTTGGGTGAAAAACAGGACCATGCCTAGTTTAAATGTACCCATCCAAATGTGTTGGAATAATCAGTTTAGTCACATTAGGAGCAGGACGAAAGTTACACCCCTTTCCAACTTTACACTGCCTCCTTTTGACGATTTTTGGGGCCGCTGAAAACCTTTCACCACGGGCAAATGCCTCAGAGATATAAAAACCTGAGAGAGGTTATTATAGAGGAACTCTACGTGATTATGTTTCCTCAGATGAAATGTTTCTAAGTGACACAGTTTTCGAGTAAAATCTCATCAAAGATTGTTGCCTTTTTGCACTTTGGACTCTTCAGGGATATCGTCGGTACAATGTAGCTCGGACTATTTCGACATGTTTGGGTTAAAAACAGGACCATGCCTAGCATAAATGTACCCATCCAGATGTTTTGGAACAATCAGTTTGGTCACATCAGGAGCAGGACGAAAGTTACACCCCTTTGCAACTTTACACTGCCTTCTTCTAACGATTTTTGGGGCAGCAGAAAACCTTTCACCATGGGCAAATGCCTCAGAGATATAAAAACTGAGAGAGGTTATTGTAGAGGCACTCTACGTGATCATGTTGCCTCAGATGGAATGTTTCTAAGTGACACAATTTTCGAGTAACATCTCGTCAAAGATTGTTGTCTTTTTACACTTTAGACTCTTTAGGGATATCATTGGTACGATGTAGCTCAGATTGTTTCGACATATTTGGGTGAAAAAAAGAACCATGCCTAGCCTAAATGTACCCATTCGGACGTGTTGGAATTGTCAGTTTGGTCGCATTAGGAGCAGGACACCAAAAATGTAAAAGTTGTTTTGTGCAACTTGACAACATTGACATTTTTTTGCAACAGGACTCAAAGACTCAAACTGACCCCAAATGACTCAAAGTGACTTAAAAAAAAATGAAATGGTCTTCGAAGACCTTATTACATACAATTGACTCAATCAAAACAAAATTTTATTTGTTGACCCCTCTTGGAGGCATGACAACCTAGGTGCCCCTGCACCATTAGTGCAACTAAAGGACTATGGTGGTGGCATGAAACTAGAGTGAGTTGACATTCATTTGCATCTAGTTTGGCATCTTGAAACAATTCTAGAGTAGAGTAAGACTCAATTTCCTGAAAACAGTTTAAGAAACCCTTATCTAGGGTTTTGGTAAGAATCATGCATTTTTTGGCCATTCCACTGATTTAATTCACTTTTGATCAGTGGAATGGGTTGTAGTAGGTCTGTTCTAGTATGCTATGATAATTTTTTGGTAGGAAATCTGAGGAGAAGAAGTTTTCTTTGAGGAAACCTAACAAAACCATGTGTTAGGTGATGTTTAGAGACATAGAGAAGGAACCATAGAGGCATTTTTGGGAACAACAGATTATAGGAGGACAAAACCCACAAAATTCATAGTTTTGGCATGAATACTAAGTGCTCAAGTCATTGGTTGAGTTCTATGTGTGAATTTAAGGGGGCTCTCTTTGTATTTTAGGCCTAATTGGGGCTCTAGGTTATTGAGAGGAGTTATAAGTTAGGGTATATCATCCAAAACAACATATACCCAGTTTTAGATATGTGATACGGAGTCTAAATGGGTATCTACTAATTGTCCAAGTTCTGTGTTTGAAATCTATATCAAAATTTATTAGGATTGTTCTCCTTTTTTAGGGCTACAAGCCATTTCTTGGGTTTGTGAAGGAAGTGTTAATCCTGAGTTTGGTCTACCTTTGGAAATGATTGGAATGGGTCCCATAGCATCTGAAATCACCATTTCTATGAAGAATTTAGAGTCTCTAACTGTTGTTCCCACTTTTGTATAATGATCATGAAATTTGGGCTTTAGAGCATAAGGAAACCTTGTCTAGTTTGCCATCCTCCAACTATCCCATTGCCTCTACATCACAATTAGAGACACCTATTATCTAGTTAGAAACCAAGACACCTAGAGACACCTATATTTTATACATTACCTAGATTTTATACATTATTCTCAGGATCAACTTCATCCATCACTTAGGTCTAACCCCATGAAGCATAACATGATGATGTAAAAATGTGTATATGAGTAAAAGTGCAGCAGGAAATAAAAAAAGATAAACCTTACAAATTAATGTGCATACTTACAACTCAATGTAACATGACTTTACAAAATCAATGTGAATACTTACAAATTAATCCAATGAACCATCCGGGTCTGCTCTACTCTTTATTGTTTCAAGTATTGCTTCATGGTCAGACTCACGCACCTTCCACAAGATTTTGTTCAAAGGTCTACCCCGATACTGTATCAAATGAACATTGGATGCCACGACAAGGTTCAAGTAATGAAGAATCTTTCGATGCGTGTCAAAGTCCTGAAACAGCCAAACATTAACACTCTTATGTGGGTACCTTCTAAGCCATGTTCCAGTAATAACCACTGAGCCTGTAGGGTATTCGATATTTTCTCTATCTGTAACTGGGGCCTCCAATTTCTTTTTGGCCTCATAACAATGACATAAGTAATAATATGTTCCCTCTTCATTATCTTCATCTGCAATAACTCCATATACTGTTGGCAAGAGACACTATATGGATTCATGGTTGTTGTCATTGATGGCAACAAAGGTCATCCCACATATCCGCAAGTCATGGTGTGTCCCTACTGGAAGTCAGAATAAAGATTGTTGTGGTCCGGTGAACAAGAACAGAGCATGTGGCAAGGTCCGACAGATTGGTCCGGATCTCTCAGAGGAAGTATCTTGGTGTAGTGCGGATTTGGGGAAGTCAAGAGGACTACCTTGAGTGGTATATTCCAAGGATTTAGCCTCCGGTGATGGACAAGGAAAAAGATATGAATAGTTGAGTACCGGATTCCTGAGAGACAGTGAAAACAGAGGAAGAACTGACTGACATAGTATCAGACTACTTTCCGGATGTGTTACTGTTGATGATAAAGGTTGTGAAGGCATGAATCATGTTTGGCCGACATGATTAATGATATCTACAAGTATATGCTTGATCCGCATTGCTTGGTGAGCAAGGATTCAGCCGACAGAACAGAGTTTGTAAGAAACTAGACTGTTCCGGATGCCGACTAGAAAGGTGATGAAATTACTTGTGCGGATATATATAGGGGATGGATTTAGTTGTGAAGTGTGTGTATGTATTAAGATATATGCGAATAAGTGTAGAACAGAGCAGAAGTAGCAAGAAAGATCCGGTATGTGAAAGGATAGCAGAATAAAGAACAGAGGAAAGATGAAGTGCAGCAGATCAGTGTACTGAGCCTAACCGGAACTGAACTCCAGCATATGCAGATGCTTCCAATCAGTTCAAGACTGTGATTCTTATCACTTTGTAGACCGTGTGTCTTCTTGTAGGCAGTGGACCTCTTGTGAGCAGTGTGCTCGGGCAGTGAGCCCTAATTGGCAAGTGTCATTTTGTAATTTCCTATTCTTCTAACAGAGAATAATTTTTGGGTTAATCACCCCGTGGTTTTCTCCCTTAACAGGGTTTCCACGTCAAAAATACTGTGTCATGTGTTTCTTATTTTATGGTAATGTTTTGTGTTTGATTCAATGCTGCATTAATTAATAAGAAAGTTTAAAAAGGGAAATAATTAGGATAACTGATTCACCCCCCCTCTCAGTTATCAACATATACGTGCTCTACATTGATATGTGAAGCAAATTAGATGCAATTAGTCAACATTACAAAAACACTACAAAGTAAGATGACATTAGGAATTTTAAAAACTATGCAAATAGATATATTACCTGGTTGAACTAGATCTGATATGTGATCAAAGTCAACTGATGATTCCATCTATGTTAGTTCCAGTGCCGTCGGGGGTCAATATGTGTCAAGTGGGCTAAGATAACTTAACTGCCATTTGTCAACCCACTCCTTTGACTTGCACTCATCCCAGGATTAAATTGTACAGGAAGAACAAAAGCATGACATCTTTCGCGTATGGATACTCCATGAACCTGCAATTGAGCTTCTGAAAGAGTGCTTCTCATTTGATCCTGTCAGTGTACAATAGTCCTCATATGGTGCAATGTTAGTATCATCTATCAACCAAAAAAATCTACGAATTGAAGACTTACCTTCATTACCTAGACCCATGGAAGCATTACACCACTCAACAATCGATTTTGCATCTGTCAACTTTGCATTGTCTTTATACTTTAACTCTTCTTGTGTTATGGCTCTTTTGATACATGCTCCTGCACCATCATGCTCCCCCTTTCCATGCCTGACCTCACAAAAGTTTCACATATGCTGAATACCTGTAAAATTATGCCTCCTACTCAGCCAATAGAAATTTTGTGAGTTCTTGAATTGTGACGCACAGTTATCTGACCATATGATATGCTGACTGAACAATATACCCCTTCTAGCCAAATCATTGTAGAACACCTGAAAGCAACCTTGCACGAACTCCGTAGAATGCATGCGAAATTATACTCCCTTGTGATCTTTCTATCATCCTTTGTACTATCATTTGCATGGATGAATGCGATGTGCACAAATATAGAAATCTATGTGGAGTTGTAATACTGTGATTGCACCTCATGCTGTGGCTGTAGACTGTAGTTCTCTGCAAAGTTGACAACTAAAACAATGCTACCAACCGGAAATGTGTCCTTGCATAACTTGAATTGCAAGTCCAACCATCGAGCTCTATGGGCATGTCTTGCATACTCATACACTATGTTGTCACGAAATATAGGCATAAATTGATACACTGGAATCTTTTCAATAACCAATTCACGCCTCTTTTCTTCTTTACCATCTTCTGTATTGTATGCCACTATTTTATACTTGTCAAACTCTACTAGTTCATTTCCAACCGCATGTGTTCTTTCCATATGTTCACATATTGGAAAATATTGCAAGCCACCGCAACGATGACATGTGCCATCCAAGCATAATTTCTTGTAGAATATTTGACCTTCCTCTCTTTCACATAAAATTCCTTATATGAAGTCTCATAAAAATGTTGGTGGGGCACATATGGCACAACCCTGCAAAACATTGTTAGTATGCATATCTAAACATATAGACCTATAAACATCAAAATGGCTAGAAAATTCAATATGTAATCTACAACAACAAGTAGTGTGTGTGTGATTTATCTTGACATAGAAAGGTTTTAGCATTTCAAAATATCTTTGACAAATTTTAATTTGAGGATACTTCTCTAGAAATTTACCATAAAACTGTGTTTGAGTCTCATCCAAAAAATGCTTTGGATGTGGCTCACGGTTCTGACTACCAATTCTCCTTCTTACCACATCCCTTTGATTTGGAGATACCCTTGTGTAATTCTTCCAAAAGTCTTCAATTAGTGACCTCAATGCTTCAACAATTGGTTTATCTTTTCATGGTAGTCTCCCTGAGAATGCCCATAATTCATTGGCATTAGTGTCCTCAATTCTTTGGCATCTTCCAACGGCTCTTGATAAAGTTTTCCTGTTAATTCTCAATTCTTGACTCATCCTTCTAATGAGACGAGCTTTCCTCGTTTGACTACTTACTATAGTGGATGTAATCACACGTCGTGTTGCATTACTATCTTTTGTGCGTGAGGTGTTACCCACACTCTCATACGCACTCATTAGATTCTTAACAATAGATTTTTCAATTGAAGCCTCTGATGTTCTCAACCCAAGAATCTTCATGATGGACCTATACTTTATACTTCGCATCATTTCAAGGAATAGTTGACATCTTGCAGTCTCATTTAACTTTTCAAAGAACAATCTCCAAATCTTATTAACATATCTTCTACAAGTGCGTTTTAGAATCCTACCTTCCATTGGCTACAAAATATTCTCATCAATATCAATCAAATACTTTGGCTTTCTATGCAAAATTCTAAGTGGTGTTAAGTTAGATAAATTCATCTCAACATTAGGAATTTCATCAATATTTAAATGAGATGGGCTACATGGCATACCTTCGATCGAAGATGGAATAGATGACATACCTTGAGGTTGAGGTGGGAACGATGGTGTACCTCCTTCATCACATGTGAGTGATGATGTACTCTCAACTTGAGATGTGGTAGATGGTGTCCCTACATGTTGACTTGCGGTAGAGGATGTGTCTCCAACTATGGTATCCAAATCTCTCGTAGCACAAAGTTTTTGCATTTGTTCTTTTTGTGCCACTAATACCATATCTCTTTGTGATGGTTGTGGTTCCTCTTCAATTGGCATGTCTTCATTTATCGTGTCCAATTTCCTCTTCTCACGAAGTTCCCTCATAGCCACTGCTTTCTTTGCATTCTTAGCTTCTATCTCTTCCTGTGTTGGTTTAATTCTTGATCGTTTCCTTATCATGACGGAGAATTTGTCTGTAGCATGATAAAGAGACCAATATTAGTTCCTAAGAAATGAATCCATACAAATAACTATAATATATGTCATTCAACCCTTCATAGTAAATGTACATACAATCATCATGTAAAAGAGTAAATGTCACTCAACCAAAATAGGTACAAAGCATACAAAGAAAATTATTGTAGCCATGAAAAGAGTACATGGGACTTCATGCTTGAAAAGGTTGAGGTAAACCCAATTTGACATGTTTGTTGTTACTAGGGCTGTTACATCCCCTTTTTGGATTCAATATTACTATTTACTCTTTCTTAAATAGTACAGTTATGTGGATATGTTTTTAACATCATAGGAACTGATGATGTAAATAGAGAAAGTTAATTTTATGAAATTATGGAATCTATTTGATTATGATCAATATGATGTTATGAATTGGAATGTCTTTTCTATATGAAAATAAAATGATTTGATATAAATGTGCTTTGATCAGAATATTGGTGCTTTGACCACAAAATTGTATGTGAGATTGTCAATGCAGGAATAGATGGAATATGTTCGCCAGGAAGAAAGAAGAGAAAGTATCTTTGAGAAAGAGAGAATAGACTCTGGAATAACCATGGGTGCTTGCCACTGAAAATGCATATTAGGTAGATAAACCTTGATGCCTTGAATTAAGCCTTGAATACAGGCTAAGTCAATTTTAGTCGAGATATCGACGTCTGAAGAATAGGTCTTTCTCCTTTCATAAGTCATCATTTAGAGTATGGGAAATCGACATCAGTGCAGTAACACTCTGATTCATGTCATAAAATATGAATGATTGATATATTGTTTATATGTAAATATATGTTAATGCTTATGGTCGAATTGTAAGTCGTGTCTTGTTATCTGTTCAGCACAAAAGTCAAAATTGTGCGTAAGTCAATCTCAAGTCTTGTTCTGCGTTTACGCCCAATTCGACGTTATCATCGTAAAGCGCTTCGAGCGTATGTCGTAAACTCCTCTTTGCAAAATTTGACGGATGTTAAATTGTTCTAGAGACCATGATGTGTAATATCTTTAGTCGTATTATAAAGGAATATACTAAATTATATAAGTTATATTTAAATAGTCATTTGAGGTACTTCTTTATTCTTTTACGATGTCAGTAATTGAGCAATAGTTGGAGTTGATTCAAGTCTTTATTTTTTTGATGTCTTGAATTTTGAAGCAACTTATTTCCTTTGAAGCTTTAACCCTTATGAGTGGCTTGTCGGTTTATCCATTTCCTTTTATTATGCATTTAATTTATATTGTTAGATGTTTCAAGTAGTGGATGGGTTGTTAAGTCTGCCAACCGCCACCTCGCCTTGTGGAGCTCCATCTTGGAGAGTGGTCGCATTAGGTGGGAGTCGTTCTTGCATGTCAGGTGAGATTCCCTTCTTGGTAGGCATGGTCGGGAGTGGAGAGTCAGTTATCTCCTTCGCAGTGAGCGGGGATATAGAGTAGTTTTGAGTCAGTTTTGAAGGGATAGATTTCAGAGGAGAAGGGAAACAAGACTGAGCAAGGAGCTTAGAGGAAAATTAGTTGAGAGAATAGCAAGTGTCTGGATAGTTTGTAAGCAAACACTAGAGACTAACGATAGGTTCCCATTCTCTTTCGCTGCGCAGTCTTAGTTCCTTGTTATGAGTAATATCTTTACAAGCATTTGCGTTGGATCATAGAATGTGTTTGAAAATACAAAGTGTTATTTAATAATTGAAATCTGTGTGAGGTTGTCATCATTAAAATGAAAGCACTGTTTAAATCTGCTACACTGCTCTATGCCGCACCAAAAGTGCAAAAACCACAGTTTATAGTATGTTTTTATGTAGGTCGAGAATGTTTGTGAAGCCTATGGTTTTGCTTTAGAAGGTTTGTAGTTAATGTAGGGTGCAAATCTGAGTAGGAGTTGGATTCAAACCATCTCACAGTCCATACAGGCCATAATGGAAAAACACATGTCGACAAAGAATAAGATCTTTTACGACAGTCAAATACAAAACCTTGGCTTTAAAGGTCAGTCAGTAATAGAGTGAAAGGCTTGTTTGTGTCAACCATTGATGGAGGATTGTTATTAGTGAGAGGTGTAAGACGTAACATGCAAGTCGATACAATCATCCTCTTTTTCAGAGTTAAAACTAGCCGGATTGACCATGGCAAAGTTGTTAACTAGCTATGAATAATAACAAGATTTAGAAGCATATGCTTTTGAAGGTAATACTTTTGGTTATTGAAATATTTTAACTATTGTTTTTATGAGTCAAGACCTTATTGTTAATCCAATTATTATTCTGAAGTCTTTACAAACAAGTAATGAGTCTTTTGTCAAGTCTCAAGTTTAGACTTACATGCAATCTAATTTGTTAGAAGAAACGTTATGTCAAGGCTTTCCAATGAATAGTTCGTCAAGAATATGCTATGTCGAAGAAGTACATTGTGAGTGTTAAATTTTAACATGGGGTTTTCGAACATTGTATTCTTGAATTGTCTTTTAGAGAAGCCCTTCCAAATTGACAAAGATAAAGTTATGTCAAAGAATTGACAGTCGAAGAAGATTCCTTAGAATGTTTAATTTTAAACTTAGGGACTTTGAATATTTATGTTCTATAAATTGATTTATAGTAATCTCTTTCTGAAAACAACAAAGTTGGGTTTAGTGCCCACTCAAGAAAGGATGAAATAAACAATGGGATAATTTTGAGATTGTTATAACAACGTATAGCGTTATTCGAAAAATCGATATGATAGGAAACTGTTCATTTATCATGTAGATGGAGAGGTTTCCATGAGTTTAGAGGAAGAGTAAATCTCAAAACCATGCGTTAATGCATGATGAAATTCAAACACCTTTAGGCCATCGAGGTTGTTATATAGAACTTCTAAATAGGAAACTATAGGATTGCAATTAATTCGAGTCAAGTGGGGTTGGTGAACTTAATTCATGTGTTGATACAACACTAATTAAATTCAAATCCTTTAGCCAAGGTAATGCATGATCCTCAAGTGCATTGAATGTTCACTGTGACTAGATGGCGTAGCTTGTGAAGAGGTCATGCATGACCAGAGGGTATCTAGGGGATTGCATGATAACAAGTCACGTAAGTCACAACACCAGAGCTCAGATGGCAAACACCATTGGTTATCCTAAATCTATCCTCTTGAGTACGGTAGGGCCACTTCTGATTAGGAAGGAGTGCGGGAGACCGACGGTCTGTGGTTGGAGGTTAAGCTCCTTGAAGACACTTTCTCTTCTTAATTCTTGAGGATTGCTGAGGCTTGAATTTGGATGGTCGACAATCGAGATGCAGTGACAACGGTAAGTTCCTATTTTGGAATTGTTATAAGTTACTTTTGAAAACATATTGTTTAATGTTGTAGATGATTATATCCTCTTGTATGAGCTAGAATTTCTTGATTATTGTTATTAGATGGATGAATTACTTGTTTATAGTAATTAGTAAACAAATTACTTTTCTATTTTATTCTTTCAAAAAAAAATATTACCTTCGATTAAAACTTAGTTTTTAGGGTGAAATCAAAACTGGGTGTTACATATGGTATCAGAGCTAACCAGGTTCAGCACTAGGGCTGATGAGTCCACTAACCTGATTAGAAATCAACATTATGCAGGTAGATAATGATTTGATTTACTGTGCCAAGATGGTACGTATCAAGAAAACCGCAAGGAAGTCCTTCGCTGGTAAGGAACGCTATCTGCAAGCTAAGAAGAAACGACTTGCGATAATCAAGACTATTGAGAAAACAAACGATGAAAATGACATTTGGCTAGATGATGTGGAAACTTTTGCCAATGCTTTGTCATGACTTAAACAAATGAAAAGAGAACTCCTAGAGACAGCTAGGATGGCAGCTCGAATCATGGTCAATTGCTGCCCTATTAGTGTACCTATGAGTGTACCTATCAGTGTACCAATGATCACTAGGGATCCCCGTATAGCACCTAGAGCTGAAATCATTGTACTATCATCTGATAACGAGTCTGAGGGTTATACACCTCGTGAATATGTGTCAAACAATGAATCCAAAGGTTACACCCCACTTGTAAATACTGAGTGAAACATGAGATATGTCTATCTTTAAAGAATGTATATACAGTTTTGTAAAGTATAATAAAGAAAAATTTTGGTTTGAGAATAATTATGGTTATGAGCAATTGTTATGTTTTGATAATGTACAAAATGATAAATCATAGAACTAATTAGTATTTGCTTAATCAGGTGAGAAAACAAACAATCATGGATCAATCAGAGTTCAATGAGGGGGAAGATCGGGAAGGTCACAACTCTTAGGAAAACTCCATTGATAAATTGGATAGAATTCTTAATATGCTTACTGAAACTAAGGAAAGGTTGGGCAAATTGGAAAAGAAAGTGAATGAAACCGGAAATACGGAGGGTGAAAATGAGGATTCTAATAATGCAAGTAAAAGTAAACAACGGGATCATGGCACGTCAAGTGAAAACCAAGATGATATTGAAGCTCAAAGGGAGACCAAAGACAAACTTACACTGGAACTATCTAATGATATGAAAAAGATTATCCCTCCCAAATTTGATGGAACGAAAACTGGTGATGCAGCAGAAGCATGGTTAACAGAAATGGAGAAATACTTTGAAATTAGAAATTACTCTGAGATTACAAAGGCAGTATGGGGAGCATATCAATTATTTGGAGAAGCATCCACTTGGTGGATGAACAAGAAAATGGAACTGGAATTAAGTCCCTTGAAGGTGACATGGAAGGAGTTTGTGGAACTTTTCTGAAAGAGGTGGTTACCACAGTTATATTTTGATCAAAAGTTAACAGATTTCCCAAACCTCAGGCAAGGTGATCTGTCTGTGGTTGAATATGCTGAAAAATTTACTAGATTGTTGAAATATGTTCCTCAATACCAAAAGGATGAAAGATTTCAAATAAGAAAATTTATCATGGGACTCAATCCTCAGATTGGCAGTGAGGTGAAGGTGCATGGTCCAAACACAATGGACCAGGTGTATGAGAAAGCAATTAAGCAAGAATAGAAGATCAAATCCATTTCTACTTACCGTGAAAAGAAATGTAAGAGATTTGATAAGAACTTCAAAGATCAGACGTATAAAAGGAAGAATGAAAAAGGATATGGAAACAGGAGGTTTGATAAAGGAAATCAGAAAAACAAAGGGGGATTTGGTAATGAACGTAGAAATGAAGACTATAAGAAAAATGACAATTTTAAGAAGAATGATGATGCTATGAGTAGACCATCCGAGAAGAGAGGACCAATTGGAGGATGTTTTTCTTGTGGTGGAGATCATTATGCTAACTATTGTCCTAACAAAAAGTAGAATGAGCAGCCTAGGAATACGGTACTTCCTTCGCAGTAGGAAGCATTTCAACAAAGGATTCATGCCGCCCTTGACAATTGACAAGCTGAGTATCAGATTACTCCCATTGAGATGACAGGTACATTATTTGGAGTTCCTATTTCTATTCTATTTGATACTGGTGCAACAGAAAATTTTGTGTCATCTAGAGTCTTAAGTAAATTTTCTAGAAGAGCTGGTTTTATGTCAAAACTGTGGACAGTTGAGTATGCAAATCACTCAAAGGCTCAGGTAGAGCAATGTTTGTTCGAAGCTAAGATTGATATTTTAAACTTCTCCACTGAGGTAAATTTATATGTAGCGCCTTTAGGGTCCTACGATGTCATCTTAGGAATGAATTGGTTGTGGAGACATAGGGCCAAGGTAGATTATTTTCATAAAACAATTGAGTGTCTAGATGATAAAGGAAATACAGTAAATTTTCAAGGTATTCAAAGGGAAATAAGGATCAAATCTATTTCTTCAAAACAATTAAAGCGGGCTAGGCATAAGGGATGTCAACTTTTTGCAGTCAAAATGGATCTAGTAGAGGAAGCCTTAGAGAAGCAAACATTTGAGGAAAAATATCCATATCTTTGCAATTTCAGTGATGTATTTCCTGAGGAACTGCCAAGCTTGCCTCCAAAAAGAACCTTTGATTTTGGCATAGATATTAAACCAGGATCTAAGCCAGTATCTAAAGCTCCATATCGTATGACCACCACTAAACTTATGGAATTAAAGGCTCAATTGCAGGAGCTATTATCTAAGAATCTAATTAGGCCAAGTGTATCACCATGGGGAGCCCCAGTTATTTTTGTCAAGAAGAAGGACAAAACCCTTAGACTATGTATAGATTATCAGATGCTAAATAAGGCAACAATAAAGAATAAGTATCCACTGCCATGTATTGATGATTTATTTGACCAAATGCATGGTGCATCAGTCTTTTCTAAGATAGATTTGAGATCTGGATACCATCAGTTAAGATTGAAAGATGAAGATATTCACAAGACTACATTTAGAACAAGATATGGTCATTATGAGTTTACTGTGTTGCCATTTGGATTAACCAATGCACCTACCACTTTCATGAATCTCATGAATAGTGTTTTCAGAGATTGCCTTGATAAATTTGTCCTGGTTTTCATAGATGATATTCTGATATATTCCAAAAATGAGGACGAGCATAGACAACATCTTCAAATTGTTTTGCAACGATTAAGAGAACACAAATTGTATGCAAAACTCTCGAAGTGCACTTTCTTTCAGAAAGAAGTGCAGTATTTGGGACATACAATATCAGCTGAAGGGATATTAGTTGACCCAGCCAAAATTAAGGCTATTATGGAATGGCCTGTACCTTCCAATGTTTCAAAGGTACAAAGTTTCATGGGATTGGCAAGATATTATAGAAAATTTGTTTTGAATTTCTCAAGTATTGCTAGTACAATTACTTCCTTGCAGAAAAAAGGAAAATGGTTTGTTTGGACTGAAGAATGTCAAAAGGCTTTTGATTTGTTGAAAGAAAAGTTAACAACAGAACCAATCTTGAAAGTCCCTGATCCTGAAGGACAATTTGAGGTTATTACTGATGCCTCGGGAGAAGGGTTAGGAGGTGTGCTTATGCAAGATGGGCGTGTAATAGCCTATGAATCAAGAAAGTTGAAAAACTATGAGCAGAATTACGCTCCTCATAACTCAGAACTGGCAGCAGTGATTCATGCCCTTAAGATGTGGTGACATTATTTGTTGGGAAAGACTTTATACTAAAATCAGATCATCAAAGTCTTCGTTACATATTTACACAACCTCATCTCAATGCAAGACAAAGGAGATGGTTAGAATTAATATCAAATTATGACTTTGAGATTTCTTATATCAAAGGTAAAGAAAACTAAGTAGCTGATGCTTTAAGTAGAAGAAGACACATAGCTTCTATAATCTCTATTCATGCTAATTTTAAATATTTAGTATTGCAAAGTTTATCTGGAGATGAATATTATGAGCAAGTGAAACAAGCTCTACAATTAGACCCTAAGGATCCAAGATATGACGGATTTTGTTTTGAGCTAGATGGATTGATGAGATTTAAGGGAAGAATCTATGTTCCTAATTCTGTAGAACTTAGAAACCTTGTTTGGAAGGAAGTTCATTGTGCACCTTATTCCGGACACCCAGGAGTAACAAAACTTTTAACTGATGTCAAGCCACTATATTTCTGAAAAAGAATGAAAAGCGACACTGCAAGGTTTGTAGCAAGTTTTTGGAGTGTCAGAGAGTGAAGGCAGAACACCAACATCCTACTGGATCGTTATACCTGCATGATATTCCAGAATGGAAATAGTAGGTTGTTAGTATGGATTTTGTTCAGGGGTTACCAATGTAGATAAATTAACCAAGGTAGCACATTTCATACCGAGAAATTTGACAGATGGAGCTCATATTTTGGATAAAAAATTTGTGCAAGAAATATTCAGATTGCATGGGGTACCTGAAAAGATTATATCTGATAGAGATGCTTGGATGACCTCTCAGTTTTGGCAAACTTTATTTTCAGCATTAGGGACTAAACTCAATGTGAGCACTGCTTACCATCCTGAAACTGATGGACAAATGGAAAGGGTTAATTAGGTCTTAGAAGATATTTTAAGAATGTATTGCATGGATCAACAATATAGATGGGAGGAATATTTACCTCTTGTTGAATTTGCCTATAACAATTCCTATCATTCTGCCATTAAGATGGCACTGTTTGAAGCATTATATGGAAGGAAATGCAGAACTCCTATAAGCTGGAATAAGCTGGAAGATAGGATAAGCATTGGACCTGAAATGCTTGTGGATATGGAAGAAAAAGTGAAAATGATTAGGAAGAGGTTGGCAGAAGCCAACGACAGACAAAAAAGTTATGCAGATCAGAAACGGGTGCCTAGACATTTCTCTGTTGGTGAGAAAGTTCTGTTGCGAGTGAAACCCCATAAAAGCTCAATCAAATTTGGTAAATCATCAAAGTTGGCTCCTCGATATGTAAGACCTTTTGAAGTTCTTGAGATTATCAATCTAGTGGCCAATAAAGTTGCTCTACCTCCAGTCTTGTCCAAAATGCATAATGTTTTTCATGTTTCATACCTAAAGAAATATTTTGTAGGTAATGACCACGTTCTTAAATGGAATTCTTTATAGATACAAGAACCAAGGGTGGTTGTGATCGAGCCACTCAAGTTGCTCGAAATGCATAAACTTTGTTTACGTAATCAAGAGGTTTTGCAATGTAAAATTCAATGGGACCAATATGGCGAGGATAGCGCCATTTGGGAAGACTATAAAGACATCTACCAAATATTTCCTTATCTTTTCAAAAACATCAATGTTAAACTATAAAAGTTTGTTTATATTCAAATTTTGCTTGGTAAACTCAATCATCGGGGATGATGATTCTATAGGGGAAAGATATGTTACATCCCCTTTTTGGATTCAATATTACTATTTACTTTTTCTTAAAAAGTACAATTGTGTGGATATGTTTTTAACATTATAGGAACTGATGATGTAAATAGAGAAAGTTAATTTTATGAAATTATGGAATCTATTTGATTATGATCAATATGATGTTATGAATTGGAATGTCTTTTCGATATGAAAATGAAATGATTTGATATAAATGTGCTTTGATCAGAATATTGGTGCTTTGACCACAAAATTGTATGTCAGATTGTCAATGTAGGAATAGATGGAATATGTTTGCCAGGAAGAAAGAAGAAGAGAAAGTATCTTTGAGAAAGAGAGAATAGACTCTAGAATAACCATGGGTGCTTGCCACTGAAAATGCATATCAGGTAGATAAACTTGATGCCTTGAATTAAGCCTTGAATACGAGCTAAGTCAATTTTAGTCGAGATATCGACATCTAAAGAATAGGTCTTTCTCCTTTCATAAGTCATCGTTTAGAGTATGAGAAATCGACATCAGTGTCGTAATACTCTGAGTCATGTTGTCAAATATGAACGACTGATATATTGTTTATATGTAAATATATGTTAATGCTTATGGTCGAATTGTAAAGTCGTGTCTTGTTATCTGTTCGGCGCAAAAGTCAAAATTGTGCGTAAGCCGATCTCAAGTCTTGTTCTGCGTTGACGCCCAATTCGACGTTATCATCGTAAAGTGCTTCGAGTGTATGTCGTAAAATCCTCTTTGCAAAATTCGACGGATGTTGAATTGTTCTAGAGACCATGATGTGTAATATCTTTGGTCATATTATAAAGGAATATACTAAATTATATAAGTTATATTTAAATAGTCATTTGAGGTACTTCTTTAGTCTTTTATGATGTCAGTAATCGAGCAATAGTTGGAGTTCATTCAAGTCTTTATTTTTTTTATGTCTTGAATTTTGAAGCAACTTATTTCCTTTGAAGCTTTAACCCTTATGAGTGGCTTGTTGGTTTATCCATTTCCTTTTATTGTGCATTTGATTTATATTGTTAGCTATTTCGAGTAGTGGATGGGTTGTTGAGTCTACCAACCACCACCTCGCCTTGTGGAACTCCATCTTGGAGAGTGGTCGCATTAGGTGGGAGTCGTTCTTGCATGTCGGGTGAGATTCCCTTCTTGTTAGGCATGGTCGGGAGTGGAGAGTCAATTATCTCCTTCGCAGTGAGCGGGGATATAGAGTAGTTTTGAGTCAGTTTTGAAGGGACAGATTTCGAAGGAGAAGGGAAATGAGACTGAGCAAGGAGCTTAGAGGAAAATTGGCTAAGAGAATATCAAGTGTCTGGATAGTTTGTAAGCGAACACTAGAGACTAACACCAGGTTCTCATTCTCTTGTGCTACGCAGTCTTAGTTCCTTGTTATGAGTAATATCTTTACAAGCATTTGCGTTGGATCATAGAATGTGTTTGAAAATGCAAAGTGTTATTTAATAACTGAAATCTATGTGAGGTTGTCATCATTAAAATGAAAGCACTGTTTAAATCTACTACATTGCTCTATGCCGCACCAAAAGTGCAAAAACCACAGTTTATAGTATGTTTTGACGTAGGTCGAGAATGTTTGTGAAGCCTATGGTTTTGCTTTAGAAGGTTTGTAGTTAATGTAGGGTGCAAATCTGAGTAGGAGTTGGATTTAAAACATCTCACAATCCATACAGGTCGTAATGGAAAAACACATGTCGACAGAGAATAAGATCTTTTACGATAGTCAAATACAAAACCTTGGCTTTAAAGGTCAGTCAGTAATAGAGTGAAAGGCTTGTTTGTGTCAACCATCGATGGAGGATTGTTATTAGTGAGAGGTGTAAGACGTAACATGCAAGTCGATACAATCATCCTCTTTTTCACAGTTAAAACTAGTCGGATGGACCATGGAAAAGTTGTTAACTAACTGTGAATAATAACAAGATTTAGATTATATGCTTTTGAAGGTAATACTTTTGGTTATTGAAATATTTTAACTATTGTTTTTACGAGTCAAGACCTTATTGTTAATCCAATTATTATTATGAAGTCTTTACAAACAAGTAATGAGTCTTTTGTCAAGTCTCAAGTTTAGACTTACATGCAATCTAATTTGTTAGAAGAAATGTTATGTCAAGGCTTTCCAATGAATAGTTCGTCAAGAATATGCTATGTCGAAGATTTTGACACGTCGAAGTAATACATTGTGAGTGTTAAATTTTAACGTAGGGTTTTCAAACATTGTATTCTTGAATTATCTTTTAGAGAAGCCCTTCCAAATCAACAAAGATAAAGTTATGTCAAAGAATCAACAATCGAAGAAGATTCCTTAGAATGTTTAATTTTAAACTTAGGGACTTTGAATATATATGTTCTATTAATTGATTTATAGTAATCTCTTTCCGAAAACAACAAAGTTGGGTTTACTGCCCACTCAAGAATGGATGAAATAAACAATGGGATAATTTTGAGATTATTATAACAACGTATAGCATTATTTAAAAAATCAATATGCTAGGAAACCGTTCATTTATCATGTATGTGGAGAGGTTTCCATGAGTTTAGAGGAAGAGTAAATCTCAATGCCATGCGTTAATGCATGATGAAATTCAAACACCTCGAGGCCATCGAGGTTGTTATATAGAACATATAAATAGGAAACTGTAGGATTGCGATTAATTTGAGTCGAGTGGGGTGGGTGAACTTAATTCATGCATTGATACAACGCTAATTAAATTCAAATCCTTTGGCCAAGGTAATGCATGATCCTTAAGTGCATTGAATGTTCACTGTAACTAGATGGCGTAGCTTGTGGGGAGGTCATGCATGACTAGAGGGTATCTAGGGGATTGCATGATAACAAGTCACGTGAGTCACAACACCAGAGCTCAAATGGCAAACACCATTGGTTATCCTAAGTCTATCCTCTTGAGTAAGGTAGGGCCACTTCCGGTTAGGAAGGAGTGCGGGAGACCGATGGTCTGTGGTTGGAGGTTAAGCTCCTTGAAGATACTTTCTCTTCTTAATTATTGAGGATTGCCAAGGCTTGAGTTTGGATGGTCGACAATCGAGATGCAGTGACAATGGTAAGTTCCTATTTTGGAATTGTTATAAGTTACTTTTGAAAACATATTGTTTAATGTTGTAGATGATTATATCCTCTTGTATGAGCTATAATTTCTTGATTATTGTTATTCGATGGATGAATTACTTGTTTATAGTAATTAGTAAACAAATTACTTTTCTATTTTATTCTTTCAAAAAAAAAAATATTACCTTTGGTTAAAACTTAGTTTTTAGGGTGAAATCAAAACTGGGTGTTACAAGGGCTACTAGGATTTGGAATTGAGAAGGTGTTTTGTTGGTACTAGGGATACTAGGATTTGGGTGGCTTGTGAAGGAATAGACAACAATTGTTGTGTCATGTGCATGTACAAATCATCATGAATAGGTGCATAAGGAATGTCCTAGCCCAAGATATGTGCATACAAATCATCATGTCATGTGCATACTTGTATGATCTTGGCACCTATTCATTTGTATTTTAACTTGTTAATATGACAAGATAATAGTGGGATTGTATTTTTATTATATTGTAAGGATTTATTCTTGTATAGTTTGACATCATGGTATGTTAAGGTTTGTTTATTACACATAATTATTAAAGAGCCCAAGTGTAGAAAATATACATGGCATCATGTGAGATTGTAGGATGCTTTCTTGATTGGGAATGTGTCTATTTTAATCATGTATGATAAAGCATGATAAAGTAATTCAAATAGAATTAAGGAAAATGTAAAGAACATGCATGTAAAGACTTGACATACCTAAAAAATGAAGATTCAAATGGAGAGAGTACCCAATTATGTAGTGTTTTTTTCTTCTTGCATCAAACTCCTCAACAATTTGAGTTTTTCACCACTTGCTTCCTTTTCAATGTTAAATTGAATAACACTCAAATATAATTACTAACAACAATACTATTAACTAATCTATAACGTTAAATTCCTAAAATTGAATCACAATTAACATTGCAACACTACAAAAATTGAAACTTGAATAGATATATATCAAACTTAGTGTGAAAACTATGTTATTTCCTCCTTCTAAAGTTGGCAAAGCAGAAAAGGTGGTGGAAAGATCATGCAAAGGTGGTAGAATGTGTAAAATGTTCATGTGAACTTCCCAACAACATGAAATTACTTCTTTTTTGTCGAAGCACGCGCAT
This sequence comes from Cunninghamia lanceolata, assembly GCA_027924645.1. Taxonomy (NCBI): domain Eukaryota; kingdom Viridiplantae; phylum Streptophyta; class Pinopsida; order Cupressales; family Cupressaceae; genus Cunninghamia; species Cunninghamia lanceolata. The sequence continues at coordinate 2,133,074 of BSBN01000281.1, read as the reverse complement.
AATCAACATGAAAACAGAGCATGTGGGCCTAGATCATGAGGGTCAACACTTTTTTACCGTTTCTATAGCAAGACAAAATGCAAGCGTGTTATAACGCGCTCGCATTTTATCCTGCTATAGATTGATCCATAAATATTTGTGTGTATCTCACCTTTACAATATCTCACCTCTAGTTCCATTAGCTCATGTTCTATATCTCACTTATCTATCCCCCTCACCTCTCTACCTCTCTACCTCTCCCCTCTCAATGTCTCTCAGTTGCTCCTTATCTACCTCAACCCTAAAACTTATCCCTAAACCCTAATCCCTCAACCCTCAAGTCTAATCCCTCTTCCCTAAACCCTAAACACTATCCCTATTCCTAAACCCTCAATGAGCTCGATACTATACCTTAAACCCTAATCCCTTATCCCTAAACCCTCCAACCCTATCCCTAATCCTTATACCCTCGACACTCTACTTTAACCCTAATCCCTCGACCCTCAACCCTCAAACCTCAATATACTCAATTCTCAACATCAAACCCTAATCCCTCAACCCTTAACTCTGATCCCTTGACCCTCAAACCTATCCCTAAACTCTAAACCCTAAAGTCTCAACCCTCAACCCTCAACATTAAATCCTAATCCCTCAACCCTTAACTCTAATCCCTCAACCCTAAACCCTATCCCTAAACCCTAAACACTATCCCTATTCCTAAACCCTCAATGGGCTCGATACTATACCTTAAACCCTAATCAATTATCCCTAAACCCTCCAACCCTATCCCTAATCCTTATACCTTGACACTCTACTTTAACCCTAATCCCTCGACCCTCAACCCTATTCCTAAACCCTTGACCCTCGAACCTCAACCCTCAACCCTCAACATCAAACCCTAATCCCTCAACCCTTAACTCTAATACCTCGACCCTCAACCCTATCCCTAAACCCTAAAGCCTCAACCCTCAACCCTCAATGTCAAATCCTAATCCCTCAACCCTTCACTCTAATCCCTCAACCCTAAACCCTCAACACTATACCTTAAACCCTAATCCCTTAATGCTCAACCCTAAACCTTATCCCTAAACCCTAATCCCTCAACCCTCAACCCTAATCTGTCATCCCTTAACTCTAATCCCTCATCCCTAAACCCTAAACGCTATCCCTATTCCTAAACCCTCAACGGGCTCGATACTATACCTTAAACCCTAATCCCTTATCCCTAAACCCTCCAACCCTATCCCTAATCCTTATACCCTCGACACTCTACTTTAAACCTAATCCCTCAATCCTCAACCCTATCCTGAAACCCTCAACCCTCAAACCTCAATGTACTCAACCCTCAACGTCAAACCCTAATCCCTCAACCCTTAACTCTGATCCCTTGACCCTCAACCCTATCCCTAAACCCTAAACCCTCAACCCTCAACCCTCAACGTCAAATCCTAATCCCTCAACCCTTAACTCTAATCCCTCAACCCTAAACCCTATCCCTAAACCCTAAACACTATCCCTAATCCTAAACCCTCAATGGGCTCGATACTATACCCTAAACCCTAATCCCTTATCCCTAAACCCTCCAACCCTATCCCTAATCCTTATACCCTTGACACTCTACTTTAGCCCTAATCCTTTGACCCTCAATCCTATCCCTAAACCCTCAACCCTCGAACCTCAACCCTCAACCCTCAATGTCAAACCCTAATCCCTCAACCCTTAACTCTAATCCCTCAACCCTCAACCCTATCCCTAAACCCTAAACCCTAAAGCCTCAACCCTCAACCCTCAACATCAAATCCTAATCCTTCAACGCTTCACTCTAATCCGTCAACCCTAAACGCTATCCCTAAACCCTCAACACTATACCTTAAACCCTAATCCCTCAACCCTCAACCCTAAACCTTATCCCTAAACCCTAATCCCTCAACCCTCAACCCTAATCCATCATCCCTTAACTCTAATCCCTCATCCCTAAACCCTAAATGCTATCCCTATTCCTAAACCCTCAATGGGCTCGATACTATACCTTAAACCCTAATCCCTTATCCCTAAACCCTCCAACCCTATCCCTAATCCTTATACCCTCGACACTCTACTTTAACCCTAATCCCTCGACCCTTAACCCTCAAACCTTAATGTACTCAACTCTCAACGTCAAACCCTAATCCCTCAACCCTTAACTTTGATCCCTCGACCCTCAACCCTATCCCTAAACCCTAAACCCTAAAGCCTCAACCCTCAACCCTCAACATCAAATCCTAATCCCTCAATCCTTAACTCTAATCCCTCAACCCTAAACCCTATCCCTAAACCCTAAACACTCTCCCTATTCCTAAACCCTCAACGAGCTCGATACTATACCTTAAACCCTAATCCCTTATCCCTAAACCCTCCAACCCTATCCCTAAACCGTCGACCCTCGAACCTCAACCCTCAACCCTCAATGTCAAACCCTAATCCCTCAACCCTTAACTCTAATCCCTCGACCATCAACCCTATCCCTAAACCCTAAAGCCTCAATCCTCAATGTCAAATCCTAATACCTCAACCCTTCACTCTAGTCCCTCAACCTTAAACCCTATCCGTAAACCATCAACACTATACCTTAAACCCTAATCCCTCAACCCTCAGCCCTAAACCTTATCCCTAAACCCTAATTCCTCAACCCTTAACCCTAATCTGCCATCCCTCAACTCTAATCCCTCATCCTTAAACCCTAAACGCTATCCCTATTCCTAAACCCTTCAAACGGGCTCAATACTATACCTTAAACCCTAATCCCTTATCCCTAAACCCTCCAACCCTATCCCTAATCCTTATACCCTCGACACTCTACTTTAACCCTAATCCCTCGACCCTCAACCCTATCCCTTGACCCTCAAACCTCAAACCTCAATGTACTCAACCCTCAACGTCAAACCCTAATCCCTCAACCCTTAACTCTGATCCCTCGAACTTTAACCCTTAAAACTTGAACCCTAAAACCTATCCCTACACACTTGACACTCGACACTATATCTTAAACCCTAATCCCTTAACCCTCATCCCTAAAGCCTCAACCCTAAATCCTTAAACCTTCAACCCTAAACCCTATCCCTAATCCCTCTACCCTCGACACTCTTCTTTAATTCTAATCCCTTGACCATCAACCCTATCCCTAAACCCTCAACCCTCAACCCTCAACTCTCAAAATTAAACCCTACTTCATCAACCCTAAACCCTAATCCCTCATACCTAAACCCTATCCCTAAACCATCAACCCTCAACATTATACCTTAAACCCTAATCCCTATCCCTCAACCCTTAACCCTTAAAACTTAAACCCTATCCCTACACCCTCAACACTTGACACTATATCTTAAGCCTTAAACCCTCATCCCTAAAGCCTCAACCCTCAATCCTTAAACCTTCAACCCTAAACCCTATCCCTAATCCCTCTACCCTCGACACTCTAACCCTAACCTCGACATTAAACTCTAATCCGTCAACCCTAAACCCTAATCCGTCAACCCTAAACCCTATCCCTAAACCCTCAACCATCAACACTATACCTTAAACCCTAATCAATCAACCCTAAAACCTAATCCCTCAACCCTCAACCCTAAACACTATCAATAAACCCTCAACCCTCGACACTATACCTTAAACCCTAATCCCTCAACCCTCAACCCTAATCCCTCAACCCTCAACCTTAATCCCTCATCCCTAAACCCTAAGCGCTATCCCTATTCCTAAACCCTCAACCCTCGACACTATACCTTAAACCCTAATCCCTTATCCCTAAACCCTAAACCCTATCCCTCAACCCTTAACCCTTAAAAATTAAACCCTAAAACCTATCCATAAACCCTCGATGCTCAACACTATATTTTAAACCCCAATCCCTTAACCCTCAACCTTAAAGCCTCAACCCTCAATCATTAAACCTTCAACCCTAAACCCTATCCCTAATCCCTCTACCCTCAACACTCTACTTTAACCCTAATCCCTTGACCATCAACCCTATCCCTAAACCCTCAACCCTCAATCCTCAACTCTCAACATTAAACCCTAATCCGTCAACTCTAAACCCTATCCCTAAACCCTCAACCCTCAACACTATACCTTAAACCATAATCCCTCAACCCTAAACCCTAATCCCTAAACCCTAAACCCTAAACCCTATCCCTAAACCCAACAAAACTACTTTGCCTTATGTTAGGTTGTTAAACCCATCATTTTTGACACTCTTCTCTTAAAGATATCTGAGTTGTAAGAATATTTCAGAAAAATGGCTATGAACTTTTTTAATGTTAGTAATGTTATATGGCATGTTTTTCTGGCCCATCTGGGGTTCATTATGCCAATAGGTGTACACACTATGAGAAAAGCTTTGCGCATGGTACATCCACAATGAGTAATTAATAGTTGAAATCAGAAAAATGATCATTATGAGAAAAGCTTTGCATTGGGGTACATCTATGTTTCTTACTGTCCACCCCGCACTTAGAGGAGGTATATTGTTATGAAATAGGCAAATAATCTCCCATTGTTTACTGGCTCTATCCACAAGAACTACTAAACTTTTTTCTCTTGGTAATTGTAGAGGACATTCACTTATTTTTGGCAACTCCTGCATTCCCAAACCATTACAAAAACTAAGTTATTTTAACCCAATAAATAGCTAATTGCATTGATTTAATACTCTACTATATTAAAGCTTAGCATTCACACAAATGCAGATGTTCATATTATAGAAGACTGCATTATATTAGACTATTAGAGATCCCTCAGAAAAATGTAATAACAAAACCGCTTTGCCTTATGTTAGCTTACAATTAAACCCATTCCTTTTTACACTCTTCTCTTAATAAAGTAAGAGTAATAAGAATAGAAGGCAAATAATTTGATCTTACTAGTATGCATGGTCGGTTTACGTTCTGTGACTTCATTTTCATTGAATAAAAAGGTAAATATCTGATTTAGAAGGTGGGGCAGAGTTCACTGTCATGTGCTTTTCTAGATGATAGGGTCCATAATGTCCAGGGTTCTTCAAAGAAAGGCTTGTAACATAATTAAGTTTTTGTTATACCAATCCTCTAGGTAAAGCTACAATTCAAATGCCTGCTTTGAAAGTTGAAATAAATTAAATTAGACTTACAATTTTGATTTTCTTCCATTGCTTCAACATCATTGTTTTCTTCATCAGAAACCAATTCAAGATCAGCAACTTGCTGCGCATTGGTTGACTTGAATTGCATCCTCTATTAGAAGAAGGGCATTTTTTATTTGTATCAATGTTGGTATTCATAAGCTGAAGAGCATTGATATTTTTCACACACCCTGTTCTTTGAAATATCTTAACCTTAAAATATGACTTGGATATGTACTTGAACACAGCGAAATCTCCAATCTCCAACCCATGATGATTCACAAAATTTTCCCAACCCTGCCTAAATTTCAGTTTATTTATGGTACCCCTTAATTGTACATCCCACTCCTGCCCACCTGGGCCTTGAAGAAGGAGGCACGCCCATTAAACCAACTCATTCAACAACTTGCTGCCCATCAGTTGACTTGAACTGCATACTCTGTTAGAAGAAGGGCATCTTTTATCTGTATCAATGTTGGTATTCATAAGCTGAAGAGCATTGATGTTTTTCACACACCCTGTTCTTTGAAATATCTTAACCTTCAATTATGACTTGGATATGTACTTGAACACAACAAAATCTCTAATCTCCAGCCCATGATGATTCACAAAATTTTTCCAACCCTTCCTAAATTCTAGTTTATTTATGGTGCCCCTTAATTGTACATCCCTAAATCTTAAACCCTAATCCCTTAACCCTAAAACCTAATCCCTAGTCCCTAAACCATAAACCCTAATCCCTAATTTTAATTTATGGTACCCTAATCCCTAAACCCTAAACCCTAATCCCTTATCCCTAAACCATAAACCCTATCCCTAAATCCTCAACCCTCAACACTTAAACCTTAAATCCTAAACCCTATCCCTAAACCCTCAACCCTCAAAACTATACCTTAAACCCTAATCCCTCAACCCTAAAATTTCAACCCTAAACCCTATCCCTAATCCCTCTACCCTCAACACTCTACCTTAACCCTAATCCCTCGAGCCTCAACCCTAAACGCTATCCCTAAAGCCTCAACCCTAAACCCTAATCCCTCAAGGTCCTAAACTCTAATCCCTTATCCCTAAACTCTAAATCCTATCCCTAAACCCTCAATCCTTATCCACCCCTCTCCTCCCCTATCTGGCTCAACCCCATCTCTCCCTCCTCTACCCTCAACACTATACATACATACATATAGGCATACATAGATAAATACATACATATAGGCATACATACATACATACATACATACATGTATACACCTAAAAATGACATGACTCTACTTAAATAAATATTTTAAATATTTATTTCATCTTCATAGTCCTCTATCAATAAATAAATAAATTTATTTATTTATTTGATTCACTTCCTCCCATTTAATTAAATAAATTTCGTTTATTTAATTAATTTCATCTACATTAACTTTATTCTTCTAAATAATTAAATAATTTCAATTATTTAATTAAAACACCCATTCTTCTAAGTAATTAAATAATTTTAATTATTTAATTAAATCTTTCATTCTTCCTAATTTAAATAAAATGTAAATTTATTTAAATTAAAATCCCCAAAAAGAAAATATAATTAAATATTTTATTTATTCTTCCATAATCATGTGCAAGTAAATTAAATAAATTTATTTATTTAATTTGCTTTCTTATCTTCCAAATCTTCTAAAAATAAATTAAATAAATTTATTTATTTAATTTGCTTTCTTATCTTCCAAATCTTCTAAAAATGAATTAAATAAATTTATTTATTTAATTTGTTTTCTTATCTTCTAAATTAAATAAATTTATTTATTTAATTTTCTTTCTTATCTTCCAAATCTTCTAAAAATGAATTAAATAAATTTATTTATTTAATTTATTTTCTTATCTTCTAAATTAAATAAATTTATGTATTTAATTTTTTTTCTAATCTTCAATATCTTCTAAAAATAAATTCCTTTTGTCATACAAAAGTAAAAGCTGAGTTAAAGCAACTTTAAAGCAACTTTGCTCTTAAATTAAAAAAATAAATTCTAATTTAAAGAAAATGAAAACTCATCAAGAAAGCTTTTAACTCAACAAAGCTTCTTTTTGAATGACAATGTCTTTCTTCCATTTGTTGCACATTCCTCAACAATCCTCCTCCGTTGATCTCTTCTTTTCTTCTCAACCATTGATCTTCCTTCACTCTCTTCTATAAATATAACCTTCTTCTCTTCATTTCAGAATCTATCATTTGAGTAAACTTATGCTGCAGGAAATCTAGCGTGCCGTTGGCACTTCATAGCACTTCTTAACACTTCATAGCACTTCATAGCCTCCATTGTTAGTGTTTTTGAAGTTCATCTTCAAATACACAAGTATCTCAGCCATTCCATCTTTGCCATCTTTAATAAGCAAGGGAGCAAAAACTTCTGAGGGCTTCATCATCAAGATCAAAGAGAGATAGGCAAACTACGGAAGACACAAGGTAAAGGTGAAGGTATTATTGTTTTATTTGTTTTAATCTCCTTTTATCTTCAGATTCTATAGGTGTTTGGGATTATGTTTCATTAATTTGAATAACCTGATTTCCCCCTCACATTTTGGCGCCCACCATGGGGCCCTTGCCCCTCTACTAATAAAAAAAATCTGAGTTTTCTTGAAGATAGGTCCATACAGGTGACGAATAGGTTTCTGACAAAGCCAGTTTTGTGCATTCAGCTTCTAAAACAACACATTTGCCTTCCAAAATGATGCATCTGATGAACTGGCACATCTGACCTCCCAATTTGCGCATTCACCTCGTCCTTTTGCGCATCTACTTTTTTTTGCGCCTGTACCTCATTCTTTTGTGCATTTGATCTCTGTATTTGCGCTTCTGGTCAAAAAGCCACACACTCCCTATTTCTGCACATTCAAGCAGCAGTGTTGCGCATCTGTCTTCTGATTTCTGTTTTGGTTTTTTTTTTTACTTTTGCATGCTGGAACTAACATCTGTTTTGCAGGAGTAGTGGCTAGATTAGGTATATTCTGCTTAGTTCATCTAGCCTAACTAGGGGTAAAGTAACAAAGGTGCATTTCATAACAAACTTCACATAGTTTTCTAACTAGGAGGGAAGTAACTGAACTCGATTGCTATCTTGCATTGTGGATTTATTTTCTAGTTTAATCACTGCTATCTTCTACAAATAGGAAATGAACAATGCTATGATTAATCACTTTCAAAGTTAACAAACAGGAAATGAACAATGCTATGATTAATCACTTTTCAAGTTAACAATCGTGTGAGTGCACAAATTAGCTTAGCCCATTTAGTTTTTCTATTTTAACTAGGTCGGATTAATCACTGTACTCTGTGCTTGCGAATGACAATAGGATTATACTCTCCCCTTAATTGGGTGATCAAAGTGCCAGACTTGTCATTCTTTTCGTCAAACCTTTAGGGGGGCCTGCACTTGGATGCACACTTGTCCAAGTGGGAACGACCCTAAGTGGTAACAAGCTAAAGCCAAGCCCTACCAAGCCACTTAAAATAAATTGTGCTTGGGGTGAAAACCTCAAGCAACGAGTGCTACTGTGTTACACCGACGGCCAACCTCCCCCAACACCCTCATAGGCGTAACCCTTTGAGGCTGGGAGACTCCATAACGGAGAGTAGCGCCGCCGCATGTGTAACCACTCGAACGGTTGCCCTATCTAAGAACCAAGTGTGTAGTAAGCCAAAAACCCCTATTCGTTGATGCAAAGGGTGGAGCTCTTGAAGCGGCCTCGATTCAAGTGACTCTTAGTAGAGGTAGCAGGGACAATCCTAAGGTTCGGTGTGGGGACGAGCCTAAGGAAACCCGAATCTGATATGCGTGAGAAGTGAGTGCCGTGGAGGGGAGCCGGTGCTACCAGATTCTGGAGCTACACGCTTTGGGTGGCACAGCTAGAGGATTCAATGGATATTGTCCCATCTTGCCTAGGTTGTACTTGTCTTTGAGTCATAATAGTCCAAAAAAACACAAAAAAATATAAAAAAGATAAAAATCATGGAAAACTTCTTTGTGTTTGTTGTGCTTTTGCCATAATTTAACATCAACATCATCAGAAACACCAAGTTTTTCAAACCAAAAACACTGAAAAATCTTGAAAACGATCCAAAATTTCCAGGTTCTGAGAAAACACAAGCAAAGAGCTAGATTTACGCATGTACACCAACTTTTTGCGCATTTGAATAGACTTTTTGTGCATTTGACAGTATTGTGCATCTGAACTCTATGTTTGTGCATACAAAATAACCAGTCTTACGCATCTGTATTGACTTGTTGCGCATTTACACTCTGTTACGGCACATTTACTGCTACCCATCTAAAACTAGTAAGCTTTTCCAATCTTGTGTCAATGGCAAACCAATTAGAATATCTTGATCAAAAACTCCAATACCTGAAATTGCAAAGAAACTCAGGTCCCTCGCCCCAAGAGTGTATAACAATTACCCAACAACTCCAAGTCCTACAACAAGAAATGGCAATCTTGCAAGCTGAACGTGCCAGTACTAGCTATGCCTCATCCCAAAATCATACCTTCTTTTCCCGTCTTAATGATACTATTGACAAGGCAACCACCACCTCAAGGGGGAAATCATATACCACTTCTACTGGTCCTCCTTCGCCAACTCCTAAGACACATATTCCAAAACATGCCAATCCCGCGCCAACACCGCTATGGAGTTCCTCAAACTCTAAATGGGTGACCAAAAAAAAATCAGATGAGTGGTGGGAAAGAGTTTTGCCAAATTTATACTACCAGAGAAAAGCTAGGGAGAAAGCTAAATCCCCTCATTCACCTATCCATACACCTATCAATGATGTGATCCAAGGGCTACTAGCAGAGAGTCAACCATGTCCCCAAATTCTGGTCCTTGACCTTACCAAAGATTCTTCCAATCCCATATCAAATCCTACAACGCCTTCATGTCATCTGCAACCCCTTGAGCTTATCAAAGAACCTTCTACCGTGAACCCAAGTCAAGAGCTACTGTACCTCCATGTCAATAACCCTCAAGAACATGTTAAGCCTACCCAAGAGCTATCCACTTCCATTCAAGCAACCCAAGAGGTATGTCAAGAGTCTAATCCTAAGCATGAGGAAACATTAATCCCTAGTCCAAGTCAAGATCAAACCACTTTCTTGCAACCTATCCATAACATGCATCTTTTCCATGATCAAGATGATATCCATAATAATGAACCTCTCCATGAGCCACTTGATCCTATCCATCTCCCAACAACTATACATGAGCAAGAGATCCAATTCCATCCCATGCATAACCTTTATCTTTTATGTGATCAAGATACTATCTTTGATGAAGAAGCTATCCATGAGCAACTTGATCCTATACATGAGATAGAAATCCAACTCCAACCCATCCATAACCTTTATTTGTTCTATGATCAAGATATTCCCTATGCAGAAGATGTCCTTGAACAACTTGATCCCATACCCATCCATGAGCAAGAAACCTCCATTACTTCTATCCCTCTTACATCTAATCCCATCCATGATCCAACAACTTCCGCTTCCTATGATGAGACACTTGCCTCCTAAGTGCACATGAATGATCAACCCAATAATTTAGATCCTAAAAAGCATAATGACGATCAAGATTCTAGTGATCCTTCACCATCCATTATTGACCAAGCTGCAAATCTGTTATCCTATATCCTTGGTCTCACTACCTTCATGCATGAATGTTCTTCCTTAGAACACCAACAACCATTATCCTCTATCTCATCTTCTCCATCCAATAAAGAACTTGTGTCTAGTGTTCCACCTACACATAATCCCGCTGTCTGCCGCATACTCCAACATATGAACTATCAAGGTAAAGGCTTAGGCCTTCATGAACAAGGTATTTTGGAGCCCATCCATGTCAATGTTCCTCCACCTTCATATGGCCTTGGATACATACCCCAAGGTGAACAATCTCAAGATGTTGGTACTTCCTCCACTCCTCCTAAGTCTACCACTTTCCATCACAAACCCTCTTGTATCCCCAAAACATATGTCGCCATTCCACCTCCATCATCCTACATTTGTCAAAAGCATGTGACCATACACCTTCCACCATCCAATCTACCTCCGCTACTCCCAAATCCTAACATCCCTCCCTACATTTTACCACCACTTCTTCCAACACCTTATCCATCCATCTGTAAATCCTCTAACATTCCCAATCATGGCCAACAAATGCACATGTTGTCTAAACAACGAGCTTCCACCAACCTCACTTCCACCATCCCAAGGGAATTCAATGTCAAAAATGTGGATGCCTCTACCTATAAAATAAAAAATCCTAAGAGTCCTCATGACCTAGGATACCAAATCCAAGAATCAAAGAAACATCCATCTCAAAAGCTGCATACACCCACGCACCTCAATGCAAACTAAAAAAGGTGTGGGTCCCCAAGCAACAAATAATTATCTCAGAATCTGCACAAAAGATACATATACCCAAGCCCATACCTTCACAAGTACAATCTACAAGCAAAAAGGTTTGGGTACCCAAGAAAAAAGATATCAAGTCAAATGAGGCATCCACCTCTAAAGCATCCCAACCATCCACTTTCTCCTCTGTTATCCAAAAATATCCAATCTTTTCATCCCACAAGACAAGCACAAATCAGAAAAATACTAAGTCTATGTCGGTCCCTAAAGGCCTATATCATTTATCTACCAAGCAAAAGTCTTCATTGCTTCCCACACCACTCGCCTATCATAAGCTTCAATGTTTATCACGGTATGTGCAACCGTTGGTCATGGTTCCCTTCCATTCCACAACACTTCCATATAACTCCATCTCCCCTCCCTTCCACTACTATCCTCCATATCTTCCTCATCCTATGGTCCATGCTTTTGCATAAACTTTCCTTCCATCCTTGCATAAGTCCTTATGTATTCTGCATCATCATCCACTCTCGCACCTTCCATAATCCAATATCTACCTACTTCATCTCACTTTCATGCAATCCCCTACCAACATCTATGAGCACACTTGACATGGTCCATGTGACGACATCCATCTAGCGGGACTATCACCTTTTATGGAACTACATACTTGAGTCTCTCCTTTCTGTGTCCACCTTCTCCCATCCAAATATTCAGAGAAAAAAAAAATTGAAAAAAGTAAAGAAAAATCCCTTCGTCCAATGGTGAAAACTTGGCAAACAGGTGCCTTGGATAAGTACCATGATGAAAACCTGGCAAACAGGCGTCATGTGTAAGTTGATCTTCTATGTCACCTCCACTTGGGGGCACCTTGTCTCATCAGCATATCACCCTTCTCCAATCAGTTTCCGTCCATACCATTTCCTATCCTAATCCTCTATCCATTACATACCTATACTGTCCAGTCCATCCATCCTAAATCTTCCTTTCCTCTATTTTTGATCTTGATAAAGATTAGGGGCACAATGGTGACAAATGCTTTAGATGTCTCTTGACATACCTTATCCCTCCCAAACCAAGCAACTCCTTCATTATCCTCTCATCCTCTTGTCGTCATAAACATTGTCATGAAAAATCCTACGTATTCTACCTACAATGGGGCACGTTATTCTTATGCGACATAGTCCTTGGAGATCACATCCTTGTTTCCTTCTACCTACCTGCCGTTGATCCCCTATCACCCATCCATCTGCCTATCCGTTGTGTTTCCCTTGTCATTAGTATCTAGCATTAAGGCTATCCAAAATTCTTATCCAGTATCTTGTCTGCAGTGTCAGCCTAACATAGCCTCTGTCATCAGTGTTATCTGTTCCATATCTGATCCATCTCTGTTCCATATCTGATCCGTAGTTGTTCCATATTTGGTCCATATCGTGTCTCATCCAATCCATATCTTAGATCCATCAGGGTTCTTCTCGAACTACGTTGCCTCTGCGTCATCACGTAAGCAAGGCCATTGTCAATGCGCCCCCGAGGCTCCACTTCCCATCCATTCCATATCTTGTCATCTGTCCTTCTCTCTATCTGTGTCCGCACCCTTTCACCAGGCAAGCAAGTGCAACAAAAACACGCTACCCAACACAACAAAGGTCCTTGACTCAAAAGATCAACCTGTCCAAAGCAGAGCACCATACCGAGACACTGAGACTAATTCTGTATCAATTATAGCAAAAGACACATCTAATGCAAAGAAGTTTTGTCAACAGGTTAATTTACAAGGTCTTGGATTTTTGTCATTATGTCTTCATATGCTACTCAAGGATGCCAAAAGCTAGAGATGCTATGATGGGGGCATAATTTTTCTTTGTCTGCCACTTGTGGATTAAACTTTAGTAATGTGACGACTTCTGTCTAACGACATGATCAACAAAAAGATCATCGAGGACTCCGAGGTCTAAACATAAAAAGGGGCAATCCTTGTCTGTTGAAATGCAAGAAGTACTCAGGTCATCTAGATTCAAGTTTGACTAGATGCTCGTATTAACTTGCTAAATCAAAATCCATGTAAGCGATACTCAGGTCATCTCAGTCTAATTATACTTAGATGCTTGTATTTTCTTACAACATAATAAAGCCCAATGATGAAAGTACAAAGCCTTGCAAATATCAAGATGACAAATCCACATCCATTGCATATCCATATCCATACTGTATCCAATTCCATTCCATATCCATATCCATATCCCATGCAATAAGAAAATCCTGCAGCAGCTTGTCAGTCCTTCAATCAAATTTCTTCTATCGAGTCATTCTTCTATCGATCAAATTTCTATTTGTCTTCATATCGCTCATCAACAGTTCTACATGTCAATCTGAGTAGTGATCAAAACGCAAGTCTATCCTTAATCCATACCAATCGAGTCAAGCCAATCTTGTCGAATGATCCAATCACAATCAGTGGTCTTGATCCTAATCTTGTCTTAAACCATATCAATCAGTCGTAACTATCCTTCGTGTTGCTCTAGGGATATATCGTTCCCCGCCATGACAACACTATCGTATATCGTTATCATATCAAAGTGTCTTAGACAGGATGTTGCATTGTCGAAACCAGACCTAGAGTCTTATACGACATGTTTCATTCCTAAAACCAGAGATCATCAATCTATATCCTTGGTTTACCACTTGACTGGGGCAATACCTTGCCTATTTTTGTATCATTTGTGCTTACTTGCTTCTTGCTTGTGTGAGTTATCTTTTTATCTTGCATCTCGTATCATTCACCTCTTTCTTCTGCATCCAGCCATTTCTTCTCATCGTGAGATTGTCCGTCTCCTGCCTTTTGTTGTCTCCTTGTCCAATCTCCCGAGGGGGCATCCTATCGTTCAAATTGTACCAGGGGCAAATTGGGGCATGTATCATTGTCAAAAATCTTATTCTTTGAAACAACATGATAAAACACATTGCATCAAAGAGGGGCAAAATGTATACACCTAAAAATGACATGACTCTACTTAAATAAATATTTTAAATATTTATTTCATCTTCATAGTCCTCTATCAATAAATAAATAAATTTATTTATTTATTTGATTCACTTCCTCCCATTTAATTAAATAAATTTTGTTTATTTAATTAATTTCATCTACATTAACTTTATTCTTCTAAATAATTAAATAATTTCAATTATTTAATTAAAACACCCATTCTTCTAAGTAATTAAATAATTTTAATTATTTAATTAAATCTTTCATTCTTCCTAATTTAAATAAAATGCAAATTTATTTAAATTAAAATCCCCAAAAATAAAATATAATTAAATATTTTATTTATTCTTCCAAAATCATGTGCAAGTAAATTAAATAAATTTATTTATTTAATTTTCTTTCTTATCTTCCAAATTTTCTAAAAATGAATTAAATAAATTTATTTATTTAATTTGTTTTCTTCTCTTCTAAATTAAATAAATTTATTTATTTAATTTGCTTTCTTATCTTCCAAATCTTCTAAAAATGAATTAAATAAATTTATTTATTTAATTTATTTTCTTATCTTCTAAATTAAATAAATTTATTTATTTAATTCTTTTTCTTATCTTCAATATCTTCTAAAAATAAATTCCTTTTGTCATACAAAAGTAAAAGCTGAGTTAAAGCAACTTTGCTCTTAAATTAGAAAAATAAATTCTAATTTAAAAAAAATGAAAACTCATCAAGAAAGCTTTTAACTCAACAAAGCTTCTTTTTGAATGACACGTCTTTCTTCTATTTGTTGCACATTCCTCAACAATCCTCCTCCGTTGATCTCTTCTTTTCTTCTCAACTATTGATCTTCCCTCACTCTCTTCTATAAATATAACCTTCTTCTCTTCATTTCAGAATCTATCGTTTGAGTAAACTTATGCTGCAGGAAATCTAGCATGCCGTTGGCACTTCATAGCCTCCATTGTTAGTGTTTTTGAAGTTCATCTTCAAATACACAAGTATCTCAGCCATTCCATCTTTGCCATCTTTAACAAGCAAGGGAGCAAAAACTTCTGAGGGCTTCATCATCAAGATCAAAGAGAGATAGGCAAACTACGGAAGACGCAAGGTAAAGGTGAAGGTATTATTGTTTTATTTGTTTTAATCTCCTTTTATCTTCAGATTCTGTAGGTGTTTCGGATTATGTTTCATTAATTTGAATAAGTTGAAGAGCATTGATATTTTTCACACACCCTGTTCTTTGAAATATCTTAACCTTAAAATATGACTTGGATATGTACTTGAACATAGAGAAATCTCCAATCTCCAACCCATGATGATTCACAAAATTTTCCCAACCCTGCCTAAATTCCAGTTTATTTATGGTACCCCTTAATTGTACATCCCACTCCTACCCACCTGGGCCTTGAAGAAGGAGGCACGCCCATTAAACCAACTCATTTGACAACTTGCTGCCCATCGGTTGACTTGAACTGCATACTCTGTTAGAAGAAGGGCATCTTTTATCTGTATCAATGTTGGTATTCATAAGCCGAAGAGCATTGATGTTTTTCACACACCCTGTTCTTTGAAATATCTTAACCTTCAATTATGACTTGGATATGTACTTGAACACAACAAAATCTCTAATCTCCAGCCCATGATGATTCACAAAATTTTCCCAACCCTTCCTAAATTCTAGTTTATTTATGGTGCCCCTTAATTGTACATCCCTAAACCTTAAACCCTAATCCCTTAACCCTAAACCCTAATCCCTAGTCCCTAAACCATAAACCCTAATCCCTAATTTTAATTTATGGTACCCTAATCCCTAAACCCTAAACCCTAATCCCTTATCCCTAAACCATAAACCCTATCCCTAAATCCTCAACCCTCAACACTTAAACCTTAAATCCTAAACCCTATCCCTAAACCCTCAACCCTCAAAACTATACCTTAAACCCTAATCCCTCAAACCTAAAATTTCAACCCCAAACCCTATCCCTAATCCCTCTACCCTCAACACTCTACCTTACCCTAATCCCTCGAACCTCAACCCTAAACGCTATCCCTAAAGCCTCAACCCTAAACCCTAATCCCTCAAGGTCCTAAACTCTAATCCCTTATCCCTAAACTCTAAATCCTATCCGTAAACCCTCAATCCTTATCCACCCCTCTCCTCCCCTATCTGGCTCAACCCCATCTCTCCCTCCTCTACCCTCAACACTATACATACATACATATAGGCATAAATAGATACATACATACATATAGGCATACATATATACATGATTAATAACCTTGAACATAAAAAAATTCAAGGGGGACATAACGTGCTCACGTTATTGCAAACATGACAAACAGTCCACAAACTTCTGCGGAAAAGGAAAAATGCAAAGTTGAACATAACGCGCTCGTGTTATGTTTTGCTTTGGGAATCCCA
This sequence comes from Cunninghamia lanceolata, assembly GCA_027924645.1. Lineage (NCBI taxonomy): Eukaryota > Viridiplantae > Streptophyta > Pinopsida > Cupressales > Cupressaceae > Cunninghamia > Cunninghamia lanceolata. The sequence continues at coordinate 2,116,169 of BSBN01000281.1, read as the reverse complement.
AGCCTTGGGCTTGGGATTTGCTTTGGATTTCCAACCCAAAGGCTTGGAGTGTCTTCCCAATGTCCAAAAACATGTTTTTCCATATTCTACAGGATTTCACATAATTTTGTTCGTGCTAACCCTCAAATTTGCACATGTTTCAAGGTCGAACAAATCAAACACCTGGGTAATGTTAGGATTTCTCTTAGCTATCTGACAATGTGATTTTTTTCACATTTTGATAATGTTAAGCCTTTCATCTTTAATTTCTTTTGTTTGTGTGTCCGTTTTTAGACAAAAACCACTATTTGGTCTTTTTTTCATTGTAAATTAACTATTCATTGAAATTTCAAAAAAATTACATATTTAGAAACTAGACTCCATTCTACACATATTAAAAAAAAGAAAAAAATGATTTTCAATTAGTTTTTAAAATTTATAGGCGTAGCACGGCTAAAATTCTATTTTTTAGGATGTGTCCACTTTGAAAATTAGTAAAAAATCAAATATTCATCAAAAAATTATCAGAAAAATCAAGCATAAACTACATGCTGTAAGCTAATTTCTCACCAAAGCGATTTTAAAAATACCAAAAAAAAGTTGACCTTTTGAGGGAGCCACAAAACATGCTATGTTATGTTTTTTTGACAAAAAACAACACATATTTATGTGGCTTCCTCTTTTGAACCCCTTAATCTATACCATTTTAAAAAAAAATTAGTAGTTTAGAAAGTAGACTCGAAGTACTACGAACATTGTTTTGGTTGCATCTCCAAATTTTGAGTGTAACTATGCTCAATTTCTCATCCAAGGCTAGCATTCCCTGATTTCAGACAAAAAGTGGCCACTTAAGACCCCTTTTTGGCCCCGCATCTTTTTGCACTTACCCTAGGTATATATGCCTATATCACCATTTTTTAGAGTTGAAAACATATATTTTTGTTGTAGGAAAGCATTAAGCTCGGATTACTATAGTTAATTCAAGCATTTTTTGGGTTTGTATAGGCATTACAAGTAAGTGCATTTGCCTCTCTTATATGTGGGTGGATATGTAAGTATCAAAACACTTGTTGAAGGTGTTTAGTTTCAATGTTGCTTGTAGTTAGACATTATTTATTTGTAGACATGATATTTCCACAGTCCATTGTATAATAATAGAGCTTCTGGTTCCATTGTGTGTTGCTTTATTTTGCATCAACGTTTCGGATCACACTCCATGATCCATCATCAGGATGAGAAGAAGAGAATGAGGATCACATTCTCTTCTTCTCATCCTGATGATGGATCATGGAGTGTGATCCGAAACGTTGATGCAAAATAAAGCAACACACAGTGGAACCAGAAGCTCTATTATCATTATTTATTTATTTATTTTTATATTTAAAATATTTATAAAAAATTACAAATTTAGTATTGTTTATAGCTTAACAATCCTCATTCTCTTCTTCTCATCCTGATGATGGATCATGGAGTGTGATCCGAAACGTTGATGAAAAATAAAGCAACACACAGTGGAACCAGAACCTCTATTATCATTATTTATTTATTTATTTTTATATTTGAAATATTTATAAAAAATTACAAATTTAGTATTGTTTATAGCTTAAGAAATTGTTTAGGGAAAATAATATTCCCTTCTTGTTTAAAATCATATATATATATATGATTTTCCTTTCTTTAATTATTTACTATGTATCTGGGTGATTAATTATATAGATATTGATAAAAAAAATTTAGGAGATTATTGTTTGATTAATTTTAAATTTTTGTGGCTTTAGAATTGGAGGAAAGGCAAGATTTCTGGTAGCTACCAACATGGGAAGGAAACATTTGACGATATTTAATTTATTCTTTCCCTTAATCGTGGACAACTACAAGGGGGAAAAGGAAACCTTTGTCAAATTTCTTTTTTTTTTCTCTCTTCCTCTCTCTTCTTTACAGAATTCATGTTGGCTTCCGGAAGTGTGAACCTAAAGCAGTAAATGTAAATGTAATGTATAGAGATGTTGTATAATGAGATACTCTTATTATGAGCCTTTGAGGCCCTAATGATTTCAAAGAACTAATCTTGAATGTGTTTCAGAGTTAGTCGTCTAGCCTTATTATATTATTCTATGTGCATATAGTTGACGTGAGATGGTTTGTTGAATTTTAAAAAATATTACTCCCTTTTTATATAGTGTTTATTGAATTATTAATATTTTATTATTATATTTTTGGTATTTTATTGTTATATTTTTGGTCAGATCTTATAATTCCTTCCAAAGTCTTTAGAACTATTCTAGTGACCACCATATCCCAAGGGGAAGTTTTCGTATTGTAGTTGTATAGGCCTTTATGTGCAAGTTAGGGTCTCCAATCCCCTGTAATTTAGGAAGTTCAAGAAGAGGCCACAACAACATGAAATTGCAAGTTATGTGATCCAAAGGCTCCTTGAGATACTCGAGGTATGTTCCCAAGAATGCGTTGTGCATGGAGGGAGTAGTTCCTCCAAACATGATCCCTACATGTGAAGCCTATTGTGTTTGTTGTGATTGAAAGACCATTTTGGGTTGTTGGTACTAGGGGAAATTGGATAGTTGGATGATGTCGTGTTTAAATTTTGAAGATAGAATGGGGTTTAATTGGTTGAAATTTTGAGTGGTGGGCATCCCACTTGATTGGTTTGGATTTTGAAAGAAGGCTATTCCTCATAGCTGGTTCAAGGTTGCCATATTGCATGTTGAGGGTAAGGGAGGTGCAAAAGCCTCATTGATAGTATTTCTAGAATAAAAATTGATGTAAGGTGGTAGTTGAGTTTCCACTATATTTGATCATTTTTTGTGATAGTGAAGGGGTTAGCACATGATTAGTGCCTTGGAGACCTAGGCCTTTCCTCAAGTTTGTTGTGAAGAGGTTGTTCAACACCTCTAGCTTCAAGTATCTTGATCCATTGGACCAGGGTAGCTATGAGGTCTTGAGGGTCACTCCCCTTATTCTTTGTTCTTGGGTTTCACCACCCTAAGGTGGGTTGTCATGGAGTGGGGGTTGAGTGACTCTTTCGGTCCTTTATTCCAAAGTATTTTTTTGCACTATTCAGTGTGCCTTAGATCATTGATCTTGATAGGACACATGGAGGGTTTCATGATATGCTTGTGCCCCCTCTAAGTTTATTTCTAGACAACTCACCTCATTGTCCATTTCAGTGGCCATATCTTGATAACTAGTGATGGGTTGGGCTTGTTGACGAATTTCAAACTGAATGAGCACTTGATGTGCTCTACCTTGGTTGGGGTTGGCCTAGAGTATGGTGTTTTGGCTCTAGATTAGATTGTTGAAAGTTAGACATCTAATGGGTTCTTGATGACCACCTTTCAAGTTAGAATCTTCATATTCGTAGCAATTTGAAACTAGTTCTAGTTGATCTAGTAGAATATATCTATCAAATGTGGGCTTAAAAGGGTTATTAGAGGGGATTGACCCCTAAACTTTATCCAATTCTAACATAGTCTATGGATATCAGAGATATCATGGAATAATAAAATGGAGGTGAAAAGAGATGCATGAAGATGAAAGAATGGAAAAAGTGTGGATATGTGAAAAAGCTTGCACCCAGAAGGATTTGCAAGTTCACATCAGTTCAATAAAATATATGTTGCTCAAAATCAACTCAAGAACAATGTGAATGAGTCAGACTCCAAACAATACACTCACTGCACCCTTGGTAAAAGGCACCCAACTAGTCACTCCTGCTCTCATGGCAAGAGCCAGTCAAGCAGGGATGGAACCAATGGGTTGCTTTGTTCATGCAGAAGTAGAATGTCATGGTTGATAGTTAAATTGTTGTTGTGGTTTGTTTATATGTGATGTTGATGGTTGGTTGTGTTTTTGTGATTAATTAAGGAAAGATGAGCTATTAATTCTTGCTATAAGTTCAAGTTGGTGTCCCCAATTTCTCTAATGATGTTGATTTCTTCCCTAGTTTCCTCACAAAAATAGTTTATGATTTGACATTAAATTTAAAAGATTCTCATGATATAGGTCCTTATTCTATTTTTCTTTATTTTTTGATTTGCGTTTGTTCTTGAACTATTTCTTCAACGAGATTTTCCTGAATTGGCAGCTTCTCCCATATTTCGTCTAAGATCGCCTTGATCCAATATTCTCTCACTCTATGGCACATTCAACATGAACATTGAATGAGGAAGAGGGATGATTACATTTGTGTTTTTGATGTTTTCAAGTTGTTTGAATGTTGATTTGTTAAATTCCTTGTGATGAGATCAAGGGATTTCTCTTTGCATATTTGCTTTCCAAGTTGTATGAAATTTCTAAATGCATGTAACTCTAAATGAATGCAATAATAAAACTAATTTATTTTTTTATATTTTCCAAGATTTTAAGATTATGTAATTACTACTTTCTTGAAACAAACTTTTTAAATGGATGCAAATCTATATGTTTTTCCTATGTTCATACAATTTTCTATGTTTTTGATTTTGATTTTTTTTTAAACTCTAATCTAATGAAATTAAGTTCAATTAAACTAAGATTTGAATCTAATGGAAAGTAGGAAATTCTAAATTAAGATCTAAATCTAGTAAAATAGGAAATTTATAAGCTAACCAAGAAGAAATAATGAATTTACTTCCTTAAGGGAAAGATAATTTTCTAATTGGTAATTCTACAAAAAACTTTAAAGAGCCTATGAATAATCAATGGCACTAGTGTTAGCTTGTGTCCTCATGGATCCAGATTTTTTTGTCTCTTCCTCTATATAAATTGGAACCTCCACATGATGATAGGGAATGTACTAGCACCCTAAGATAAATTGAGAGTTGTAAGAATGAATGGAGAAGCTTTGAAGCTTTGAAATAAAATGAAAGAGACACATGTAGTCCTATGGAAGCATAAGATGCTTGGGGATAATTGCAACAACAAAAATGGTAGAGTTCCGAAGGTGATTATAGGGAATGAGAGACTTTTGTAGAAGAAAGCCAAGTTCCAGACTTAGTACACAACCTCCTCTAAAATCAAATGGAGAGGATGTGTTTATAGGATACAATCAACACCAAAGGGGAAAATAAGTGGAAGTTAATAGAGGGACTGATTGGGAGATCACAGAGGATTGATGGAAAGATAACATGATACTGTTTGGAAGTTGATTGAGAGTCAAGAGAAGAGGAGAATTAGTTAGGGGGAGTAGTGGTTTAGTTAGGATTGGAGAAGAGTCTCAATCATGAGAAAAAATAGAAGCAAACCGACTGAAACTGAAAGAAATCATGCATGCCAAAAGATGACATTGTTGCCCCTTTTGCCAAGGTAGATCATTTAGGTGACCTTCCAATTTAAGGATAGGTTACCCAAGCAACCCTAAGGTCTCTTAGGTGACCCTCTAGAGAGGATCTAGAAAAGAGTTTTCAATGTGTACAAAGACTTGAAACTCAATCTAGGGGTTGAACAAGATGGACACAGGGCTAAATAGGTTGAGGGGTGATGTCATCAAGATTAATATTGCTAAGAAGATACAATTCATGCCTCCCAGGGTTATGACCTAGATCACCAAATCATCTTCAAATTACCAAATCATCTTTTATATTTTAAGTGCTTACATATTCATGTGTAAACTTGTTGATGTGCTAGAATGTTTACCAATTTCTATGTTTTATTTAATTTAATCATTTTCTATAAAATTGAATGATTTCTATGATTTAATTTATTTAATCAGTTTTTGTAAATTTATTGTGTGTTGGAAGAGGACTTATGTTGATTCCATGATGAATTTAAAATGACAATTTTCTAATGTTTTAATGAATGGACGTCCTAGTAAAAAAGTTGTATCTTTGTTTTATGCAAAAGAGAATGTTTTTCCCTTGTGTCCAACATTGAAGTTATTAATTTAAAATTACTATGTTTTGTAAAATAAAAGGTAAAAGTCATTTAAATAAATACAATTGATATTATTATTTACAATTAAAAGGGATCTTTTGGGAAAATATTTTATTCAAATAGGGAAAAGCCCATATGGGGCATGGGGTTTTAGGGTAAAATAAGAAATGGATGCTTTTTTGGGGCACATTCATTAGTTTTTCTTACTTTTGGTCTTTCTCTCAATTCCTTGCATTTACATTGGGGGGCTGCACTTGAAGGTGAAACTTTTGGATCTTGAGGGGTGGTGAAGGAGTTTGCTTGCATTATGTTTGTGGAGGGGGCTTCTCTTTTGACAACAACCTCTCTTCTTTTTAGGTAGTGTTTTAATGGGAGGTAAGGGTTTCAAACTCCTTCCTATGTTTAAATATCCTTGCTTGTATGCCATACTGACCTTAAGTGGTTACATTGGCTTGTTTTGTAGGAAAGATTTCTAATTGTTGAATTAAAGGGAATTGATTCAACAATCACCCATTTGTATGTTTTTTTTTTTTAAATCACTTTTATGCCAAAACTATGGAAAATATTTCCTAAAACTTGAATGTAAGTGAAAAAGACTGATGTACTCACCCTTAGAGTCAAAAGGGTATGCTTATAAATTTAAATTTGTAGTTTGAAAATTGGGAAAAATTGCATGAAAACCCCAACTTTAGAAAAGGCTTGTTTGTGCATGGAAACTTATATGAAATAGTTGCATTATGAATGAATTGTTTTAAAGGTGAAAAATAGATGGTTAATGGTTAATGGTTTCATGTGTGCATTTCTTGGAACCCCTCTCCTCATGTTTTATGGTTAAATGTTATTGTGTATGATGTCGTAAGAGTTGAGGAGCCTAGGCTAGGATGGAGTGGACTCTCATGCCCATTTTCTTGTCTATTGAGAAAGGATGAGGCAAGGAGAAGGTAAAATAAGATATAGATAAAATCAATGGGGAATCTCACATATATACACTAGGAAAGATAACCTGTGAGACACTTCTACATGCTCATGAGGATATGCAGAAGGGATGTGAAGGATAGGTAGGACACTCTAGCATTTCTGAGACCATGGATCTTTAGACAAACTTGTGTTTCAATACCAGTGTCATTGAGGACCTCCATGGGATGGAGCCATACTCCTCAACCTCCACATGGTTGAGGCCCATGATGACACTCCATGTTTAGTACCTAGGATGATCCCTCTTCCTTCGTACCATTAATTGCATATTCATTAGTGTTGTGATCCCTTGCACTTGGGATTTGAGTGAACTTCTAAAGCTCAGTGTTGTGATATCTCATGTTTGTATGATGCACTAAGCTTATACTTGTTATGGTTCCATACAACCATCTCATGGTTTCTTGTTGAATACCATGGTGTAATGATGTTCTTGACATGTATTTTTGTTGAATGGTGAATGATACCCATTGGTGTGTGTTTGATGATCCCCCATATGTGTAAACTTGTGTTCTTGTCCAAACCTTGTATGTAGATGCGAGTGTGTTGAACTACATGTATTGGTTGTATCCTAATTCAGAGGAGTGGGTCTGAGAATTTCACATGGTTAGGTGGCATTGAACCACTGTTGGGGTTTGGAGGACCATTTGGAGCAATTAGAGTATGAGTGTGAACTCTTTTATTCTTGATATCATGTTATTATATTCTTACAACAATAAATGTAAATTTTGGGACCTTGAGTGTCCTTATGTGTAAATTGTAATAATTATAATTTCCATCAGATTATTGTATTTGGTTTCACCCATGAGGATTATGTAACTTTATCTTATGTTATGGTGTAACTAACCTTGAAGTCAAAAAGTATAAGATTGTTCTAGTTATGTTATCATCTTGTTGCTTTGGAGCCTAGCTTTAGATGTATGTATTCTCCCCTTCTTAATTTGGTCTTATCATAGCTTAATCAGAAAATGGTTCTCTCCTACCCTAGTTTTAATTATGTTTGTATGTGTAGTAGGGAACATATGTCTCCATGAGAGTTCCCTTGAGGACTTGTCATCTCCTTTCCTTGTCCTCTTAGGTGTAGGAGAGAGAACCTCCCTTTTGGGTTTAGACTACTTTTCAAGGTGATTAAGGGCCTTGTGATTGGTTGTCATGGACCCCATAAGTACCCTAGTGTTGGCTCTGAACCATTTTTTAACATCACATCAATCAAGGAAGTTATGCCTCATTAATCAAGAAAAGCCTGCTACTTGTCCCTACCTTAGAAAAATTTCTACACAATTTGGATGAATAATTGCCTCTCAAACCCTGAGGTCAAAGCTACAAGGGCATTTGTAGCCTCAAAGTTCTAATGTTTCTAAATTCTAGAGTTATCTTATGGTTGGTCATAGCAGGAGCATCTCAAACCCTGAAGTTGAATGCACTATACAATTTAGACTCCAAAGTATGAGGGTGCAAATGTATGGCATTAGGCTAGTTTAGAGTTGTTTGGTGAGTAGCAAACTCCAAAGTCTAAACATTCATGCAATTTTTGTCTTCGTAGTTTGAGGCATGAGAAGGGTAGGAGCTTGGAGGGTTCAAAGTTGGTTGGGTGCAAGATGTACTTTAGATTCTGAAGTTTGAGAGCTTGTAGGCTTCAAAAATTTGATGTCTGAAGCAGGTCATGTAAGGTTTTGGAGTGGGAAGTGCCTTGAACTCCAAAGTGTGAGGAACTCTAGGATGTGTTAAACTCTAGGACTATGAAGTTCAAGCTAGCTCGAGGTTGGGATCTCGACCTATAAAGCCCAAACTTCATGAAATTTCTACTCTAAAGCTCAAGCTGGTGTGTCTTTGCTACCAACTCTTTGCCTTTCTAGATGCCTAAAAGTTGGCATGTAAACTAAGGTGTAGGGGTTTGTACTTGAGCATGGAACTCTTGATCACCCTCTAATTCTCGATGGCTGAGTTAGCCACGATGTTTTATGCCCATGGCCTAGTTAGTCTTCTACTCATGTCATCTTATGTAGTGCATCGATAAGTGTGTTTGGTGTGTCATCATGTTGGCACTTGGCACCTGGTGCACTAGGTGTGCATTGTGGCATGCTCATTGTTGCTTCTTTATCGCAAAAGAATTGTTCATCCATATTTTATTCATTATTTCCTTTAGTGTGATTTTGAGGCCCTATAGAAACACACAAATATTACCATTCAATAGGACCAAGTGATTGTTCAAGAAGTCTAGGCCACTAAATAGGCTAACTCTATAACCACCACCATATACATGCATACATATCAGCTAGGATGTTCTAGAAGTTTCCAAGTCATCCAATGACCAACTCCACAAGCTACATGCATTGAGGGGCTAATTAAACCATTAGTTTCCAATAGTAAGGGCTAAAACCACATGTTCAATGTAAACACACCAAACTATAGTCAAGACAACCCATGTTTCTCCATGTGACTAGGAAGCAAAAAACATGCACCCAACAAGAACACTTTGCTACACATGACCATGTAATGAAAGAACACATCCACCATGGGTATATCCATATTGTCAAATAAGAGATCTAGGTCAACACTATACTACATGCAACCACATGACCAACTCCAAAATGTTCCACCTTCTCCATCCTTCAAGTTCTTGCAATATTGTACCCTAAAAAACAAGATCAACTACAAGACCTCCACTCATAAAAGGATTAATAATCAACTGATTCCTTCTAACAAATTCTCTCAAGCTTTCCAGGCTAAGAAACAAAAAATGAAGGAATACTGAGAACCAAATCACCATGGATCCATCACGTGCAATGACATGAAAGCACATGAAACCAAATGCTAGAAACATGAAGTAAAATAACTCACATGTAAGTACATGTAAGCCATGGAACCACCTTGGCTCTGATACCAAATGTAAGGAAAATTACTAGTATGCACCTCAGTACCATAAGATTTACTAAACAAAATACTTGATACAAGTGCACACAACTATGGCCATAAAGTGGAATCAAGACACAAATTTATTTCTCACATTAACCTTTAGAGGAAAGCAATGCAGATCTCATATCTAAGTAAATTTTGGTAGTATAAAGACATGTAAATTAACACATCTAAGAACAAGAATGAAGAAGAATAGAAGAATCAAAGACAAAAGAGAAAGATAACCAATATACATGGGAAAAACCCTTTCAAGTAAAAATTCCCACCCTCCAAAGTACCTTGAACCAATGTATTATTCAACAACAAGAAACATGTTACAATACACTTGTAGACTTAGAGTCTTAACATAGAGATCTACATCCTTCTCCTCTAGAGGAAATTTGACAACATAACCCTACAATAAAAACTCCTCACGTCTCCTCTCCTCTAGATTTAATATATAGGCAGATGCACCAAAGAAACCATAAATGGTTTCCCAAAACCATGAGCTAAGTAGTCAACAAGGAAAGAAACCTCATGACATGTGTTCAAGAGTTACAAGCATCTTTCTAGAATCTTCAAGACCTTTCTCATAAAATTGGGCATCCAACTTTACTAGAGGACAAAAATAATCTACCAGAGAACAAAGTAGCAACTTCCCAAGTCCAAAAAAGGACAACCAACTTCTTACACATTATCAAAGATAAAATTATACCTCTTACAATGTCATAGATGCTTCGACTTACACCTAATAAAGAAGGTCAAGATTCTTGGTCCACTTTGTGACTCCTTATAATCATGCTCTTACATGCATCATAGAATCTATCATAAATAAGTTCCACATATTACAATGTCATAGTGACATTACATGCTCTTACAACTTCGTACACACATTATACAAAGGCATACACAATGCATAATAGTCAAGTCATAAGTGGGACATTCCATTTCCAAAATGAGACACAAATAAACAATACAATAAAATAATTAATCCAAACATTAGGACTTGCAGTGACACACCTAATCTCAACATATTTGATTTGTGGCTCATGCTAGTGTGGAAGTTCCTTCCCTAAAAGAGAAACACTTACTACCATTCACCTGGGATTGTGCATCCTCTTTTTTTCACTTTAAATTTATAGAGATGAGAATGATGGCAATATTATTGCTTCTATTCAAACAATGTTTCATAGGAACACACATGTTTTGATACCATGTTAAAATGGTGAGCATAAATCTAAGATTATCATTCTATAATTTACAAACAATTACGATAACAAACTATATTATGATTCTTAAGATGATTACATTGTTTATACAATGGCTTATAAATCCTAGCAACTTTTTCCATGCACTAACCACCCAACAACTACACTATTCAACCTCCATATGGGAAACTCCCACAGCTAACATTATTTATTACTAATTATTAAAATAAAACCTATTTATTTATTTATTTATCTAACCTATATACTATATGTTATAATTATATTAAATCCAACAAAAACTCTAAAGGAAGATTGATCTATGAAGCCAAGCAAAAGGGAATTGAAACCTTAATGAGATTTGAAAAACAAAATATGTAATTTAAAAAAAAGATTTAAAAAACCCCAATAAAAGAAGGAAAAACCCTAAGGCCAAAACCCTAGGTTGTATAAGAAAGTTGGGTTCACCAAAAATGTAAGCAAAAATAAACAACTTTCATAAACATCTAGACTAATTGAATAATTAAAGAAATTACATAAACAATCAATCTAGAATGAGTTGGGACTGGAAATAATAAAAGTTGAATTAATTATGGAAATTAAATGAATAAATAAATGTGATACTTAGCTAGATTCTGAAGATGTGAAAATGATGCTAAAGGTGCTAAAAATCGATTCACCACAATGTTGGACTTTTACGACCTGGTCAAACAAGTGTCTTAGAATATTCAAATTGCTTGTGTACAACATTGGTTTAGATCCATTCCTACAAACCTAATCTTTGGATGTGGACTTAAACCTATACTCATGGGAATGAACCAAGAGAAATCTAATTGTTTTCAGTATGTCCACCTTGATCTTCTAATTTTGAATCTTAGTAAGGATTGACTTTGTTTAGAAACACCTTTGGGGAATCTACTAAATTGTGAGGGTTATGTTCTCCTTAGTTAGACCCCTAGGATGATTGATTTAATAGCTATAGAACAATGATTGAGGACAAATAATGCTTTGATAATGCTACTATGAATATATCATAAATGTTCTATGACAATACTCTTTAATGATTCCTTGGTTCAAATGAATGAGCGAATGTCTTTAAATACAACATAGCACACAAATCAAAACAAACATGCACTAAGTTGGATCATAATGGCTAGTGGGAGGGAGTAAATGGGATTTAATTTAAATTCAAAGTTTAAAATTGAGATCTATGAATGTAAAAATGACCTAGGTAAAGTCACACCCATAGATCTAATTCAAAGTTTTGAATGGGGGATCTAGGGATCGAGATCAATCCCTAGGGATGATTGATGATGGGATTTGAATAAGGTGATTGTCACAAGTTGAATTCATGCAAGAATATGCCACTTAAGGATAATCTAATTGAAGTGGGCCCATAACATAAGGGAAGTGGGCCCATAGCTAAGCAATTTTTATCATATTCAAGGATAACAAACAAGTGTGCAATAGGCCTAGGATGATGTATGATGATGCTATGTTCTCATAATGTTGTTATAATGCTCTAAATGTTCTTTGATTATTTCTTTATCACTAGATTCCTAGGATGTCCTTAATGATTTCAAATGAACAAAATCAACAAAAATGTGCATTAGGTTAGCTTATAATGGCTAATGAAGAAGTCAACATAGTGTAAATTTAAATGTTGAATTTTAAGAGTTCAAGGTTTAGATCTATGACAACATATATGACCTAGGTTAAGTTTACACTTGCATATCTAATTTTGAGTGGTGAATTGGGGATCTAAGGATATGACCAATCTCTAAGGATGAGTAATTATGAGATTTGAATAGGGTGAAGTCATGAATCAAATTTACATAAAAATACACTACTTGTAAACTCATTATTACATAAAATGCAGTCTAATCAAAGTGGGTCCAAACATAAGAGACCCTAACATCCATGATACATAATTTTCACCATTATAATATTCAAAAATGTTAAGAATGACCCAAATGAAAGGTGAGACCCTAAAAAAACAAGAGCTGCGTAGCAGCAGAAGTCCCTGCCAAAGGCTGCCAGCATAGAGCATGAGAAGAATATGGGGAAAAATAGATGTGCAAAAGTTAACCAAATTTGGAATATTCTGTATTTACCCTTTTCAATAAAGATGATATACAATCAGTTTCTTCTCCTTAGTTTTATTAACATTGGAAATCATTGTGAATCTATAGAACCCAGTTAGATAATACTTTGTTAGCTTTGAACTTTTGGTTTGCATCACCAGTAAACCATGGCCGCCTAAACTTTTTCATGGGTTCACTTAAAACATTGCAGTATATAAATGATTTTTCAAGGATTGGGATGGTGGCTAGGGCTTGATCTCCTGCAGATGGATTGCATAATTGACATGGACAGAGGATTCTCTCTTGCTTTTTGATCTAATTCCAAGAACCATAGCTAGATAAAGTCTTTGACTAAGTTTGACTGCAATTAGATGATGGAAGATTCAGCTTGCACAGAAACTGTCCTCTTCTCATGCTCCTATTGCATCTCGGTAATTTTAAACCTGTCTTTTCATTAATCATGCCAGAAACGGTCACTTGAATAGCTCTCTACAGGGTAAAAGGGGTTAGAACACACAGGTTATGAAAGAACAATACACAAATAGATATAATGGGATTAAATTTAAAACACCCAAAACTGCAATGTCTAGTCAAATCATTAAGGCCAAAGTTTTATAAAAAACTTCCCAATGGGGTGGCATGGACTATCAACAAACATGCATCCAGGGGTAGGTTATGGTTGAAACAAAGCCGAGGACGCAACAACAATTTACAATTAGAAGCAATCCTTTAGTACTTCAAATCTGAAATAAGTACACAAAAACTTGCTGCTACCCTTCCACTATTCGTTTGCCCACATGCCCAGTTGGGAAAAGACATGCCAAAGAAAAACATTAGAAACAAATTCGCTTGCAAATTAGAGGGCTTATATAAAAGTAAGCCTCCCACTCAACATATAAGATCTACAACAAATATGCACTCTGAAAATCTCAAATCTTTAATGTGATCTCTAGGTCTTTTTCAATAGAACCTAGCTTGACAAGCCAGCTACTCCAAAAAAACTCATACTGTAACATAGAATTACCCAAAAATTGTACCCTATACCTGCCAATGCTCCACTTACAAATTTTCAATCACCTGTTAAACTAATTTACTAGAAAAACTATGACAGAAATTGAAAAGTCTTACACTTAATATACAGTGTTTGCATGCAATCTGGAGATCTAAGCCACAAAACAATGTAGCAGAATAGCTCGTAAGAAAGCAAAGAAAAACAAGCAAAATACTGGTTAAGAAAATGTACCTTTCAAATTAGATGAAAAATAGAGAAGAATTGTAAAGAAAGTATCACAAAAAATAGAGAGAAGAATTGTAAAGAAATTATCACAAAAAATAGAGACTTGAAGAGCTAGCGCTGGCATCCATTGAGTTTAATGGAACTCATAAGAACATCCTAATTTTGGTGCTTTTTATGTCGTATCAAACCAATTCAATCAAAATTGATTCATCTGCATTGAAATTGTCACAATGGACAACAAAAAACAATGCCATAGAAATGTTTGAAAGTCAAATTTTAATAAATTGACACATTCATTATTGAAAACATAATGCAAAATGCCACATCAATTGGGATGAACTCACACCCTGGCATCCATTGACTTTAAAAACCGTACAAACTCATAAGAGCATCCTAATCTCGGTGCTTTTTATGCCGTATCAAACCAATTCAATCAAAATTGATTCATCTGCATTGAAATTGTCAGAATGGACAACAAAAAAACAATGTCATAGAAATGTTTGAAAGCTAAATTTCAATAAATTGACACATTCATTATTGAAAATAGAATACAAAATGCCACGTCAATTAGGATGAACTCAAACCCTAAAGCAATTGGGATTTTCATGAGAAAGCTCCAAGTTGAACCTCGATACATAGGTTAATGTATAATATCGAGTAACATTGCATAAGCAATATATTTCTACACATGAAATTGTTGTACTTTTCAATAGATGACATTAGAAGCAAGGTTCTAGCAAAATTCAAAACATACATAAAAAGATTCAAAACGGGAGAAAAAGAGCAAAAGTTTTTTCAAAGCAAAAAGCAGATCTGCCCTGCACCAGAGGCAAACCACAAATCAAGGGAAAAAACAATCCACCGCACTTTTGAATTGTCACTAGAAACCTTGACACTCAAAATTCAAACAGAGAGAATGACCGATTCAACATGGCAAGAAAATAACAAAACTAGAATGAAAAATACCACATGAATTTGGATGAGCTCAACTACCGATCAATGCACTGATTCCATTGCCGAGCTGCGGGATAATATACAGGTTGTCATTCCACAAGATCAAGTGAAATGCTAAGGCTCAGAAGCAAGTCCGAAAAGTAAACAAATATTTTTGACTGTTTAGAATCAGTGGAACTAATCCCTAAACAATAGTTGATATAAAGACCATATCAAAATGAATGTGCTTATGCAAATCATAGTAGCTTTAAATCCTAGGAATAGGTTCTTCGAGTGAATTTTCTGTGGAGAACTAAATAAAACATATTTGCAGATTCAATGGACTGCGGAAGCATTGGTTTATTAGACAAACTTTAAACCGTGCCACAATTTAGCAATGCTACCTTACAAAATCAAGCTTGCTTAAGTATAATCCATATTTTATATTAGATGTATGGATGACCAATTATCAAATCCACATTTCTTTTGGGAGCCAAACTTCAAATCAGTTAACTATGCTAAATATAAAATAATACAACAAAGCTTCTAATCGCAAGAGAATACTTTTCACAACATTCGGCCAAATCAACAATTTCTTGTTCAACTGCATCCAAAGCCTGCACAAGAGACCAATGGAAAGAAAATTGAATCAATAGAATTAACAAAATTAAACTAGACACAAACAGCTAAAAATCCAGCGATATAAATCTTATTTAAAAAATATATATAAAAATAAAAAGACAGAATGTCAAAATCAAATAATATCACATATAGAACAAAATAAAGGGTAAGATAAAGTATAGAATTGCCAATTGGGATGAGCTCAAGAGATGAACAAAAGAGCTTTTGTTAAAAACTTCCAAGTTCATATTGCCAGGAAACATGTTAGAAGTAAAATTTTGTAAATTACTACACCCAATCCCATGTGTAAGTGCACCTCAACCAACAAGGCCAATCGCAGTTTGATTTTGCCAGAATTGATATCTCTCAGTCTTAGCATCTAAGCTGAGACATATTTCCTTTGAAGTTAAAAAGAAAGCTTTTACATAAAAGGAGAAATATACAGTCTACCATTGTTCTTTATTATATAGGCTATTTTGCAATTATTGCTAAATGTGGCAATATGGCATCCACGTTATAAATTTTTTTCAACATTCTACCTTATAAAAGAAATGCTGAAGTACCATAACAAAGAACCCTAGGAAAAAAAGAACAAGTTTCAGCTGCTAATTTCAGCATCTGTCTGAACATTGCCAGGTTGCTCCAATGATTTCTCGAGATTTACATTCCATGTACACGGGAACAGTACCATTACAGGGAAACATATTCTCAATATCTGAGAAAGCCTAATAGCCCTGCACATATGCAGATAGGTGGTATCAGCACTCAACCCTAGTGAAATAAAAGTTCAGCAGCCTAGATAATTACATTAGAATCAGTTTGCAACATGCTTTAAATCGTTTGATTACTTAAGCCATGTTTAAATGAAGTTGTTAACCTGCACAGAAGAGGAAAGTCTTAAACAGTCAGGCAGGTTGTAGTCAAAATGGTTATTGTTTAAGTGGGGGCAAGTCCCCCATATCTTGACCATAACATGCCGGCTGTTTATGCTGGGTGCACAGGGGACCCTAAACACTAAACAAATCCCCTACAAACTGTACAGAATTCATTTCCATTTTGTACAAGTACTAAACAAACTCAGTAGATTTTTGAAACCTGCTCATGTTTACTCGCAAACTAAGTAGATTCTTTCATATTTATTCATGTTTATCTGTTAGAATCTTATGACATTTGGAATTTGAGGACTTCCCTGCAGATAATTAGTACAAAATAATTAAAAATTGCAATTGATCAGGGGATAATAAGTAATAACGAGTTCATGATTACCTCTAGAATCATATAGTGTTCCCAGGGACACAAACACCAAAACACCTGCATAAAAGAACGGATGCTGGCCTTTCTTCTGTACCCAGCTCTGATGCATACTATAGCCTTGGTCTTTATCATCTCCGATGGCTCTATCAGCATTTCTCTTCATTATGGAACATTCCTTTCACAGTTTACAATTAGTCATTTATTACCCACGCCTAGGACATGATACACTTCTAAAAGCAATTTAGGCCGGCCAAGTGGGTCATGGTCTTGTGCCAAGGTAGAGCTATTGCCATGATGATTATCCAAGCTTGAAGGCCTGCCTAAGGGTAGAAAGATGTAATGGTCAACACTATGACCTAATCTGTAATGCTCAAATGTTCAACATCAATTTAAGTATAAATTCCATGAAAACCCTGCATCAATACCATTGCCTAAGTCATTCTTCTTTGACTAAGCTTTCAGTAGTGATATCTATATCTTAGCAATGAGGTAACAACCTCCCACCTTAACACTCTTAACACCGTTAGTTTAGTGCAGGGCTTAAATTTGATGGTTGTATGGTCATATTTGGCTATTTTTACTGTAAAATACAATCAAAATTTTAGAAAGATTGTATCACATGAAAGGGTAGATTTTAGGTCGATCGTCCATATTTTAATAGTTATTCTCATATATGTATTTAGTTTATATGTATGTGTGTGTCTTAGTAGCCCTTAAGGGCATAATGTGGTGGTGAGTTCAATTAGTTGCGATGATCACCAACAGGGTTCAAACCCCCACTGAGTTAAAGAGCTCGCAGGATATGTGCCTTCACGGATCCTTCACCCGGGCTGGCATGCTTACAGACTGTGGGCCTTCACCCAGGCGACAACCCGGGTAGTGGTCTTGGCGATAAAGCCATGGGATCTCAAGGCTCCGACCAGGCTAAAAATAGAGTAACCCCAAACCAAAAAAAAAAATGGTCTTAATATTTAAAGGGCAAGTTTGAATAGATAACTGTTATGAAAAATTTGCTCTGGTTTGGTGTGAGAACCTGCATTTTAAGTAGAAATATCTAAGATTCACGTACAAAATAAACACCCTAATGTGATTTGAATATGTGGGCTTCAGTTTGCTACCTAAAATCAGAAATCTCAATACATTTTTTACTCTACAAAATTTTATAGATAAGCCTCAAAACTGAGAATTTAAAATTCTATAATGGCTTTTCTTAATTTATACTTCATGTACATAAAGTAAACATGAAGAACACATAAATAACAATTCAAATTAAATACTTCTTGTCCAGGTGGTTTTGGGATATAACTTCATCTCCGTCATGCTTACAAGGCCATCACTATCGGTTTATCATGTTATTGTAACTATGTCATAAGTCATTTCAAATTAGTATTGCCTAAAGTTGTGCAAATTTCCTATCAGAAATATAGTACGGGATAGTGAACATGCACTTCAAGCTCTTTGGATTGAATCTGCATCTTTCACGTTTGGAAATTTGCGTAGCTTTAGTGATCGCCTTTCAAATTTAAACTTTAATGACATGAATATGATACAGGTTTGGAATGCACGAAAACCTGTGACCAATATTATGAACCTCCAAACAAGGAATTTCATTGTACCTTCCTATGCAATTTGAAATTCGTGATTAAAGTGAGGTGAAATAGTATATTTAGCAGGCTTCATTTTTCTTCAGTTTGGAGAAAATGAGTGCTTAATTATTGCCTGCCACCTACATACAAGGAAATGAAGGCACCATTGTCAAAGCATGTGGCAAGAAAGAATCCAAAAAGCGTACAACAAAAAGATACTTGTATGACTTTAGATTGGAATAGGTGGTCACAATTAGAAAGACAAACCATAGAAGGGAAGGGTAAACCATAGTTGAGCATCCTAACTTCACGCTCTGGAAATCATGTGGCAATTTCAAATCACTTCAAAAATTTTACAATAGTTTATTTGGAAAGGCCCTTGCTTATAACTAAGGTTTCAGGGCCACATCATCAAATATGATGCCACATCATCATGCCTTTTATTGAAGTGTCAAGTAGCTCCCCAATAAAAGGATGAATTCTGAATGTTTCCTATGACCGAAACAATAGATACATAACTGCTTGTGCTATCCCTGTCTAATATGACCACAGATGACAGGGAAAACATGCTAGGATTGAATTGAGTTTGGGCTCACTGCATGCTAAGGCATCATATAATATGTTTTCTTTTTTTAAACACAGATTAAGGAGTACATCAGCGTTCTTTTTGTCTACAGATGGGATGCTTTAAACAGTCTTGACCAAGCTTTGTCCAATGTTATCTGCATGCATGAAAAGCATCACCTTTAAATTCGGCACGTGATAGAAAAGCTAACAAAGACAATATATAGTACATAGAAAACATAGACAGGTCGTTCTCTGGTTCCTTTTTCTGCTAGGAGCTTCATCATTTTATAAATGAAAGATTGTTGCATGACATTTGACAATAACACAGTTTGCTCTTTATTGGACTTGAACAAAGTGGTCTAATGCCCTTGCTGCCAAAGAGTTGACAACAGATATAAACTTGAGACATATCGGTGGAGAATCAGCAAGTCGGTGAAAGCGTGGGTAACATGAGAGATAGTGGCAGAGCTAAGAAAAAATAGTTTAGTTTGTTGCGGCCAACTAGCTCTTATGCATGGTCAAGACTCCTCCAATTTCTCATAATGTTCCATGCATTATCACAGTAGTGAACCTACTCATTATGCTCTTATTATATGACTTTATATTATCTCCATTTCCTGAAAAAATGGATAGTGCAGAGACATCGCCCTGTGGTTCAATGGCAAAGTGATGGATTGCCTGACTAGTATACGAAAGTGAAACCAACCCAAGATAAAAATATAGACAAACTGCATTGCCTTGCAGCTGACAGACCACAATGTGGAAAGAAGGACTTCAGAGAAAGCAACTCAGTGGTAGAATAGCCTACTGTTTGAACGGAGATCCTTGGTTTGATTCCTTTATTGTCCAGCTTTTATAACATTGTATCAAAGTTTGTCTTGGCTAGGAGATAACCAGGGATGTGTGGCGTAAAGCACAAGTAGCTCAGACATTGAAAAGCCAACTGGTAGGAGGGTGGTCTATCTTTAGTTTGAATCTTAATTCATTTTTCCACCATCCAATCATAGCCAATACTTACAGCCTCAGAATCTTGAGCAGAGTTTGGCTTGAGGGTGGAGTGTGAGAAGTGACAATCGATATCAAGCAACAAGGATCACAGAAGACAAGTCACTTGGTGGTAGAGCACCCAACTTTTAAGAAGTCGGTCTTTGGTACAAATCTCAAAACATTTTGGTTTTCAACTTTTCATTCTACCAAAGCCAACATTCATAAGGATCAGATAAGAATCCATACATTTTACACGAGAAGTTTCAAGAGATCAAACAACTAAGTGATAGAGCACCCACTAGCTCAAACATGGTACTAGGTTTGAATAATTAAGATGTCTAAGCACATTTTACATTGAACACAGCATATAACAAAGGAATCACTTACATGGCCATTGAATACAACATCAACACCATGTTTGTAAAGAAGCTCTTCCATTTCTCGTCTCATGCAATCAGCTTCACGATAGTGAGCTCTATAACTGCTGTACCAAGGTGGGTGCCAAGTAGCAACAAGCCAAGGAGTTACACTCCTATCAACATTTGCTAAATCATACTCCAACCATCTGTATTGTTGCCTAGTAAACCAAAACAAATCATTAAAATTAATAAAACAACATAGAGTATCAGTAAACTTTACCCTTGATTTTGAGCACTATATGTTTGTTATCACTGCAGCAGATCGAATCAGTTCAATTCTTTCCAAAATAAATCATCATCCTCTTGTATGATGTAATAACTAAACAAAGCTTGTAAACAATTGTCTTACCTGTCTTATTGTAATCAATGTACCCTCCAATCATGACAAAATGGATGCCTCCAACATCAAATGAATAATAGAAAGGGCTTCTAGATCCACTCTCTCCACTTGGAAATGCAAATCTAGACTGGTAAGCTGCAAACATTTTATGCTCCACCTATTCTTCAATTTCATGATTACCCTCCACCACCATAATAGGAACTTGAGAAATCAGGGGCTCCATAAACCTGTAAAAATCCCAAATTCAAAACCAGAACAGAACATCAAAAACAAGGAATATAGAACTGTCATGGTCTCAGAAGAACACATGGAATTGATCAAATGCATGATATTTGGGATCTTATAAGGCCATGTTTAAGTTTAAATATCCATGGCAATTCAATCATCAGGGGAAAAAATGCTGAGGCAATCAGAACATACTGACCTTCCCCAGTAATCCCAGTGAGGTTGGTAGGTTTCATGGATGGGACTATCAGGAAAAGAACTAGAGTAGCATTCATAACCAGTGCCATTGGTCAGATACAGATTTGCATAGGTGACATCCCCAACAAGTAAAATCAAATCAGGATCATTTCTGCTGAGGTGATCAATAGTGGATGTAGTATTGTAGGTCAGGCTGAGGTCACCCACAATGGCGATTCGATCGGGAAACAGCCTGGGGCCTGGGGCTGGCATGGTCTTGAAGCTAAGAACATTGTTCATAGCATTTTGATGGGGATCCCCGCATTTGTAATAGTACCTTGTACTACCATTCAGCCCTGGAGAAGCCCACTAAACACCAGATTAATGGCATGCCTATGTAGCAGTACCAAAAAAATATACAAAAAATTAAACCCATGACTGCAGACACTAAACAACAATAAACAAGATGTAGTACAAACTATATAAGGCTCTGTTAACCAGGAGTCCATATGTGCGAATTCATATAATTCATATATATACACATTGATGGTATATACGTAATTCACTTACATATATGGAAGTTTGATAGAGTCGCCCAAAGATGGTGGTACAAATGGGGTGCAATCATAGATGTGATGTTTATTTACAATGTATACATTACCATTAGCATATCAAAGGTGCTAATGTCAAACAGAGTATTACATGTTTGTATTAAATTTTGAAGCACTCACTCTCGAACAGTAGTACAAAGGTAAAACCATGTGCAATCATACAGGCATAATTTTTATGTAAAATGTTTGCAATGCATGGAGGTGCACAACATAAGTTAGCCTAAAAGCAAAGGGCTGTGTACTCCATAAGAGATGCACTTTCAAATTGAGAGAGTATCCAAAAATAATGCCTTTATAATTACTTTTATACTGGTATAAACAGGGGTACTAACGTAAAGGATGTTCCCAATGAGAAAGCATTAAAAAACCTCTGGTTAATTTACATGTAAGTAAGTTTGATGGGGATCTTTGGGAGGACCTGGTAAAAATGACAAAAATAGATTCAAAATATTTGTCGCTTTATACCAGTAAATACAGAGAACCTTGTACAATGAGAAAATAGATTCAAAATATATGTCCCAGTAGATCAATGAATATAATGGTGCTAATGTAAAAGATAAAATTGGTTCTCACCAAAGGGGTAATTTTGTTGAGCCCTAAGATCTAGCAGAAAAGGGCAAAGCAGAAAAAATTAAACCTTGGAAGAAGTGGCTTGAGCAATGGGATCCTCGCCTTGTTTCTCTTCCTCCCTTGTCAGCGGCCGTATTCTCACCACGACCTTCACGCCTCTATCCATGAGACTTTCATCTAGTTGCCATTTATTTTCAGTGTACAGCTTGCGCTGTAATTTACGGGGCCGCGGCGGCAAAATAGTAGGACTGCTTGCTAGCTTTGCTTTGCCCAAAGACTCTTCCATCCATTTGGAGGACTGGAGCGATGCTGAAAATAGTTGGGCATGCTAGTGGACTGGCTGCAAAGAATGTAGATGGGTATATAAAAATGCATCAAAGGATAATGAAGCTGAGCGCCAGCGATGAAAACACGTGCCCTCAGCTATGGACACACGCCCACAATCCTGACACATAAAAAAACATGCAAAACATTAGAAATATGTAATTGTCCTGTAAATGGCTTTTCCTTGGTCAGAAAAACCCTAACTTCGTCCCGTAAATTAAAAACATGGGGTTTAATATGCCTCCAATCAGCGAAGGCAAAAATGTCAGGAAAAAAATATAAAAAATTACAAACCTTTGCAAAGATTTTAATATTTTCCTGCTGGCACGATTTTTGAGGAGAAGAAATACCAAATTAGTGAAGTGAAAACAATCGTCTCCTGCTAAAGGCAGGGACTAATAAAATAAATAATAAATCCAGTCTTAAAAGTAGATAAAACTCTAGTTGCCTAATGCATCTCCTAAAGCGATATACGCCAGAAATTATAATGCTTCAGAACCTAACCATGAATGTTAAAAATAAACATGTACACAGTTTCCTACACGGCTAATTCCCCTGCTCCCACTTTTCTCCTGTTTGAAGCCAAGAGATCTTTACCAGGGTTCAAATTGATATTTTTTATTTTTATGCTATTAATACGCTTGACGCCTGCTTAGGCTTCATATCAATTTCGATTACATGGCCGTTTTGCAGCTCCATTCACTAAACAGTAAAACAACACCTAGCTGTTGGACTTTCTAAACAAACTCATTTTCATGGTGACGTAAAAAAAGGGATCCCTCCAAAAATTGAAAACCGAATTGAAATGGAAATAAGTCAACATATTTTTCTGGAACTGAACATATTCTTTACAGCATAAAGCAAAATACAATTGAACATAAGTGAAGGAGGATCTCTTCTCTCGGCTCTTGAGGCTTTATTTCCTCACTCTGATTTGGCAGGCATCAACAATTTTAGAGGTAAACACAAAACAATCCTCTCGTTTCCACAAACTGATGGGCTTCTTGGCCGTGACCCAATAAAACTCTCCAACACCTTGTATCCCCCCAAAATAAATCAATGTATTATTTTACAATTAAATCCGCTGCAGGGTTGGAGACATGGAAATTCTATTTCTCAGCATCGTCAGGAAAGCTTACGCGATCCCTCCTCATTTCGCCGCTTACAGAGAAATAATAAAGCAATTAATTAATTGGAACCCCAACAGCTGAGATACATGACATGTCGAAGTGCCTCCTCGGACTGATTTCTTCTATTGCAATGGAGATCGGCGGCTTCTCCAGATTGGAGTTTGCATGAAGAGAAGAATCCAAGCGCTACAGCAGAAGATGGAGCAACAAATGATAAAGACGATAGCTTCAGCTTTAAACCCTCTTCCCTCAAAACCCGTATAAAATCCTTTGAACTCATTTTTCCCTTCTTCCTTTCTCAGATGAAAAGCTTGAATAGCAAGTATTATAAGAGATAAGAGATGATATCTGTGTTTGGATAGCAAAAATGAGGATGTGGGGAAGATTCAAAAGAGTGGCTAGGTGGAGTACAGTGCGACAAAACCAGCGGCTACACTTGGATTCCCTCTCTAACGGCGCTCTATACCAGCGATTTAATTTCAGTGGTTTTCTAACATAACAGAAAGCTAGGGGAATTGTAATGTAAGCGGTTTTCCGTAGGGCCTGGCGGGCTGCAAAGCACATCGTTTTTTTAAGTACTTTTGTTTTAGGTATTTTATGAAGAACCCATCTGGCATGTGGTGCCAAATCGTGTGGATTGGCACTCTTATATATTTGTAGACTAAGAAAATTCCCTACATATTTTTAACCTTGTTGATAACTCTAAGATTGGAATAACATAAATTTTTGTTTTTAATTTAGACAGAATTGTAGTGTTAATGATTTTGTTCTTGGTCTATAGAGATGAAAAGTGCATATTTCACATCTTCTTCGTTTGTATTGCACGGTTGCACACAATTTAGCAACCTCCTTTTATAAACAAAATTAATGACTATTTCAACCATTTCTAGCCTTTTATCTACTTTGTAGCTCATATTCTTTAACCATTCTTGGGCCCACTTCATTCCTGCACTAAGACATGTCCTATTTTTTATCATTCGCTTATCATAGGCACAAGTATCTACACTCTCATCCCTCTAGGCGGGGGCACCCACAATAGTGTCCCATGTGGTTGAATTTCACTTTTCTCATTTAAATGCTTGCTCTCTCACTCAATGTTAACCCTAATTCACCCAACAACTAAAAACATCTTACGTGCTTTATAAAAACATATTTTAAGGAAAAAGAAAGAATCTTCTAGCACATAAGAAGGAACAATTATACTACTCACCCCACACACTCTAGCAAGTTGTCATGAACATTTATGACCACCAATAACTCCATTAGAGCTCCACTCTCTATTTCACACACCACTTTTCCACAGTCACACCTATTCTCTCACACATTCCAAGCTTCTACAACTAAATTGTTAAATTAAGAGATCTTGAGGGAAATCCCATAAACAACCTTAGGGCACCAATTTTCCAACTAAACCAAGTTAAAGGTTTGATGCAATGTCTTGTAGAGGACATGGTCACTTAATTGCATGACACTAGTGCATACAAGGGATGAGATCAAGCCCCTCAAGACAAGATTGTGGCCCATAGGGCAAAAGTGTGTGCCTTAGGACACTGTTGTTTAAAGGTCATTGACATAAGCTTCTATAATATGTTTTTGATAGTCTAGGACCTCCTCCAATCTGAAAGGAAGCTAGGTGTGTGGAAATCGCTTCCTACACTAATCTAATGAGGAGAGGAGAGTGCAAATTCATTTTAACCTTTACAATTATAGAATGTTTAATACAACAGAGATATTGTAATAATGCACCACATAAGAATGTAAGACAGAAGAAGAGCGACACAAGATATACGTGGGGAAAACCCTTATCGGGTAAAAAACCCCACACTCCAAAACCTGCACAATGTATTATCAAAACTGTAATGGTTTACAATACACTTGCAATGTAAGCTCTCAGGAGTCTTTGACACTCATATCCAGAGACAAACCAGCAGCATAACAACACCTATTAATCACCCTCTACATCTCCTCTCCAAGCACCTACTTATAATGAAGTTTTCAAGGAAAAACTGAACATATCTTGGAATGGGCGTCCAACTTGGCCTCATGGCCCAAAACCCACACCTAGGGAAACTTGTCCAACACTACAGCATGGTCATGGAACTTGTCATATCACCTCATCCCAATATGGTTGCCTATTTCCAATTTGGGCAATGACAGATGCTCTTACGCACCAACCAGCTGTCATAGAATCTGTCATAGCTGTCATAACTTATAGCTGTAAGAGAATCTGTCATAAACATGCTATAAATAGTATATTCTCTTACAACATGACATAACCCTCCTTGGGGCGCCCAAAGATGCCTTCTTCCAAGATGCCTTGTGACACATGTCTTCACCTGTCATAGAACCTTCTATTTCCAACTCTTACATGTCATAGATTCTGTTATAGGAATCTATCATAACCGTTTTAGTCAAGATTCACTTACACACTAGTCAAGATGCCGACACATGGCAAAAAACCTCTACCACACAAAAGGGACGCCTATCTCCACATGGAGTGAGTTAACCATCCTAGTCACCTTACAAGTGGAGTGACAACTCATCGTGTCACTTCACACTAGATGACAAAACATGATGTGCAACAAAATTACAATGTAGGCTAAGTAAATAAATTACATTACAATAATAAATGCAAGGAATTTACAAGGTTGAGACACCTTAATTCCCAACATTCTCCCACTTGTCGAACACCTTATAAGAGCCAATAGAAATAACATGATTTAACTACTATAGGCCGAGGGGCCCATAGACTCTGAACACCATCTAAACTTCTCTATGCCCACTGGTTTCGTTAATGCATATGCAATGTCGCACTCTGACTGTCACAACAGATAGTAAACTATCTTGCACCAACACCAATATCTAAACACAATATCTTAATTCAAATGGCTTCCTTGCAAGCATGAGTAGCTGCCAAATACTCAGCTCAACTGAACCCCACTATGCTCATTAGCTTTATAGAAGCACCTATAACATCTTCCAAGTGATCACCAACATGACAAAAAGATTAGAATGCCAAAAAATATGATGAAACACTAAATGCCACATAGACACACCAATGTATCCAACTTCAAACAGGTTAACAGAACATAACTTTGAAGTCCAAACATCTTCAAAACAAGATCGAGCACGTAAGCTCCAAAAATAGTTAGAACAACAACCACAACTCGTTGTTTACACCCACCTAAATAACCACCATTGATAGAACTTTTGCACATGACATATTCATCCCATACTGCAAATCTCATTCCTCTATAATCCACTGTCCTACTCAAAGTTAACATCTTCCATGATAACAAACATACCAATAACCATTGATGTGCAAAAAATATGAAGACCTTTTATACCGCAGTCCAATGAAAAACCATCTACCAAAGATACATACATCCTAGGAATCAAACTGCATGAGCAATGCCAACTGAAGTAACTCAAAGTCTACCAATAAGCACTTACATAAAAAGATGGCTTATAATATACAAGCATATAATACACAGAACAATTACAATGATTTGCAAACTACAACCAACTGCTGTGAAACAGAGCATACTTCCACAAATAGTTTTCTGCTCACTCTCTCACCTCTGATCTCCTCCACTTCTCCCAAGTCCTCATCTAAAAAGAACAGATATTGTTGCCAAAAAATAATAAAGTACAACAACAGTAGATGACCACAAACCCAGTGATCATACTAGATGAGTAAGAACCTCCAGGAAGAAGAATGAGACCATAAAGAGAAACTGCAAACCATAACATGTCCTTCTGCCAACATCACCAAGTGCTAAGTTGTGCCAAGTATGATCTCCTTCACAAAACCCCAACTGAAAAACCTTAACAACACCCAACCATTCAATCTCATAAGATCATTGAATAAACATCAACATGGATGTAAGTCTCTCTAATCAAGGTAGATCAAACTCATAACCATTCCATAACAAGGAATAATCCCAATCACATCTCCTAAACTCCTCATAAATGAACATCATGAATCAAACCATATGAATCAAGAAGATAACCATGCTAACATCCCTCAAATGAAACCTCCAGAACCAATAATTGTAACTCAATATTCATATCTATGAAAAATAAAAGCATAAAACAAATGAATCTGAAATAACCTGGGCAATACCTATCAAAACATTTTTTGTTGAGTGAATTGAGAGTGGGGAATGAAACTAATCCACTGAGATACACCAAGTCTCATATACTCTCTCCAAGAACAATCTCCTCTCAAGTTTAAATATGAACTCACGTCCATAACAAGTGAAGGCTTCTCAGTCTTTCTGTTGAAACTTAACCATTCCAACACATGATCCCTACAACAAGAGATCTCAAGCCTCACCTCAAGTCTCTCTAGTATCCATGAGCATCCATTAACCAATACATGCCAACTTCAAATGCATCCTGAAAAATAATGAAGCTTCAAGCAAATGATTAATACTCAAAACCAAAGAGAACAAACAAACTCTCACTGCACATCTGCATGATCAAGAAGCCCATCATGACATTATGATCTAACCATCTCCTCGTAAGAAGATCACATACAACAAAGTGTACAATGATGCGTACATCCTGTCTTCAAGAGAACATGTATCATGCTAAAACTTTAAGCTAGCATCAAGAGTAAATCATGACATAGTAACAACATCTCTAAACAAAGGATAAACATGTCATATTGACAAATCATAAACCTGACACCTCAATCAAGATGTCAACATCTCAAACATATGAAGATAACCATCTCCTGACAACAAAACTAAAAATGTCAAAGAACTCTCAAAACCAAGAGCTCCTCCATGACACCAATATCCACTGCAGAAGATCATCCATCACTTATGATGAATCCAACATCACTGCTGAAGCTCCAACTGAAACTGTGATACCGAGCTTATCAAGGCATTATGATAACCATCCTCTCAATGAAGGTCATCCATGGTTCTAACACAATCTAACAATTGTCCTGTGCAATATCAGCAACACAAAAGAATAAAGTAGAACCAAGATCTCCAAGTCAAGAAGATAAAGCCATTACTGTCAAAAGCTTACACTAAACTGTGTAACCAAGCTATCCATGACATTATGATAAAAATGCTATAAGTCCCAATAACTAACTATCCATGCACTCAAATTATCCATCCCCTTATCCCAAAGCAACATACCAAATACACAAATGACCACAGACAAGGCTAACTAACAAAGTCTGCATAAATATTGAATCAATCTTGTGGATATAGACAGTCCACATCCGAGTCATCCCATTGCAATCAAATAGGTGATCAGCCCACAAAACTACATAACTCATAGATCCCAAACATGAAACATGCAAACTCATCATCACATTAGTAACTTGCAAACTGAGATACCAAAGAAGACAATTTGTGGACTTCAAGACTCAACCATCAAATCAATTCTAGATGCAATTTGCCAACAAGTCCACAAACGAGTGATCGTAGTCAAGGAACTAAACAAGCATATGCTGTAGAAATGATGAGTGATTAATCACATACCAACATCTCCACACTGAGAAAGATACAAACCTCCTCACATTATGCACAAAGCATACATACAAATCTACAACTATCTTACATCCAGAAACACTCTCAAGGAATCATAATCTGAAAAAATAATTTGTCTGCGGATTTACAAAACCACAAGTTTTGATTAACCATGTAAAACCTGCAAAACCACCATGTCTCTGACATACATGCAAATCCATATCCACTTATCATCTGGAAAACCCACAAGTCTGAAAATCACCAATATAGTTAAACCAGAATAATGGAATAACATAGATAAGCATAACCATATATTTTTGAAATGGAACATCTACAAAACCCTCAGATCAAAACAATATGAAACTGAGACATGCAAGTACAACCAACTAATATGAAATAGAGGTCCAGGAACTTTAGGTCCATTTGTAGGCCAACTCCACAACCATCACCGTGTACAAGCATACAGAGAAGCTAGGTTGTTCCAGGAGCTTTCAAACCATCCAAAGATTAACTCCATAGCCTACATGCATTCGGGGTTAACAAGACAATGTCTTCCAATGCTAGGGACTAAAACCAAGCACCCAACACAAGCACATCAAACCATAGCCATGGAAACCCAAGTTTCTGCATGTGATCAGGGAGCCAGAAACGAACACCCAACATGAATACTTTTCTACAAACGACCATAGAATGATAGAACATAACCACCATGCATGAGGGTTATTGCATACTATCAAACAAGAACTCCAGATCAATATCATATTAAATGTAACCACATGATCAACTCCGTAACACTCCATCTTAAGTTTCCATAACTCAAAATTTGTGTCGTTAAACATCCTCATCTCTATTCTTCCGGATGTGCCTGCCATCTCATTCCTGCAACAAGATTTCAAAATACTCTGTACGGACTCCCACTCAACCTAATATTAGTACACAAAACCCCTATCCAACAACTAGGACCAAAGAGAATAGCTCTGATACCAACTGAAAGGAAGCTAAGTGTGCAGAAATTGCTTCCTACACTAATCTAATGAGGAGAGAAGAGTGCAAATTTATTTTAACCTTTACAATTATAGAATGTTTAATACAACAACAGAGATATTGCAGCAATGCACCACATAAGAATGTAAGACAGAAGAAGAGAGACACAAGATATACGTGGGGAAAACCCTTATCGGGTAAAAACCCCACACTCCAAAACTTGCACAATGTATTATCAAAACTCTAATGGTTTACAATACACTTGCAATGCAAGCTCTCAAGAGTCTTCGACACTCGTATCTAGAGACAAACCAATAGCATAACAACACCTGTTAATCACCCTCTACATCTTCTCTCCAAGCACTTGCTTATAATGAAGTTTTCAAGGCAAAACTAAACATATCTTGGAATGGGCGTCCAACTTTGCCTCATGGCCCAAAACCCACGCCTAGGGACACTCATCCAACCCTGCAGCATGGTCATGGCACTTGTCATATCACCCCATCCCAATATGGTCGCCTATTTCCAATTTGGGCAATAACAGATGCTCTTACGCACCAACCGGCTATCATAGAATATGTCATAAACGGGCTATAAATAGCATATTCTCTTACAACATGACATAACCCTCCTTGGGGCACCCAAAGATGCCTTCTTCCAAGATTCCTTGTGACACATGTCTTCACCTGTCATAAAACCTTCTATTTCCAACTCTTACATGTCATAGATTCTGTCATAGGAATCTATCATAACCGTTTCGGTCAAAATTCACTTACACACTAGTCAAGATGCCAACACATGGCAGAAAACCTCTACCACACAAAAGGGACGCCTATCTCCACATGGAGTGAGTTGACCATCCTAGTCACCTTACAAGTGGAGTGACAACTCATCGTGCCACTTCACACTAGATGACAAAACAAGATGTGCAACAAAATTACAACATAGGCTAAGTAAATAAATTACATTACAATAATAAATGCAAGGAATTTACAAGGTCGAGACACCTTAATTCCCAACACAATCAACTCTCAACCATCTTCAACCCCCATAACCACCAAATTAGACACACTTCTTGAACTTTATACCATTTCTTTTTCCTAGTGCTAGTGCGATTTGTACTCTAACATTTCATTTACTTAGTTAAATCTAAAACTTGTTTATTATTTACTTTATTAAAATCAAATCTTAAGTGAATAAATGCAACTCTAGGAATTTTTATTTACATTTTGACAAACCTAACATTCCAACATTTATAGCCTTCTTAAAACACTCAAAAAAATTCAAAGCACTACCCCTAACCACAAAGGAGAAAAATGACGACCTTTGGGGCCAACTCCTCCTTTGAAGCATATTTATTGTAATATAATGTCCAAATTATTCCTATTTTCTTCCTTCTTACCATAAACAAGAACATAATATAACCAACTTTTATTGCTCTATAAGCAACTTAGGCATTCCATTCAAATATTTTTTTAATGGTTTATATGATTAAAACTTTAACACACAAACAAATAACAACAAACCAATCTTCCTATCTCCCCTCTTTTCTAATTTCTCGAGTTGAAAACTTGTGCTTTCCTTTTACATTCCTTTATCCTTCTATCTAAACACATATAACATTCCTACACAATACTTTCTTCTTACTTTTCCTCCTAGTAGAGATCCATCTTAGTCGTTACTTTTCAAGTGTTAACCTTCTCATCCATCCTACCTCTTAGGGCACCCCTCTCTTCTTTCTAGCTACTGGGGTTAGGGTAAGGTTTCCTACATTTCATATTACCTTTAGTGAGACACCTTATCCTTCATACCCACCCCTTATTGCTTGTTTCCTTCAACTATGATTTATTCCACAAACCTTACTTCCCTTTACAAGGAACGTTTAATGATGTTACTGTCTATCGACAACTCTTCTGCAACCAAATTGAGGGAAATCCATTTAGTTGCCCCTATTCTCTCACACATTCCAAGCTTCTACAAACAAATTGTTAAATCAACCACAAGATCTGATTGAGGGAAAGCCCATAAACAACCTTAGGGCACCAATTTTCCAACTAAAGCAAGTCAAAGGTTTGATGCATTTTCTTGTAGAGGACATGGTCACTTAAGTGCAGGACAGTAGTGCATCCAAGGGACAAGATCAAACCCCTCAAGATAGGATCATTGCCCTTAAGGAAAAAGTGTGTCTTAGGACACTATTGTCTAAGGGTCATTAACAAAAGCTTCTATAACACATTTTTGACATTTTAGGACCTCCTCCAATAAATTCTCAACCTTCTTCAGCTTCCATAACCACCAAATTAGACACACTTCTTGAACTCTCTCCCATTTCTTTTTCTTAGTGCTAGTGCAATCTCTACTCTAACATTTCATTTAATTAGTTGAATCAAAAATTTGTTTATTATATACTTTATTAAAATAAGATCTTAAGTGAATAAATGTAGCTCTAAGAATTTTTATTTAGATTTTAGAAAACCTAACATTCCAACATTTATAGCTCCTTCAAAAACTCATAAAATAATTTAAAGTACTACCCCTAACCACAAGGGAGAAAAATGATAGTCTTTAGCTAACTCCTCCTTTGAAGCATCTTTCTAGTAATACAATATCCAAATTGTTCCTCTTTGGTTCCTTCTTCTTATCATAAACATGAACACAACATACCAAGTTTTATTTCTCTTTAAGTAACTTAGGGACCTTCCATTCAAATATTTATTTTTTATTTTTTATATGATTAAAGCTTTAACACACAAATAACAAGAGTCTTCCTATCTCCCCTCTTTTCTAATGTCTTATGATTTCCTCTTACACTCATTTATCCTTCTATGTAAACACATCTAACATTTGTGCACAATACTTTCTTTTTACTTTTCCTCCTATTAGAGATCCATCTTAGGTGTTACTTTTCAAGTGTTAACCTTTTCATCCATCATACCTCTTATGGCACCCTTCTCTTCTTTCTAACTACTAGGGTTAGGTTAAGGTTTCCTACATTTCATATTCCCTTTAGAGACACACCTTATCCTTCCTACCCACCCCTTATTGCTTCTTTCCTTCAACTATGACTTATTCTATACCCCTTGCTTCCCTTCATGAGGAACTTAATGATGTTACTTTCTGTCAACAATTCTTCTACCATCATCCCCACATTCTTGAACACATGATTTCTCTCTTTGGCCTCCATGAATTCTCAATCTTCTTCACATCCTCATGGCACACCTTACTCACTACCATGTGTTCATAGACCTCCTTAGAACTTACCTTCATGCTTTAGACACTCACATATCTTTTGTTCCCACTTCTAGTCACCATTCTATTCTTCTCTCTCAAAGTTTTGCCCCACATGTTCACTTTCTATATCTTCCATTGCTTATTATATACTTTCAAAGTTCATCACAATGCCTTATTTGAGAATGATCATCTACCTAGATTTGTTTTGTTACTTTCTCTTTTAATTATTCTAAATCATAAACATTTCATTGCATAGGAAATCCGAACGTACATGTACAACATTTTATGTCTTTTATAGTTGAATTTTGTTATAATGAGGTTGTTCTTTTTCTAACCATTCCCCTCACATTGCATGATGATGCATTTAATTGGTTTAATTTGTATGACATGCATTATACTTGATTATCAAAGTTGATGAATGAATTTATAGATTATTTTATGCCATCACCTTTTAATTCTATTTCTTACATAGTTACACACAAAGAAAACAACTGCTCTCCCCTTTCTTCTATTCCAATGATTCAACCCTTGGTCCTTAACAATGATACAAGTCTTAAATCCCACTTCCCTTCCTTTTATTAATGTATACTTCCAACCTATGGATTTACTGAGGGGTTCTAAGGTCTCTTTACCTTTCCTTACTACCCTTGATGCTTCTCTTCCTACAACTCCTGTTACTACCTATCCCAAAGGCTCTTGCACTTCTATTGACACTTTCTCTTGTGATTACTTTAGTGCATCATTCCTAAGTTATGGTGAGACTCATACCTGACTAATATCCTTCTCATGAACCTCTTTCTTCATTTGATGTGTTGGACCATACAAAAAACATTAATCAAGATAATATCATTGACCATTTCATAAATATTACATTATACATGCTTCCTAATGCCTTAAGCATTAACAACTCTCTTAATTTGACACTCTCTCCATCATTCCTCCACTCACATCAAAGGCACATATTATGAACATGGGTCCACTCAATTCTATCCCTAAGATTGAACTCTTCCTCTCAACCTATCTTTATTCACTTCCCCTTCCATACCTCCCCTTCAACCAACTGCATCATTACATATTTCTTGTGAGGTACCTCCTCACTCTTCTCCTCCTAATATTACAACTTCTCTCCCACATATTACATCCCTTTCACTTGATCTTGAATTGACTCATGTGCATAACAAACTCAATGGGTTAGAAATGCAATTGAATTCTCACATGTGCTCATACCACCCAATATGCCCAACAATTACTCTAATATCCCTTATCTTCTAAGATCCTCACCCTACTTATGTTGGCCTTGGGACCCTCTAGGGGGGACCCTTGTTGCCCTTTTCCTCATCTTCTCCCTTTGAGTAAGGTTTTTTTGGATGCTAGTTGGTCTAAAGTTTCAAACTTCAAAGCCTCTCATTTGGTGGGGAAATCTCGAATATATTATTGGAAGGATTCAATTAGTTGGCCTTTGGGGTGTGATCCAACTTCTTGGGCGATCGTATCTTCTATTATAGCAAATCAACCATGTTGTTCTCTAGAGGAGGTAGATGCTATTGCCTAGGGTTATGATCTTAAAGGGGTTTATTCAATATCTTGTAGGTACTAAGTTTTAAAACAAGAAAGAACTGGGTACAAGGATTTCCCTTGGTGGAAAAAGATCTGGAATATTTTTTGTTGACCTAAGTGTAATTTTTTTCTCTAACTTCTTTCTCAAAATAAATGTCTTACTTGGGACAACATAAGAACGAGAGGATTCCAAGGACCATGCAAATATGAATGTGTTCTCTATGGGGTTAATGAGGAGTGTGTGGCTCATCTTTTTTTTTCACTACTCCTTTTTTGTGAGTCTTTGGAGGTAGTGGTGCCACATTGAGAATCAACCTATTGTTCATGTTACTTCCTTGGCAAATTTTTGGGCTAGCTTGGGGTGTTCTCCTACTTTGGAATCCTTCTTTTTGATAGCTTGGGATATTGGTCCTATTTTTGTTGTTTGATAAATTTGGTTGGACAGAAATCATAAAACCTTCCAAGGCTATCTTGAAGTCTTATTGGGTATGTCTAGCAAAAGATTCTTGACTTAATAAGAGCGAATTTGATGGCTAAGTGCTCTATAGATGAGGTCCTAGCTCCCTCTAATATTTTGATTTTAAAGCATTTAGATTTGGATCATTTGATTGGCTCCACTCATCTTGGTTTTAAGATCAATTCTTTCAAAAAGGTGAATAGACCCGGTAAATGGTCTCCTCCTCCATTGGATTTTTTCAAAATCAATACTAATAGTTCTTCTCAGGGCAATCCGAGTGCTGCAGGGATTGGTGGAGTTGGGAGAGATAGTGTTGGTTCAATTCATTTCTTTTTCTCTTTAGCTACAGAGTTTGGCACTAATAACTAGATGGAAGCTTGGGCAGTCCTTGTGGCTCTCAAGAAAGCTTGTGAGCTAGGATGGAAGAAGGTTATCTATGAGATGGATTCCATGGTTTTTTTTTTCCATGATTTTTCCTAGAGATTGGCTTCTTTAATGGAGCAGATTCTTCACCTTTCACAGAACTTTGATTCCATCTCTTTTATTCATATTCCTAGAGTGAAATGTTGTTGCTGATTTTTTAGTTAAATGGGTCTCTAATGTTGATTACAACTTACATGTTATGAATTGGGGGTTCTTGTCTTCTGCACATTCTTCGCAGTCTCTGAAGCTCCTTGATAATGACTTGGTTTGATAGTTTTGATCTAATTTTTCTTGGTATTTTATGCAATTTTATCTTTTAAACTTTAGTAACTACCCTTATTGTTTGAAAATTCTTTTATAATATTTTATGGTTTCTTAGTTAATATTTTTTTTTTATCAAATAAAATAAAATACCTTCGCATTACGACTCATTTTCATGTTAAAGTTTCACATAACTATGAGAAAGAAAGGAGAGTCTGTGCCCCACCCTCACCCAAAAACAAAGCAAATCAAATTGAATACTTCAGAAATAAATTGAATATATTTTTGGAACTGAACATATTCCTTACAATGGAGAGGAAAATAAAATTGAGCATCAGCGAGGGAGGATCTCTCCTCTCGGCTCCTCAGACCCCATTTCCTCACTGTCTTGTGTAGGTAGTTTGGCAGGTATCAACAATTTTAGAGGTAAACACAAAACAATCCTTTCGTTGCCACAACTAGACTTGATCAACAAATTGATGAGCTTCTTGGCTGTGACCCAAAAGAAAACCTTCCAACGCCACCTAATTTTTTCTTTTATCTCCAGAAAATAAATCAATACATCATTTTACAATTAAATCTACTGCAGAGTTGTAGGCATGGAAATCCTGTTCCATATATACATCGGCTGGAAAGCTTTGGCGACTCCTCCCTAATTTCTCAGCTTGCAGAGAAATAATAAAGCAAATAATTAATTAGAACCCCAACAGCTGAGATACATGACATGTCGCAGTGCCTCCTCAGACTGCTTTCTTCTTTGGCAATGGAGATCGCCGGCTTCTTCAGATTGAGGTTTGCATGAAGAGAAGAATCCAAGCGCAATAGCAGACGATGGAGCACCAAACGATAAAGACGATAGCTTGGCTCTAAAATGCTTCAGAAGTGTGCCCTCTTCCCTCAAAGCCCGTATACAATCCTTTGACCTCATTTTTCCCTTCTTCCTTTCTCAGATGAAAAGCTTAAATAACAATTTGTCAGATGAAAAGCTTGAATAGAAAGTATTATGAGATGATATCTGTGTTTGGATAGCAAAAATGAGGATGTGGGGAAGCTTAAAAAGAGTTGCAAGTGGAGTAGAGTGCAACAAAACCAGCGGCTACCCTTTCTAAAGGCGCTCTATACCATCTATGTGGTTCCACCTTCCAAATCCTGTGGGTTGGGCTGTTTTATATATAGGTATTTATTATTGGATGGCTTTAATAAATTTATGTCTTCAACTAAAAGATTCATCGAGATTGACAGCTTTTGTTAAAAAAGTTTGAAAATCATGGGCAGATCGTGCCCCTACAAACCTAAAAATCGATATCAAAACAACTTGTTTAAAAACCGATTCAATGAAGGCATACAATAAGACAAGCACAAGTAAAGTAACACAGGCTATTATTATGTACTAAGAGAGAGAATCTAAGATGTCGTCATGTGTCCATTGTAAGGGGAAGTAAAGTGCCTCCAAGCCTTCTTTATGAAGGCAAACGCAACAATAAGATAATGATAGGTACGAATCTTAGTAAATGATGTAAGTATGATAAGGATTGTAATTATAAAGTATAAGATATGAACATGATAAATATTTTAATATGTATATAAGTACAATAAAAATCATAGCTTGTAAAGTGTGTGATTATGAAATAAATAGATTAGTATACTATGAGATCTGCACATAATAAACATAAATAAATATATTAGTATTATAAGATGGAGTGCACTAAATAAAGATGTGATTATCGTAAAAGCATAAGCATAAACATGTATGTATGTAAGTATGAGAATAATGATATTAGATGTAAGCATGTTAAGCATGAATAAGTATGGAAACTTTCAAATGATAATGGGTGTATTTAAGGTAAGTGTGACTATTATAGGTTTGAATGGAAAGGATGAGTAAATGTGAAATAGGAAATTGGAAATGCATAATTGATATATTTATTTTTACATGACCAATATGTAAGTGAAAGTAGAAGATGAAAGATGCACCCCCACTTTTTAACAATCATGGATGTATGTAGCTTACAAAAATAAATAGTTCATCTTTGCCTTCGAAATGACAAGATAAGTGAACAGCATGGAGGTACATAAAAGTACATATAACATGTAATTAAAGAGATAAGAGAAGAGATTGATTATGGAGGTACATAAAAGTACATGTAACATGTAATTAAAGAGATAAGAGAAGAGATTTACTAATATAGAACTGCCATCATTGGGTGGATCTATCTCAATATGTTTTTTAAAATGTGTCACTATGATCCATGTTTGTGTAGGCTAAGTAAGGGGATCAACTAAACAACCACCTAAACCTAGTAGCCTAACAATTTCACTAATCAATTTCTTATAACATATGGAAAACAAAAAAATGTATTTGTACTAGTTTGGAAGTCTACTTAAAACAAGCTTACAACAAGCTCCAGAAGAGATTAACCTAGAACACATATTAAAATTGGTTACAAATAATTGTTCCTAGACTAGATGGATAAACTATAGATTAGTTTAAGTGTCATGTTCTTCTTTTCTTATGTCTTGTTCTTTAATAATCTCACCTCATCTCTCTGTTCTATCACAACTATTTCTTCATTTCTTGAGAAAACTTCTCCAAATTTTGTCCTTGACCCTAACAAGGAAGTTGAACCACTAGAAAACAACAATTAGCCACCAAGAATAATTGTCCAACTACCCAAATGTCAACTAGACCTCCAAATAGTTTCAACGGCCTCCAACTGTTAGCAATGCAAGAAAACATTTGCCAAAATGGATATCAGCAAATGCCATACCAAGGAAAATGAAGAGTCGTGATAGGAATAAAAGACAAATGGAAAATCCCAACCATCTAAAGCCCAAGCTACACCAATACATAAAAAGACAAAACATGACCAATTTGAGAAATTATTTGATCACTAGTGGAATAATGACCACCAACTTCATATATCTTTATCTTCATCATAGTGCCCATGCTAGAACTACTCAACACCAAGTGAATTAAAGTGTAAGAGTTGGTATAGAATTCTCTATACTATGCAAGATTTGGCTCTGAAGGTAGCCACCCAAGATCTAGGAGCTTCAATGAAAGCATAAGAGAGATCCAACATGAAAGAATAATTATATTTTATCAAAGGATGCAAATATGCATACAATATGTATATCAATATATATATTATGCATTATATTGCAATAAGAAGTGAGACATAGGACAACATAGGATTATGACAAGTGTCATAATCATATTACATGAGACATAAAGAGATAACTATCCTAAGTGTGTCCTAAGTATGCCCTAAGTAAACCTAACCAGACAAGTGTGAATAGGACCTAATGTAGAACCAGTTAGGTAATATACCTTGTTCACACCAACAAAAAAGATATTTGGCTCTACATGTTGCATGAAACTATTGAATAGATATTTGGGTGTTGACCATATTGCTAAGCAATGGAAATCATTCCAATAATGATCCTAAGAGAAGAATATCATCCTAGAGACCTATAGCAAGTTAGGAAAACACCCCTCAAGAGGCCTTACAACATTAAGACACAAAACTTAACACAACCACCTCAGTTTGGGAGACCAATATATTCAAGGAATAGGCTTACACCCCTCTATATAAAACAACAACCCCAAGGATAAAATGCATGCCTTGGGACACTATTATCTATGGTCACTAAAAGAAGTTTTGAAAGCCTATTTTTGATCATTCAAAAACCACCAATCAATTATCGGCCTTCTTCAACCTCCACATCAACTAAATTAGACACACTTCATTCCTATCCCATTTCTTTGCTTATTTTTCACCTTATTAAAATCATATTATTGGATGAATGAATACAACTCTAGTAATTAAATAAATAAATAATTGCAATCATAATTTTTATTTTTATTCACACCCTTCTCTCTTGTGAATATCCAATTTCATGACCATTGCCCATCAACTTATGCACAAAAACTTTCAAATCAACATTTAGGATTTCATATTTAAAGGCAACCTCTTAGGGAACTCAGACATAATCCACAAGCATCAATTACAACAATCATATAGCATTAAGAGCATTTCATAGCATTAATTACAACAATCATATAGCATTAAGAGCATTTCATATCAAAACATCAAATGTTGCATTAGTGATGCATTTGTTGCATCAGACATCCAACATTTTAATACTCATATTATTGTTAAACAAATTGTGAACAAGAACAGGCAAGGGGCTTGATTGAGACTCAAGGAAGTTTCATTGTTCAATCATATCCAATCAAGCCCCCAAAGGTTTTCTTTAACATTGCCTTGAACTCACTTCAACTATTACATGAGAGGCACAAAACTAAAAGCATACAATAGACAAGGATGGGATTGCAATAAGAGGATGTCCTTTTGAGACAAAAGGTTAGGATTGCACTAGCAATCACATCTATATTTTGTGCAAGGATTAGAGACATACATGCTTTGGGAGTAACACCTCAAATCTAAGTTCTATAGTAGGAAGATTGTACAGAAATGCAACAATAGTCTAACTGCCATCATTGATATTTGACTTAACGTGCTCTCATGGGTTGAAATGCAATAGGTTGTGTTCTTTTATACAACACCCTGGTATGCATTTTGAAATAATTTGCGCTTTAGTCAACTTAACTAGTTAGAAAGGGGCACATGAGGTCAATTTAAAAAATTCAAGATTCAAATCTTTACATGCAAAAGTAATATTAATTAGGATAAAATTATTTGCTC
Organism: Cunninghamia lanceolata; assembly: GCA_027924645.1. NCBI lineage: Eukaryota > Viridiplantae > Streptophyta > Pinopsida > Cupressales > Cupressaceae > Cunninghamia > Cunninghamia lanceolata. The sequence goes on along the minus strand of BSBN01000281.1, from coordinate 2,075,071 downwards.
ACTTCCACAAACAAATCATTATATAAAAAATAATGTAATTAATAATTAATTTAATTTAAATATTATAAAACCAAACATAGAAATGGAAATAAAAATAGATACTCTTATAGTGCACAATACCAAACGATAAATGTAGATAAATGGATGGTTTAACTTAAGAATAACTAATCTGAAAAGTAGAGGAGTGTACTGCCCGCTGTATCTTCACCAGAATGATATAGAACTGAAATGGATTAAAGGACAGTAGTAAGACCTAATAAATAGAAGCCACATAATCAAGAGTTATAGTGCTTAAGATCCTAAACATCAATCTACAAAATAAATTAATAATTCTCTGTAGAACATTTGCATATAACCCAAAGCCAGGTCAAGCACCTACTCTCGTGATATTGACACCTAGAAATGTTTAATAGGGTTCAAATTGATATTTTTATGCTATTAACGTGCTTCACGTCTGTTAGGTTTGAACATGACGTTTGATTACATGGACTTTTTGCAGCTACATTCACCCAACAGTGAAAAAAATACCATCCCATTGGACTTTCTAAACGAACTCATTTTCATGTTGACGTTTCATACAATTATAAGAAATAAAAGAGAGCATGCCATCCATTCTGTGGGTTACTGTTGAATATCATCCATTTCAATAATTAAAGGTTAATTTTGGTCAATAAAAATAGAATAGATATTTACCACTTTTTATTGTGAATGAGGTGTAAAATTACTATTAACTGTTTAACCATTAAAATAAATGATATTTAAGTAGAGTGGCTGTCCCAAAAAATTGAAAATAAATTTAATATATTTTTCTGAAACTGAACATATCCTTACAATTGAGCATCACCGAGGGAGGATTTCTCCTCTCGTCTCATCAAACTCTATTTCCTCACCTTCTTCTGTAGGTGGTTTGGCAGGTATCAACAATTTTTAGAGGTAAACCACATAACAATCCTTTGTTTCCACAAGTGGACTTGAACAACAAATTGATGGGCCTCTTGGCCATAACCCTAAAGACAACCAATCCAACACCTTGTACTTTTTCCTTGTATTCCCCAAAAATACATCAATACATTATTTTACAACTCAATCCGCTGCAGAATTGGAGGCATGGAAATCATATTCCATATATACATCGGCTGGAATGCTTTGGCGACTCCTTCCTAATTTCTCAGCTTCCAGAGAAATAATAAAGCAATTAATTAATTAATTGGGACCCCAACAGCTGAGATACATGACATGTCGCAGTGCCTCCTCAGATTGCTTTCTTCTTTGGCAATGGAGATCGCCAGCTTCCTGAGATTGAACTTTGCATGAAGAGAAGAATCCAAGCGCAATAGCAGAAGATGCAGCAGCAAGTGATAAAGAGAATAGCTTGGCCGTAAGATGCTTCAGAAGTGTACCCTCTTCCCGTACAAAATCCTTTGAACTCATTTTTCCTTTCTTTCTCAGATGAAAAGCTTGAATAGCAACTTAGCAAGTATGATAAGATATGAGAGATGATATCTGTGTTTGGAAACTTTGGATAGCAAAAATGAGGATGTGAGGAAGATTAAAAAGAGTGGCAAGTGGAGTAAAGTGCGACAAAACCACCGGCTTCTCTGAGTTCCACTTGTATTTCCTTTCTAACGGCGCTCTATACTAGGAATTGAATTTTAGTAGTTTGCCATTTTGTGGGACCCGCTGAGCTACAAAGCACATTGTTTTCTGTTTTCTCTTGAAAATCGTGTGACACCTTTTGTTAAAAAATTTGGAAAATCATGGGCAGTTCGCCCCCCTAAAAACCAAAAAACGATATCAAAACAAATTATATTGAAAAATCGATTCAATGAAGGCAGGCATACGAATAAGATAAGCAAAAGTAAAAGTAACACGAGATTATTATGTGATAAGCATGAGCAGGGCAGTTGTATAGCGCTATTTAAAGATTTTAGCTGTAAAATACAATAAAAAAATATTTTACTGTATTGATATACAAGTAATATATTTTTAGAACTATAAAAAAAAATCAATATAAAAATCTGAGTATGTATATATATATATTAGATTTGTTTTTTAATAGAATATATCCTAAATCTTTTAGATTTGTTTTTTAATAGAATACATCCCAAATTTTTAGATTTGTTTTTATGAATATAATTATATGTTCATTTTAAATATATATCTTTTAAATTTGTTTGTTAATAGAATATATCCAAATTTTTAGATTTGTTTTTCTATGAATATAATTATATATTCATTTTAAATATATATCTTTTAGATTTGTTTTTTAATAAAATATATGGGATTTGTTTTTTATGAATATAATTATATATTCATTCTAAATCATATAATATATATTTTTTCCATTTATTTTTAATTTTTTTAATAGAACTTCTATTATTTAAGAAAAAATTTCTAGATAGATTTATTTTTTATAGAATACATTCATTCTAGTTTTTTGCTTTTATTTTTAAATTTTTTAATACAAACTTCTATTAATTAAGAAATAGATTTGTTTTTTATACTAGTTTTTTGCTTTGATTTTTAAATTTTTTAATTGGAACTTCTATTATTTTTAAAAACATTTCTTAGATTTGTTTTTTTAATAAAATATTTTATTTATCTTAAGCTTTTTCACTTGGTAAAGCATTCACGGATTCGGGTTTTGAATTGAGAAAGCTCCAACTTTATATATAAAATTTTGACTTGCATTTAAAAAAATTAATTCTCACGTGATAGGCAATAGTGAAGATTAAACTGTAGGAAAAAAATTCCCTCACAGGCAAGGTGGACTATCAAATTTAAACCCTGAGCATGAGGATTCTAAGATGTGGTCACGTGGCCAATTTAACAATAAGATAATGATAGCTATGAATGTAGAAAGTATGTAAGTACAAATAAGATGTAAATAATACGAGTATGATAAGGATTATAAAAATATAAGTATACAATAGAAGTACACTAAAAAAAATCATAACTTGGAAAGTGTGTGATTATATTAGCATAACATGAGGTCATAAGATTTACATATCATAAACATATTAGTTATCATAAGATAAAGCATTGTAAGCATTAAATAAATATAAAAAAATTATTATAGAAGTATAAACATATAAGTATGTAAGCATGAGAATGATAACATAAGATGTAAGCATTCTAATTATCAAAAAGCATTGAAACTTTCATACGATAATAAGTGTATTTAAGGTAAGTGTGAACATTATAGAGTTGAATAGAAAGGACAAGTAAATATGAAATAGGAAATTGGAAATGCATATTTGAGATACTTACTTTTCCATGACCAATGTGTAAGTGAAAATAGAAGATGAAAGATATACCCCTTCCTTTTAACAATCATGGATGTATGTCACTCTACTTAAATATCATCCACTTCAATGGTCAAACAGTCAATAGTGATTTTACAACTCATTCTCTAACACCCCCAAGCCCAGAAGCAAGAAAATACAATATAAACCCTAATTTATGTAAAGCCCACACTTGGTCAAACACAAACACTTCATCAAACACAACTTTTTTTTATTCTCCTTAAAACTCTAGTGTTTTCTTAACCCTCAATGGGATCAAAAACAAGAGAAGATATAATCCACATTAGAAGATCATTAGATAACAAACCACCTAACTCACAACTTTACTTCGTCTAAGACACAAGCATAGTGATAAAATATTTAAAATATTTAAATCTTCTTTTCCTAAGAGTGTATGAATTCAATAAGCATATAGGCGTGAGTTATATACTAGGTTCTTTATCATGTGTAAGCATAAACACAAAGTAAGGTTGGATACATCAACCCAACTAATAAACACTAACAAGTAGAATTACACTATATTCAATTGGACTTAATATGATATATATCAAGTTTCCATATAGACTATCAGTGTATGTAGATTCTCACCTCTCACCTAATGTCATGCCCATAATTAAGTCTTATGAATCTTAAGTAAATAAAATCATTCATAAATAAAAATAAAATTCTCTTAAGTAAATAAATAACTCTTATGTAAAGGAAATGATCCTTAAGTAAATAAAATCATTCCTAAGGTAAAACAAAATTCTCTTAAGTAAATAAATAACTCTTAGGTATTAAAAATAAAATATTTTGCTACACAAAGATATGAGTATTCTTGTCTTTTAACTATAATCCTAAACTTAATAATAATCGAAGCCATAATTATATTTTACTTTATTAAGAGCCCATCAAAATAATTAGATAAACGAACACAGATTTTAAAATAATCCTAACATCTTAATAATATTTTATCATAGGTGCAGCAAAGAAATTGGATATGATCAACTTCCCATCTACAATACCAAATCTCCAAAGTCTATCCCATAACAAGGAATTACTCAGCAATATGTTTTTAAGTACTCGAGGACAATTTATAACAAGTGCCTAAAATTGTGTGCAACACATTATCTTTTTTTCTATATTGAAAGGATGAAATTTTATAATAGAAAACAGTCCACATGGACTGTAAATAGAACAAACAACTAAACCGTCAGCATACAACAAACAAGCATACAACACTTGGACTTCATCATTTATAATACATAGACAAAGTTGGTCATGGATGACTATGTTTTGATGGGTCTATAGATTGATGGGTAGTTGGTCTATACAGCTTAATTCCTTGCATTACACTGTGTTTTATTCTACTCATCTGGACTGTGGTTTGTTCTTCAACTTATTTGGTGAGGCACCAACACTTGTGCGTGCAACACATTTGATTAAACATTAGGTAAATAACTAGCAATTGCCAGCTCAAGTAAAAAGAAATACCCTTGTTCAATTTCAAAACTATACATCATACAAATAAGTGTTCCAAGTTCTCTGCTAGCAAAAACACATTTGCATAATAACATTACACACTAGCCTTACCAAAAAAAAAGTAAAAAGTAGATTAAAATCAATTAATATACTAATATGAGAGGCAAACACTAAAATTCCATTGGGATATAAAGACCTGTACTTTTATTTGAAACTAGGGAATGCTGCACAGCGTTGAAATATTATTTACTCCCTAAGGCAACCACGTATGCTAAAGAAATTACATGGTTTTAGTAATATTTATCTGCACTTCACAACATAAACTCAGTGTCAAACTAGATTAACATAAGAGGTTAAATTAAACACATGTAGTGCCCTTCTCTCAGGTTTTAAAAAAAGAAACTTTATTTAAGAAAACAAAGGTGTGGGAGATGACGCCCTAATTAGGGCATGCCCCCACGCCTCTCAACCCTAAAACACTGCTAAGAAAACTTGCATCTTTCCCATTATTTTTGGTGGAGCCCTTGTTTATTCGGCCTGCCTTTCTTAGGCCGCCAGGTGCCACACCAAGCAACTGTGTTACTCCTTTTTTGTTCTCTCCTACTATTCTCTGCTCTCATAACACCGCAAGTGGAAGGAACACACAACTTTAATCCCGCAGAGCCATTATTCCTGTCGTCCATGGTGGCGCTAGCGATTAGGAATGCTTCTAATATTTTTTTTTTCTTTTGTATCTAAGTTGCAGCTTGGAAGCATTGTAAGGGCCCTCTTGGCGATTCTGTGTGGACAATTCTAGAGAGCAGCATAACGGAGGGCATTGTGAGTTTTTTTTGTTAAAGGTCTGGTTTAGATATTTGTCCCAGTTACTCATTAATCTAAGATTGGGAGTCAACAACAATCTAACTCTTGCTGAAGTATTTCCTTTGCCAAACTAAATGTATCTATTTTTTTTCTTTTGCAAACAAGGATTCCATAACACTTGCCTAGTCCGTGTTCACTGTAGCAACCCACGAACACTAGATTTGCCCTATTTAAACTCTATGTTAATTTTTTTTTACGAATCAATGTGTCTGAGTATGAGTGGAGATAAAATAAGAGTTTGCTTAATTTTTTTTTTTCAAGACTGAGATGTTCTTTTACATTAATGACACAGTTCTTTTTTTTTGGTTTTCCTTGCACAAATGATCCAAACAGACTTGGTTTTTGAGAAATATCATATGAATGGGTTGGACAACTCTGCAAAAACCTTCACAACACTCAGCAGTCAATGAGCCAGGAGAACATTATGTCCAGTTTCATAATGAACAAATACGAATCATTTAAGAGTTTAGTTTATGGTTTAGTTGAAGAATCCTTCAACTTTTGTTTCTTATGTTAAGTACCCAGCAGTAATGAACCATCATTTACCAGATGTAATAATGATAGTTTTCAATAAAGCACATTACCTCAGATTAAATCCATTATTTTCTGCAGCATTCATTTAATCTTTAACAGTCACTAGTAAGCAATATAATGAATACAGACATGGAACAGTGGGAAACATTTACATAATGCAATTTGTCTAATTACTTAATCTAATAGTTTTCTTCAAAAGTAAAGAACAGATACAATAGTTGAATCATTTGTTTACAAAAAGTATACAATATTTTCTTCTCTTTCTTTTGCACTCCTGAGAACATCAATACAAAAGTAAACTTTCCTTCAACACCTTCCAGTTTTAAGATACTCATCCTCCTTGACATGTCGGGATTCTACCAAAATGTAAACTTCCTTTGAGACATTCCAATTATAGACACCCATCTTCTTTGACCTATAGAGACCTGCACAAATGCCAACTTGCTTGTGTAGCCAATGGAGGCTCACCTCCCAACCAAGGACAGGAGTTGTTCACCCCCGAGCCAAGGGAAAACACTAGGAAACCCATGTTTCTATGACCACACCCATTCTTACCCACATAAACAAAATACACCATATATGTACATGTAACATACTGACCCATGAACATTTAACATTTACAGGTTCCAAACATAGTCACAAGAAGAATCCTGTAGGAGACTTCATAAGGGGAAAAAGGTAGGGTGGCTCCCTATAGGAGATATAAAAAAAATAGAATCCATTAAGTGTTGTAGGAATCAGCTTATATGGGGTACTCTTACCCATCACCTACTTCCTATAGGAACCATCCCCCCCTTAACCCCATACAAGACTATTATACCAGAAACTCTTTTCCACTAATGGACACCAACATTAAACATTTCTTGATAATTTTTAACACATACATAACAAATCAGCTCAGCAGATATCCACACAACCACAATATGGAACAACTCAGTAGAAATAGCACAGTATGTAGCACATTTCACAGTTGAGTATATTGTCTTCTCATTGATGTCAAAATATCAGGATATCAAGATGTTGCATTTCACAGTTTTCACAAGATGCAGTTGACAGGTACATATCATGTTTGGTTATGCAATCAGTGTTGTGAAGTTGCCTTTTAATGAATTCGAATTGGTTACAGAGAATTCATCTAGTTGGATCAGATGTGTTGATCACATGATATTTCAGAAGGATTCTTCATAGGACAGTTTAAGTCATGCTTTCAGTGAAAGTGGCTAAGGTTGGCATTATGAGTGGTCTTCATGCAATTATGACACATTTTTGATTGTGACTTGTTGTAATCACAGTGGTTTGGTATCATCTCAGTATTCACAGTGGTTTGGAGGTTTGGTATCATCTCAGTTTTCAAGTTGTAAAACTCTTACAAGTTTATAATGACAAGTGACACATATAGTAGTGTATAATGCTCTTTATTGTTTCACAAGACCTAAATAAAATTTCCTTAAAAACCTATTATAGCCGTCACTGCACTTTTCTTATAATCGACTGTTGACTGGCTGGAGCGGTGATTGTCACTTAAGTGACAACTTAAGGGGTGAAGACTCGTCAGTCTTACCAGCCCCGTTGCCTAGGGTGCCCGGTAACCGGTTACAGTTTTGTGTGCTCCGCGGGAAACGGAAAATCAACGATCATCTTTGAATCCTCATGTGGCGGGCACCGCAGATCGGAGGGTTATGTTTTAAATGGAAAGTTTAGTCAAACGGTTAGTTCATGCCTTTAAAGTTGACGTCCTCCATTGTTCAAAAAGGTAATAAAACATGTTTTTCTTGACCTTTCTCACCGAAGTTCAAGGGCCACTGAAGTTGATTTTTGTGTGAAGGAAAGAGTGAGATTTAGAAGGTTTCTAATTGAGCAGAAGATGAAAAGGCAGAGTTCTTCGAAGGGGTTTCATTTTTTCTTGTTTTGTGTTTTTGATTTTGATTAGAGAGTATGATTAGATTGAGAAAAAATATGATGTTGAAGTTGAACCGATTTTTGAAGATTTTGTTTTGATGGAAGTTTATTTTGTATATAGAGAGATTTTGTATTGCAGGTGCATTATCATTGCAGATAAGGGGATGATCTTGATGAGTGTGAAAATATTTTTTCAGAGCATGAGAAAATAAGTTGATTTTGAGTTGAAGAGTTTTGAGAGAGGTTTTTTAGGATGAGAAAGATTTCTTGAGAAGATGAAAGATTTTATTATGAGATGAATGTTTAAAGGTATGATGGTGTAATCCAGATTGAAAGGTTTTTATGACTAAAGAGCAGAGCATTAATTTTTGTTGATAGGATGATGCAATCAAGATTGAAGTGTTACAGAGCAGATTGAAGTTTTGAAAGATAATCATTTTCAGAGAAGGTTAATTTTTCAATTTTGCAGTCAGAGAGTTTATTATATTGTGAATTGATTTTGGAATTGTGTTGCAGAGGAAAAATACATTTATTTGATTCTTTTTAAAAGGGAGAAATAAGGTATTGTGATTATTGAAACAGGGAAATCCCCTGATTTGTTCTTTTCATTGAATGTTGATGTTGTAATGTCAGTGAGACATGCAGAGAAGTACAATATGCCAGTGAGGCAAAATTGTAATGTCAGTGAGACAATTGTAATCAGAAATTTGTGTTAAGCCAGTGAGGCAGTTGAGTGGTTTTTATACCCCAGTAGGGTTTTCCACTCGGGAAATTTCTTGTGTCAAGTTTTGTTTTGATACTCTGCATATTTTCTTTGTTCTATCTAAAGAATTCTACAATTGTGAATTTAAATTAAGAAAAGGAGTAAAAAGTGTTAAAATTGTTAACAACACTGATTCACCCCCCCTCTCAGTGTTGAGTGTATTCCTACAATTGGTATCAGAGCTTGGTACCCTATCAAAGCTTAATCAGCTTGGGTAGATCATATTTCTGGAATACTTATCATGGCAAGTCAAGAAGGTTACTCTAATTATAAAGCACCTGTGTTTGATGGTTCTAACTATGCTTTTTAGAAATTTAGGATGGAGTCATATTTGTCATCTCTGGGGTATGATGTGTATGCTGCCATTGTTACTGCATATACTGCTACAAATCCTCCTAGCACAGCTGATGAGAAAAGAGCATATGAAAATAATGCTAAGGCTAAAAATGCATTATGTTGTGGTCTTACCAATGACATACTTGTCAAAATCATGGAGTGCAAAACAGCCAAGGAAATATGGGACAAACTGTCTAATATTTATCAAGGAGATGATAAAATCAAAGAAGCAAAACTGCAATCCTACAAAGCTAAATTTGAAAGTCTCAGAATGAGTGATGATGAGAAAGTGGCAGAATATCTTCTAAGGGTCCAAGAAATTGTGAATGCTATCAGAGGACTTGGTGATACACTGGAAGAGAAGACAGTTGTTACAAAAGTCTTAAGGACTTTAAATCCTAAATATGAATCCAAAGTGTTTGCAATAGAAGAAAGAGACTTAAGCAAAGTTACCTTTGATGAACTTCATGGCACTTTCACAGCTTATGAGATGAGAATTAGCAATGACATACTTTCAAGCAAAGAAGCTGCTTTCAAATCAGTCAGAAAAGAAAAGGAGATTTCTGATTCAGAAGATTTGGATGATGATCAAGAAATATCTCTTGCAAGCAAGTTGAAGAAGGGATCTGTTGGTAAGTACAAAGGTAAGCTTCCATTCAAATGTTTTGAATGTGGAAAGATTGGACACTATGCAGCTCAGTGTCCTTACAAAGACCTAGACAGTGATGAAGATGAAAACAAGAAGCAATTTAAAAAGAAACAGTTTGTTTCTAGAAGGAAAAATAATTTCAGAAAGAAAAGAAGTTTGTTCATAAAAAATGTTGATATGTCTGAAAGTGATTCAGATGATTTTCTTGATGAAAATGCACAGACTTTATTTATGGCTATTCTAAATGAAGTTCAAAATGAAAAATGTGAGGAACAATCAAACAGTTGTGAAGCTGTTATTGATTTTGAAGGAGAATTGATGTGTGCATTAAGTCAAGTCAAGAAACTTAAAAAGGAAATCATTGCACAAAGAAGTCAGTTTCAAAAAGAAAATGATATCATGAATAACAAGTTAACTTGTTATGAGAAACAGATTACTGATCTAATTCTTTCTCTTGAAGAAAGTAAGAAAATTATTGATGATAAAGACAAAGAGTTGAATAACAAGGACAAGGAATGTCATACACTTGAAGCTGAAATTGTTGGTCTGAGAAGAAGACTTGATATGTGCAGAAGTAGTGATAAACTTGATGATCTTCTTGATAGACAAAAAGGATTCAAAGATAAATCAGGTCTTGGATTTGAAGAGGGACAATGTTCTCAAAAGGCTAGTACAAAAGGCAAATCAATCATAAGGACAACAAACTACAACAGAAGTGATACTTTCAGGTATAATGCTCAATTTACTGGATATTGTTTTTGTTGTAACAGGTTTGGACACAAAGCCAGTGAATGCAGATTTGGAGTCAGAAGAGAAATGCATTTATTTCCAAGGAATCCATTCATGTTCTTAAGAAGTTTGAAGTGTCACAATTGTAAAAATTTTGGGCATATTGCCAAATTCTGTAGACCTTCATTGCAAATGCAGCAAACAACAAGAAATACTGTTTCAGGTTTGTCTTCTTTGAGTTCTGAAAAGAAATTGTTTGTTTGGAAACCTAAGGTAATTAATAAGAGCTTTGATGTTATGATTGCACAAGCTGCTTTTAATGCCAAAAGGAAGGAACAGTGGGTGATTGACAGTCATTGCTCCAACCACATGACAGGGGACAAAGATAAGTTTGTTAAATTTGAAGACATTAATGAAGGTTCTGTTATGTTTGGAAATAATGATTGCATTATGATTAGAGGCAAAGGTACAATTCTTCTTGATGATGAAACACCACTACATGATGTGTATTTTGTAGAAGGACTGAAGCACAACCTGTTAAGTGTCAGTCAAATATGTGACAATGATTTTAATGTGGTTTTTGATGCACATGGATGTGAGATCAAAAAGAAATCAGGTAAAGTTATTGCAACAGGTCTAAGGACTAGTGGTAACATCTACAATCTTCATAACTCAGAAACTAAAAGTGTTGATAGCCATATCTGTTTCATGGGTCAAATTGAGGAAAGTTGGTTGTGGCATAGAAGACTTGGTCATGTGAATTTTGACAATCTTGTGAGAATCAGCAGGAATCACAATGTTAGAAATATGCCTCATATTTCAAAACCAAGTAATACTATATGCAAAGAGTGTCAGCTGGGTAAGCAAACCAAAGTTAGTTTCAAGCCTAAGGAGTATTTTACTTCAAAACCTCTGCAGCTGGTACATTCAGATTTGTGTGGTCCTACAAGGACTAAAGCTCTGGGAGGAGAAAAATATTTTATGCTTTTCATTGATGACTTTTCAAGAATGACATGGGTAACATTCTTAAGGCATAAATCAAAGGCATTTGATAGATTCAAAATCTTCAAGAAGATGGTTGAAAAGGAATCTGATTTCAAGCTAAAATGTTTAAGGTCAGACAATGGAGGAGAGTACACTTCAAAAGAATTTGAAGAGTATTGTGAAAAACATGGGATAAGAAGGCAATTCTCCACTCCTAGAACTCCACAGCAAAATGGAGTAGCTGAAAGAAAAAATAGGACTGTAAAAGAGATGGCAAGAACCTTACTACATGATGCAAATCTGCCTAATGTCTATTGGAGAGAAGCTGTTCATACAGCTGTATATACTTTGAATAGAGTTCAATTAAGGGTAAAGTCAAATTATACTCCTTATGAACTTTGGTATGGTAAGTCAGCTAATGTTGGGTATTTTAAAATTTTTGGAAGTAAGTGTTACATCAAGAAAGATAATGATAGCTTATGTGGTTTTGAGTCTAGATGTGATGAAGGCATATTTCTTGGTTATTCTACACATAGCAAGGCATATAAGTGTTTTAACAATAGGCTCAAAAGAATAATTGAAAGTACTAATGTTAAGGTGGATGAGGATTTGCAGCCCTGTATGCAGTTGATTCATGACAATGAAGTTGATCATCATTCACAAAAGGAAGAAGAAATTCAGGAAGAGGAAGAAGATCCTGAAAAATCTGTTGATATTAAGACAAAGACTCTTTCAAAGGCTTTTCAAAGAGATCATCCTCATGATTTGATCATTGGGGATAAGGACAGTGGTGTGTTAACAAGAAGAAGAAAGCTTGATGCTGCACATAATCAAGCACATGTGTGTTTGATATCTGAAATGGAACCAAAGAATTATGTTGAGGCCAGCAAAGATGAAGCCTGGATTAAAGCCATGGAAGAGGAGTTAAGTCAAATAGAAAAGAACAAAACATGGGAACTTGTTCCAAGACCAGAAGGTAAGAATGTCATTGGATCAAAATGGGTGTTTAGGAATAAGCTTGATGATAAAGGTAAAGTTGTTAGAAACAAAGCCAGATTGGTTTGCAAAGGGTATTCACAAATTGAAGGTATTGACTTTGAAGAAACATTTGCTCCTGTTGCTAGATTAGAAGCTATAAGAATGTTTTTAACTTTTTCAGTTTATAAAAATTTTAAAGTTTACCAAATGGATGTAAAATCAGCATTTCTAAATGGAGATCTTGAAGAAGAAGTCTACATGGAACAACCAAAAGGTTTTGTGAATAAAGATAATTCAGATCATGTTTATAGGTTGAAAAAGGATTTATATGGTTTAAAGCAAGCTCCAAGAGCTTGGTATTATAGATTGGATAAGTTTCTGCAGGAACAGGGATTCACAAAAGGAGGTGTGGACAGTAATTTGTACTATTTAATCAAAGGTGAGGATATTCTGGTTGTTGAAATTTACGTTGATGATATCATTTTTGGTAGTAACAATGATGATATGAGTCATTCATTTCCTAACATTATGAAGTCAGAATTTGAAATGTCTATGTTGGGAGAATTGTCTTTCTTTCTTGGTCTTCAGGTATCTCAACTTGAAAAAGGAATATTTATCTCACAAAATAAATATGCCAAAGAGATGTTAAAGAGATTTCAAATGGATGATTGCAAACCTTTGGGTACTCCTATGGAGACAGGGCATAAGCTAAGTAAAAATGATGAATCAGCTAAAGTAGAACAGTCTCTGTATAGATCTATGATTGGGAGTCTTTTATATCTCACTGCTTCTAGGCCTGATATTGTGCAGGCTGTTTGTTTGGTTGCTAGATTTCAAGCTTGTCCTAAACAATCACATTTGAATGTTGTTAAGAGAATCTTTAGATATATTAAGGGTACACTTGATTTTGGTTTATGGTATCCTAGACACAGTGATTTTACACTTCTTGCCTATACAGATGCAGATTGGGCAGGGTGTCCTGATGACAGAAAAAGCACAAGTGGGGCAGCTTTCTTTCTGGGTGGCAGATTGGTTGCATGGCATAGTAAGAAACAAGATTGTGTTTCTCTATATACAGCTGAAGCTGAGTACATTGCTGCTTCATCATGTTGTACACAGGTACTTTGGATGGTACAATCACTTCTTGATATTAAGGTTGAGGTTAAAAAGCCTGTGTCTATTCTTTGTGATAACACAAGTTCTATCAATATGTCAAAGAATCCTATAATGCATTCAAGAACTAAGCACATTGCTATCAGATATCATTTTCTAAGGGAAAAGGTGATTGAAAATGAAGTTGCTTTGGAATATGTGCATACTAGTGATCAATTGGCTGATATATTCACAAAGCCTTTGCCAAAGGAGACATTTGAAACTCTGAGACAGAGACTGGGAGTTCTGTCTCTTGTCTCTCTTCAGTAAGTTACAGAGATATTAGATTCAGGGGGAGTTGTTTTCTAGATTATTTTAATGTCCTGAATCTCATTTGTACATAGTCTGTATATAGTTTTTGTACACATTTTTTTTGTTGGCAGTGTTACAGTATTGTGCATTTGATCAGTGTAAAGTAAAGTGTTGGTTTTTGGCAAAATTTTTTTAGAGGATTGCATTTACAAGAGCAGGAATCTATTAGTTGTGGTATTTTTTTTTGCCTTTGACAATTTTATGTCAAAAAGGGGGAGAAATGAGTTATGGTTTTGCCATCAATGTCAAAGACAAAGGGGGAGTTTTGTAGCACATTTCACAGTTGAGTATATTATCTTCTCATTGATGTCAAAATATCAGGATATCAGGATGTTGCATTTCACAGTTTTCACAAGATGCAGTTGACAGGTACATATCATGTTTGGTTATGCAATCAGTGTTGTGAAGTTGCCTTTTAATGAATTCGAATTGGTTACAGAGAATTCATCTAGTTGGATCAGATGTGTTGATCACATGATATTTCAGAAGGATTCTTCATAGGACAGTTTAAGTCATGCTTTCAGTGAAAGTGGCTAAGGTTGGCATTATGAGTGGTCTTCATGCAATTATGACACATTTTTGATTGTGACTTGTTGTAATCACAGTGGTTTGGTATCATCTCAGTATTCACAGTGGTTTGGAGGTTTGGTATCATCTCAGTTTTCAAGTTGTAAAACTCTTACAAGTTTATAATGACAAGTGACACATATAGTAGTGTATAATGCTCTTTATTGTTTCACAAGACCTAAATAAAATTTCCTTAAAAACCTATTATAGCCGTCACTACACTTTTCTTATAATCAACTGTTGACTGGCTGGAGCGGTGATTGTCACTTAAGTGACAACTTAAGGGGTGAAGACTCGTCAGTCTTACCGGCCCCGCTGCCTAGGGTGCCCGGTAACCGGTTACATTTTTGTGTGCTCCGCGGGAAACGGCAAATCAACGATCATCTTTGAATCCTCATGTGGCGGGCACCGCAGATCGAAGGGTTATGTTTTAAATGGAAAGTTTAGTCAAACAGTTAGTTCGTGCCTTTAAAGTTGACGTCCTCCATTGTTCAAAAAGGCAATAAAACATGTTTTTCTTGACCTTTCTCACCGAAGTTCAAGGGCCACTGAAGTTGATTTTTGTGTGAAGGAAAGAGTGAGATTTAGAAGGTTTCTAATTGGGAAGAAGATGAAAAGGCAGAGTTCTTCGAAGGGGTTTCATTTTTTCTTGTTTTGTGTTTTTGATTTTGATTAGAGAATATGATTAGATTGAGAAAAAATATGATGTTGAAGTTGAACCGATTTTTGAAGATTTTGTTTTGATGGAAGTTTATTTTATATATAGAGAGATTTTGTATTGCAAGTGCATTATCATTGCAGATAAGGGGATGATCTTGATGAGTGTGAAAATATTTTTCCAGAGCATGAGAAAATAAGTTGATTTTGAGTTGAAGAGTTTTGAGAGAGGTTTTTTAGGATGAGAAAGATTTCTTGAGAAGATGAAAGATTTTATTATGAGATGAATGTTTGCAGGTATGATGGTGCAATCCAGATTGAAAGCTTTTTATGACTGAAGAGCAGAGCATTAATTTTTGTTGATAGGATGATGCAATCAAGATTGAAGTGTTACAGAGCAGATTGAAGTTTTGAAAGATAATCATTTTTAGAGAAGGTTAATTTTTCAATTTTACAGTCAGAGAGTTTATTATATTGTGAATTGATTTTGGAATTGTGTTGCAGAGGAAAAATACATTTATTTGATTCTTTTTAAAAGGGAGAAATAAGGTATTGTGATTATTGAAATAGGGAAATCCCCTGATTTGTTCTTTTCATTGAATGTTGATGTTGTAATGTCAGTGAGACATGCAGAGAAGTACAATATGCCAGTGAGGCAGAATTGTAATGTCAGTGAGACAATTGTAATCAGAAATTTGTGTTAAGCCAGTGAGGCAGTTGAGTGGTTTTTATACCCCAGGAGGGTTTTCCACTCGGGAAATTTCTTGTGTCAAGTTTTGTTTTGATACTCTGCATATTTTCTTTGTTCTATCTGAAGAATTCTACAATTGTGAATTTAAATTAAGAAAAGGAGTAAAAAGTGTTAAAATTGTTAACAACACTGATTCACCCCCCCTCTCAGTGTTGAGTGTATTCCTACACAGTACATAGTTTCCAATTATAATGTAAATGTATATAAGCATTTTCCTTCTTATTTTCCTTTCTTTCCCATAACCAACATACAATTTCACTCTTATAACATATTAGAGTGTGTTGCGCAATGAATATATATAATTCTCTTTTCCATTAACAATTTTCTTTCTAGCAGGGAATTTCACATACTTACCTGGACTGTTCAACAACTTCTGTGGACTGGTTCAACCTCACTTACAGTCCCCTTCCTCCTCTAGTTTTTCCTTCTCTTCCTTTAATTCTATCTCCAACTCTTCACCTTCTTCTCCCTTCTTACCACCCAGTCCCCCCACCTTAATTTTCCATCTTTTTTATTATTATTTTTCTTTCTTCCCTTACTTCCTCCTCACACCTGTCTATTGAGCAACATGAATCTTCACATGTGTCCATTTTGTGGGCAGTATGTGTTTTTATTTTGCTGAACCACTTGGCATTCCTTTTCTAGAGACACTTATGCACAGAAAACTTAATATTTATTATTTTTGTCTGAATTCTTGTCACCTTTAAATTACCCCAAAAAAATGCACATAAAACAATTTTTTTCTAGTTTATTATATTTTTCAAGAGGGGTCTACCAAAACTTATCAGTTAACTTTGATTTTTTCCAATTTACAAAGTCTAAATTTTAAAATAAACACATGATTAAAGTAATGATTTTATTTCCCTTATCACATACTACTTCTCAAGTCAATCACACCACATAAGTATGACACATCACACTATGACTCACAATTCACGACACATGACTCTCATTAACAACGTTACCTCTTAAAAAATGGTATTACAGTTACCTATTCCCAACAACTTCCCACACTGACACAACGACACATGAACATGACCATGCTGTGGACCTACGCCTCTCCAAATAGGCTAGGTCAGCTTACAGGGGAACCATAACAGGTCTCCAAGTGTTTTCCCCGATTCCTCTAGCACAAACCTACACACTCATTTCACAATGTCAGTCACAATAACACAAGCTACAAATAACCAACATATCATTGAATGACATGATCCACAGACATACCATATGAATTTACACAACACAACTCATGGAGTAATATATTACTATACGTAAATGAGGAATATAGCCCACTAACATAAGTTACTAGTCATCATCCTAAACATCATATTAAACAACAAAAGTACATAAGCATACATATAGAATGGGTATTGAACATCGTCTAAGCTAGAATCATATGTATGAAAGTAATGTGTAACCATAGACGTAGTCTAATCAAAATACCAGAACCACATATAAGATGTCTCATCACAGAACTATAGTAGAAGAATGTAAGATCACTCCCCGTCATAATGGCGGGTACCGAGGAGGGGTCCTACATCCTCCCCCTTAGGCTTGGACTTCCTCCTGGAAGTTCTTAGAAGATAAGTGTTACCATACAGATCATATAACAAGGAAGCAATCATATTAGCTCAAGTCACATCAATGCATGTTAATCCACAAACCTTATTTTAGACAACTAAGAATATGCTTAATCATTACTACTATCATAAATATATCAATTTATATCTAAGGATTTGAATCAAGTCACCATATTCTATTATAGTCAATAATTTCTAACACTAGACTCTCAACAACACACAGTAATGCACATATCGCATAAACTTAACTCTACATAAAACACATTATTCGAATTAGAACTTTTTTCACATCACATACATCTCCTAAGTGAAACACATGATGGAGACCAATCTCACTTGTATCAAACTACACTTCACCATAAAGACATCACATGACTCACACCACTAGGTTCACCAAGAATGGGTATTACGAGGAGGACGAACTCTAAGATACCATTGAGTAATTCCATAGTGCCATGGAGCCGAATAGCCAATGAATGAATGACCATGCCATGTAGTAGCCACTGTGCCAATATCCAATTTAGCATAACATCATATAATCTCACCTCCAAAGGAACCAATATCATCCATACCATAGTGCCAATAACCAATGAATAGCCATGTCGTGTGGAAGACACTATGCCAAGTAGCAAATCATGAAGGATAGTCTGAGGGTCCTCTCTAGGAGCCCTCTATACATAACTCAGTATGAACAAGATTCCCCAAGCCATCTACTTGTTGGAATTAGATCAGATAACTGAGAGGGGGAGTGAATCAGTTCTCACACAATTGATCTTTTTCTGCTTTTAACCTTCTTTATTATCTTACTACCAGATTAGTGATGTAAACATTAAAGCATAGATCAACAACATAAGAGAAAAAACATAATCAACACACTTGACACCAAGATTTTGACGTGGAAACCCGGTTAAGGGAAAAACCATGGTGGGGGTTAACCCACAAAGATTTGTATCATTTTAAAAGTACTTTAGAAAAATAGAAGGCGCATGCCTTCGAGCGCACTGCCCAGAGCTCACAGCTCAAAGGAGAGGCTCACTGCCGACAGAATTTATTTAGAACAGAAAGAATTAACTGAGAAATAGCATCTACTTCATGCTTGGTTCAGTTTCAATGAATGCTCACAAAACTTCTGCTTTGCCCCAAATTTTTCTTCACTAACTTCTCGCTCTACACTGCTCTCACTCCTTTCCTTCTCTGCTCTACTTTTGATCCTTTATTCAGATTTAATCTATTTTTCTGAAGGATGATGTTTGACAACTCTTCTACAAGTATTTATACACTTCATCCATCTTGGAATGATCAACAAAGTCAGCCAAACTTAACGCGGATCTTTACACTGTCAGCCAAACATAGCTCAGACTTGAATCTTTCTCTACTAACATGCCATGCTTCATAAAATGATCTTTAGATCATCTACAACACGCTAGGAACATCTGGTTGGCTAAGGCAGGGAAGAACAACAACAACCAAGAGGAAACCTTCAATCATGAGCTCCTTTGTCGATGCGGACCACCAACACAACAGCCACATGATCCAGAGACCACCACAAGAATAATTAAGTCAACAGGAACAACCACACCACTTCGCATCACCAAAATCACTCGCATCTTCACATTGAATCCTCAAGAACACACACTGCCATGACTATCATACCAGAAAGATTGCTTCTGGATATCCAAACCATGAGCCACTCGAGTTGAGGGAACACACCAACATCCTAGACATGCCTCTAGATCTGTAGATCACAATATTCTCATACCGAACCAATCCAAACCAACTTCTTGCCACTCTATCATCACAGAACAACTGTAGAAACCTGTTCTACTCAGAGGGACATAACTTCTCCAAATCTTCATGCGGACCTCTCAAATCTCAAATGGAGCAACAATAGACAACCCTATGGAAACCCTTTAATCTACAAACTCTGATCTTCACCTTACTGGAAATACTAATCATTCCTCTGCACTGTCTTCACCATTTCTGACAAAACGATATGTTGACATCAATGACAACACATCAGACACATGTTTGTAACAATCTCCCCCTTTGTCATTGATGGCAACATATGATGTGAAAATAGATTTAACCATCAAGACAAAAACTTCTCCCCCTTTCTCATGTCACACCTGCAACCACTTTCTTCACTACTCCCCCTTTCAACAACAACTACTTACTTCCAAGTTTTTCACATGACTTCTCTCCCCCTTTGACATCAATGGCAAAGGGTGCATATTTGCAATCATCTCTTCCCCTTTTTATTTTAGACTGATCTCCAATGTTTACATACTGACTACTCCCTAAAGTAGTATTTTCTCAACATCAATCTGGATCTCAAGATATGACTGAGAATTCCACCGCACTGATGCACCTTAGTGCATCTTAGTTTTGATTTGGAGGGGTAATAACGCCTAACTTCTCTTCTCTCTGAGATATTCAAAGGTATCCTTAAGAAGAGGCTTAGTGAAGATATCTGCAATCTGATCTTTGGATGACACAAACTCCAACTTGACTTCATTCTCATTTACCTTCTCTCTCAACAAATGAAATTTGATAGATATATGATTTGTCTTTGAATACAACACTGGATTCTTTGAGATACTTATTGCACTAGAATTATCACAAAAGACTGTGATTGGCTCCTCAAACACAACTCTGATGTCCTTCAGCATTTGCTTCATCCATAGAACTTGAGTACAATTATTTGTTGCTGCTATATATTATGCTTCTATAGTAGACAGAGATATTGCCTCTTGCTTTTTGCTCATCCAAGAGACCAATCTCTTTCCCAAGAAAAAGGCACCACCACTAGTACTTTTTCTGTCATCCACATCTCCTGCCCAATCAGCATCTATGTATGCATGAAGAGTAAAGTCATTGTCTTTTGGATACCACACTCCATAATCAATTGTCCCCTTGAGATATCTAAAAATTTGTTTGACTGCCACAATGTGGGATTCTTTTGGATCAGATTGAAATCTAGCAACAAGTCCAATGACGTTCATGATGTCAAGTCTGGTCTAGGTCAGCTAGAGCAATCCTCCAATCATTTATCTATGTCTTTTCTGATTTGCCTTGGGTGAATCATCATCTTTACTTAACTTGCATCCAGTTACCATAGGTGTACCTATTGGCTTTGAATCTTCCATTCCAAACTTCTTCAGTAATTCTTTCACATACTTGGATTGAGATATAAAGATACCTTTGTCTGACTGAACAATTTGCAGAACTAGGAAGAAATTCATATCTCCAAACATAGACATTTCAAATTTACTTTTCATTTGGTCAGTAAATGTTTTGCACATACATTCATTTCCACCAAAAATGATATCACCAACAAAGACTTCAACAATCAGGATGTCCTCATGATTAATCTTGAAGTAAAGATTACTATCAGCAGTACCTTTGCTAAAACCTATCTTAAGCAAATATTTATCCAATCTTGCATACTAGGTTCTTGGGGCTTGCTTGAGTCCATACAATGCTTTTCTGAGTCTACAAACCATGTCACCCTGATTAGACAACTGAAATCCTTCCGGTTGCTCAATGTAGACTTCTTCCTACAAATCTCCATTCAGGAATGCTGATTTGACATCCATCTGATACACTTTAAAATCTTTGAAAGCAGCAAATGCAAGAAACAACCTAACTTCCTCTATTCTTGCCACCAGAGCAAAAGTTTTTTCAAAATCAATTCCTTCTACTTGAGAATAGCCTTTGCATACCAACGTTGCTTTATTTCTTACAACTTCACAATCTTCATTTAGTTTATTCCGGAAGACCCATTTGGTTCCAATTACATTTTTGTCCTTTGGCCTAGGAACAAGATCCCAAGTGTAGTTCTTTTCAATTTGCATTAACTCTTCTTCCCAATTTTCATCAGTGCAGGCTTCACCAATTGATTTAGGTTCAATCCTTGAAATCAAACAAATCTCTTCTTGATCTTCAACAACTCTTCTCCTAGTTTGAACACCTTTATTTCTATCCCCTAAGATTTGATCTTCAGGATAATTCATTCTTACATACCTGAGGGTTTTGGGAATTGCTTGAGCTTCTGTTTCTTGAGCTTGTACCTCAACATCTATATTAATTCCTTGAGTCTTTGGAGTTTTCGGATCAGTCTGCATCAAAGTTTGAACTAACCTTCCTTGATTTTGACTCTCATTTTGATCATCTGAATCATATCCACAAAACCTAGAATGTCCTTCCTTGCTCTCATCAACTCTAACATTAGCACTTTCAACAATCTTTTTAAACCTCTTGTTAAAGCACCGGTAAGCCTTACTTTGAGTAGAGTATCCCAAAAATATTCCCTCATCACTTCTTGTATCAAATTTGCTTAAATCCTCATCTCTTTTGATATAGCATTTACTACCAAAAACTTTGAAATATCTCACAGTAGGAGGATGACCAAACCATAGTTCATAAGGGGTCTTACCAGAATTGCCTCTGATCTGCACCTGGTTAAGAGTGTAGACAACAATACTTACAGCTTCTCTCCAATAAGATTGAGGAACATTTGTTTCCATCATCATGGTCCTAGCAGCTTCTTGAATGGTCTAGTTCTTTCTTTCCACAACTCCATTTTGTTGGGGAGTCCTAGGAGTAGATAACTATCTTTTTATGCCATGCTTTTCATAGAAAGCATTAAACTCATGGGAAGTAAATTCTCCACCTCTGTCAAATCTCAGACATTTCAATTTTTCACTAATTTCATTTTCCACCATCACTTTGAACACCTTGAATTTTTCAAGAGCTTCTAATTTTTCTTTTAGGAAGGTTACCCATATCATCCTAGAGTAGTCATCTATCGACAACATGAAATATCTATCTCCTTGCACACTCCTAATTCTAGTAGGACCACAAAGATCAGTATGTACCAGTTCTAATCGTCCATTTGAGACTTGTTCCTTACTTTTGAATGAAATCTTGCTCTGTTTCCCCAATTGACATTCTCTACATATGATAATAGTTTTCACAAGTTTTGGAAGATCTCTCACAGCCTGAGTGGTACTTATTTTGACAATATTATCAAAATCCACTACACATCCTCCTATGCTATAACCAACTTTGATCTATCTGAGCAATCAAACAGCTTTTGCCAGACCTACTTAAATGAAAAATATTACCTCTGGTTTGAGTACCGGATGCAATTTCAGTTCTGAAACTTTCCAAGATTTTGTACTTTCCATCTTTGAATCGAAGATCATAACCTTTATCAACCAACTGTCCAACACTGAGAAGATTATGTTTCAATCCTTCCACATACAGAACATCATTTGTGCTATTCTTACCATCAAAAGAGATGGATCCTCTGCCACAGATTCTACCAGCTAAGTTATCTCCAAATTTCACAAGCCCACCTTCATAATTTTTAAAATTCACAAACTTACTCTTGTCTCCAGTCATATGATGAGAACATCCACTATCAATCACCCATTCATCTTTCTCAACAACCTGAGCAGCCAAGGCACTTTCCATATTTGCATAACTAGCAGATTCAGTAGACACCAGATCTTCTTCTTTAATGGCAATGAACACCCAATCATTTTCAGGAGAAGCTCCATGATCAGATTCATCATCTGTGACTCCTTCTAAACCAGTTTCTTGGACATAGTAACATTTGTTCTAATTTCGATATATCTTAGGGTTTGGTTTTGAAAACCTCTCCAGACATCTTGAGGCAAAATGACCAATCTTATTACAAGCAAAACATTTGAGTGGTAATTTTCTTTCATACTTACCGGATCCGCTTGGTAATCTTTTGGCGAGAAGAGCTTCAAGATCAGCAGTTTCAAGTTCAATATCTTCAAGATCCTTCCTTATCTCCACTAATCTGATTGATCTTGTAGAAGATCTTTCACCCGGATCATATCTTTGTTTTCCATATACACTGGCCTTAAATGTAGATTTAGATTTAGGAAGAGAATCACCAAACTCACTTAATTCAAAAGCTAAAATTTTGCCAACCAGGTGATATCTTGTAACATCTGAGACAGTCCTAATCTACTCTATAGCAACAACCTTATGTTTGTATGAATCAGTTAAAGATCTAAGTACTTTTGATACAATCTTTGATTCTTCCAAAGTTCCACCAGCACACTTGATACCACACACAAGTTCATTTATCTTTTGCATGTAGATTGTGATGTTTTCATCTTCGCTCATCCTCATAGTTTCAAATTTTCCTCTTAGACTTTGCAGCTTGGCACATTTGACATATTGATCACCTTCATACAGATATTCCAACTTTTTCTAGATTTCATAAGTAGTTTTTAGACCAAAGACATTTGTCATTTCGGAATCAGTCAGGGCACTCAACAAAGCTTCTTTAGCTCGAAGGTTATTTTCAGCATCTTTGACTTGATCTGGAGTTGAAGGACCTTTCTCCAGAGGTTTATACTCAACACTGGTTATTGCCCAATAGGCATCGCCCATGTATTGTAAATGGCACTCCATGCGATTCTTCCAAACAGAATAATTTGTTCCATCAAATCTCAGACTATCCTTCTTGTAGGTCGACATCCTGGATCTCCTCAAGCGGTCAGACTTTTATAAGAGGATCTAGCTTTGATACCAATTGTTGGAATTAGACCAGACAACTGAGAGGGGGGGTGAATCAGTTGTCACACACTTGATCTTTTTCTGCTTTTAACCTTCTTTATTATCTTACTACCAAATTAGTGATGTAAACATTAAAGCATAGATCAACAACATAAGAGCAGAAACATAATCAACACACTTGACACCAAGATTTTGACGTGGAAACCTGGTTAAGGGAAAAACCACGGTGGGGGTTAACCCACAAAGATTTGTACCCTGTTAAAAGTACTTTAGAAAAATAGAAGGCACGTGCCTTCGGGTGCATTGCCCAGAGCTCACTTGTCAAAGGAGAGGCTCACTACCTATGGAATTTATTTAGAACAGAAAGAATTAACTGATAAATAGCATCTACTTCATGCCTGGTTCAATTTCAATGAATACTCACAAAACTTCTACTTTGCCCCAAATTTTTCTTCACTAACTTCTCGCTCTACACTGCTCTCATTTGGTGCAGGGGCACCTAACAAATCTTTTTTTTTGTTTGGATAAGGTCAAACTAACCAGTTGTTCATTTTTAGTTTTGTTTTGTTCAGTTGTAATAAAAGCAATCTGGGGATATGAAGTGGTTGGCCTTCCCCAACTGTCATGAACTGTTTAATCTCCCAACGTGTTGGGATAAATTGGCAGCAAAATGAACATTTGGGTTCAGTTTTGGATTCGGTTGTGTAAGTTCAATTCTGTGCTGAAGAAGAATAAGACTCTATTTCGTCAATTTAGTGTTTCCTATTTTTGTTCAAAGTTTTCATAATTTGCTTGTTGTAGATTTTACCTTCCTGTGGTTTGTCACAAAATGGCTTATTGAGGCATTCCATTGGTTCGACTCTCATTGAGATCAGTGGGATGGCTTCAGTGTATATATATTTGTTTTTATTCTTTTGTTTTGTGTTGAGGTTAGCGGTGCAGGGGATTGAAATGGAACAATCCGTACAGTAGGAGACCTAGCATCTCCATGTGCTAGGGTCTAGGTTGGAAGTTAGACGATTTGAGGACTTGCAGTTTTGTGAAGGCATCATCGGTGAGACAGTGGTCGTCGGCAGGAGATTAGAACCTTAGAGCGATAGTTTTAGTCTACCCGAAGAGTGTATTGTGAATGCATATCGCAAATGTATGTTGAGAATGTATGTGAGAATACATTTCATTGGATACAAAGGGTGATCGGTAGCAACGATGAGAACAGGGTAAAGATACATTGGTCCACCAGTAGTAGCAAGTCATGTTATGCATATACAATAGTTTGCCATATTAGTGCGTGTGGTAGTATCAGGGGACAAGTGAAAGATCCCGCCGATGAGTTAGTCTTGCTGAAGGGTCATAAAATGAAATGTTAGATTGAAACCACCTTTTCGTTGAACGCTCTACATCATCACTCCTTTCCTTCTCTGCTCTGCTTTTGATCCTTTATTCAGATTTAATCTATTTTGCTCAAGGATGATGTTTGACAACTCTTCAACAAGTATTTATACACTTCATTCATCTTGGAATGATCAACAAGGTCAGCCAAACTTAACGCGGATCTTTACACTGTCGACCAAACATAGCTGAGACTTGAATCTTCCTCTACTAACACGTCATGCTTCATAAAATGATCTTTAGATCAACTACAACACGCTAGGAACATCCGATCGGCTAAGGCTAGGAAGAATAGCAACAACCAAGAGGAAACCTTCAATCATGAGCTCCTTTGTCAATGCGGACCACCAACACAATAGCCACACGATCCAGAGACCACCACAAGCACAATTAAGTCAACAGGAGCAACCACACCACTTTGGATCACCAGAATCACTTGCATCTGCACAGTGAATCCTCAAGAACACACGCTGCCATGACTGTCATACTAGAAAGATTGCTTTCGGATCTCCAAACCACGAGCCACTCAAGTTGAGGGAATACACCAACATCCCAAACATGCCTTTAGATTTGCAGATCACAATATTCTCATACCGGACCAATCTGGACCAACTTCTTGCCACTTTGTCATCACAGAACAACTACAGAAACCTATTCTACTCAGAGGGACATAACTTTGCCAAATCTTCATGCGGACCTCTCAAATCTCAACTGGAGAAACAATAGACAACCCTATGTAAACCCTTTAATCCGCAAACTCTTATCTTCACCTTAATGGAAATACTGATCATTCCTCTGCATTATCTTCACTATTTATGACAGAAGGATATGTTGACATCAATGACAACACATCAAGCACATGTTTGCAACACTACTCCTCTATACAACCTATCAATTATCCCTCTAGAATATGACAGTAAACAATAGCCACAACACTCCACACATATCAGCAGTTACAACATTAAAGTGCCTCAAACGAAAAAATTAAAGAAGCAAGCAAACTCATAAATTAAACGTCAATAAAGTAGAAGAAAACAAATATCATGAATCATAGGAGAAGTGGAGATCAAATAACAATCATTTCATTATCCCAAGTTTATCCAAGAACACATCCTTCTCAGGCAAAAGGACTAACTCAAACATAAAAATGGTCAATTAGCCCAAAGTAACAAAACACTGTTGGCCTGTAAGCAAAATACTCAACACATAAATAGATATTCCAACAATCTCTTAAAAATTTGCACATTATGAACACCATGCAACCTTGCAACGAGGTCACCTAAGGGGAGGAGGGGAATCATACAGTAGTCTCAAACCACCTAAGATAATAGCATGTAATATCATGGTGGTCTCAAACCACAGAATAATATGGTGGTTCTCAAACCATAGAATAATATGGTGGTTCTCAAACCACATAATAGTATAGTGGTTCTCAAACCACAAAATAATATGGTGGTTCTCAAACCACAGAATAATATGGTGGTTCTCAAAACACATAAAAATCAATGAAGAATTTACCATGTCATATTAAGTGTGTCCCACACAATCTGGAATAGCCTGATCATATATCTGCATGAAGAATCCACATGAATAGGCACCTGCCCCACACAACCTAGAATCTTTCAATCATACCAAGGTCCACTGACATATATGCCACAAATGAGTCGTCTATCAGATTTGACATCCATCTCACAAGATAAAACCCACAAGCCTGTATGGTTATCATGTACCATGTGTCTGAGCTATCACGCATGTAAAAAGTTATTTGCATTTACCCCAAGTAGAGAACAATACACCTCATACTCATGCTGATAGCCACATCTAGAGTCATGTGATCCCTGCAATCGAGTATGAATTTATGTCATCTCATTACACACAAACTATCATTTTATCGAGCTGCTGTCTAAATTACCATGCCACGTTTATCTTATTCTATGACTACCATCTCTCTGAACATCCTGATAACACATAATGTCCCAATGCCCAAAGTTAACAATCTTTTTTGTTCGCATCCAATCTTAAATCTCAAAATCAAGTGCTATACACTATCTTTATCCAACGTAGTGCTAGAATCACATAACTGATGGTAGCTTCCCAGATACTAGAAATCCATGATGACATCAATATGATCTGCCAAGTGTCTATAACTAGAAATGAGTATAGGCTCCACGTTAGGGTCCATCCTCAACCCATGGGACAATAGAAGGAAAATGGGTTTTGTAGTACGAACCAACTAGCGTGGTTTAAATGTGAGGGAGAAAAGGGACTGCACTCCAATTACGACCAGGAGGAAATGCTCTCAATTAGGAGCCACATAGCCCACCCTAAAACAAGTTTAGTCCCAATAGGGGCCTTCACCCCTCTCTCAAATCCCTTAGTTACACTAGCGTGCTCTCTTCTGAGTAGAAAGATCGATGCTAGGGGTGAAACTAAAACATCACAACACATAAGGACATGAAAAGTGACTTACACAACTCTAAATATCTCATATCAACGCATTTTTGTACATATATATACTAGGCCAACACAGTTATTCACACACCTGTACATTTATCACAATGAGCATGTATAAGTGGATCACACATTATGTCCACAAAATGCTTCTCCCCAAGTTGGATACCCTGTATCACACACTTGGGGTGCAACCTCAACCTTCATTGGTAATTTCACATTACAACATCACAACATTATCTAGGATGATTTTCTCAAGTGACCACTCACATAGTCAACATAGTATGGGAAACATAGTTCCTTCCTAGTTGTTACTCGATGTTAAAACTAAATTTTCACATGCAATCTAATATGCATTTGGTACATATTTCAAGAAATATTCGATGAATCATACTTCAATATCAAATAATCTAAGAGGCATAACAAAACTCTTTCTAGACAACTATTATCCACTTAATATACAATACAATCATCTTACATTAGATTTTTTACCAAATCCATTCATTTCACTATACATTAATTAACAATTGAATTTTCTATAAGTTATCTAAGGCATCAACTAGTCGAGTTTAAGCCTTCTTATATAGGTTCACGAAAACAAATCATTCATAAAGATGTTAAATATACTAACAATACTTATATGGCCAAGTACATAAGAGAATAATATGAAATTTGAAAATCTAGTGGTATCTATTTTATCATTCAATAACTAATCAGATAATGATTTCCTTTTCTTATCAATTTTCAAATCTATCACTATATAGTTTGAATGTTGTAAGATTACCTAATAATTTTATCACATCAATAGCGTTATCCTTTCTAGTCATGAGTAGCATGAATTCAGTATATTGATACAGTACGTAAATACAAGACATAAATATACTACCATGGAGTTATCCCCATGCAACATGTAGGGTACATCATAAGATGCATATACTAGTAATTTGAGACTTCTTATCTAGTAAGTTAAAGTTCTCATGCACTAATACCAGAAGATTCACATGCTAATCCATGGTCAACACAATAAAAATATTCACAGCCTATGAGAAAACAGATCATCATCCTAGTCTACATTTAAGGGCAATAAACACAAGGACTTCAAATAGACAAGACATGTGCACTCTTAAGGTTAGCCCGTACAATTACTTCCCAGAGTTCCCAGAGTTGTAAACTTGGCTCTAATACCTATGTAACACCCCAAGCCCAGAAGCAAGAAAATACAATATAAACCCTAATTTATGTAATGCCCACACTTGGTCAAACACAAACACTTCATCAAACACAACTTTTTTTTGTTCTCTTTAAAACTCTAGTGTTTTCTTAACCCTTAATAGGATAAAAAATAGGAGAAGATATAATTCACGTTAGAAGATCATTAGATAACAAACCACCTAACTCACAACTTTACTTTGTCTAAGACACAAGCATAGTGATAAAATATTTAAATCTTCCTTTCCTAAGAGTGTATGAATTCAATAAGCATATAGGCGTGAGTTATATACTATGTTCTTTATCATGTGTAAGCATAAACACAAAGTAAGGTTGGATACATCAACCCAACTAATAAACACTAACAAGTAGAATTACACTATATTCAATTGGACTTAATATGATATATATTGTTTCGATATAGACTATCAGTGTCTGTAGATTCTCACCTAATGACATGCCCATAATTAAGTCTTATGAATCTTAAGTAAATAAAATAACTCTTAGGGTACATGAAATAATTCTTAAGTAAATAAAATCATTCGTAAGTAAAATAAAATTCTCTTAAGTAAATAAATAACTCTTATGTAAAGGAAATGATCCTTAAGTAAATAAAATCATTCCTAAGGTAAAATGAAATTCTCTTAAGTAAATAAATAACTCTTAGGTATTAAAAATAAAAAATTTTACTACACAAAGATATGAGTATTCTTGTCTTTTAACTATAATCCTAAACTTAATAATAATCGAAGCCATAATTATATTTTACTTTATTAAGAGCCCATCAAAATAATTAAATAAACGAACACATATTTTAAAACAATCCTAACATCTTAATAATATTTTATCATAGGTGCAGCAAAGAAATTGGATATGATCAACTTCCCATCTACAATACCAAATCTCCAAAGTCTATCCCATAACAAGGAATTACTTAGCAATATGTTTTTAAGTACTCGAGGACAATATATAACAAGTGCCTAAAAATGTGTGCAACACATTATCTTTTTTTTTCTGTATTGAAAGAATGAAATTTTACAATAGAAAACAGTCCACATGGACTGTAAATAGAACAAACAACTAAACCGTCAGCATACAACACTTGGACTTCATCATTTATAATACACAGACAAAGTTGGTCATGGATGACTATGTTTCGATGGGTCTATAGATTGATGGGTAGTTGGTCTATATAGCTTAATTCCTTGCATTACACTATGTTTTATTCTACTCATCTAGACTGTGGTTTGTTCTTCAACTTATTTGGTGAGGCACCAGCACTTGTGCGTGCAACACATTTGATTAAACATTGGGTAAATAACTAGCAATTACCAGCTCAAGTAAAAAGAAATACCCGTGTTCAATTTCAAAACTATACATCATACAAATAAGTGTTCTAAGTTCTCTACCAGCAAAAATACATTTGCATAATAACATTACACACTAGCCTTGCCAAAAAAAAAAGTTAAAAATAGATTAAAATCAATTAATATACTAATACGAGAGGTAAACACTAAAATTCCATTGGGATATAAAGAGGTACTTTTATTTGAAACTAGGTAATACTGCGCAACGTTGGCCCACAGATAAAAATAATCCAAAAATATTATTTACTCCCTAAGGCAGTCATGTATGCTAAAGAAATTACATGGTTTTAGTGATATTTATCTGCACTTCACAGCATAAACTCAGTGTCAAACTAGATTAACATAAGAGGTTAAATTAAACACATGTAGTGCCCTTCTCTCAAGTTTTAAAAAAAGAAACTTTATTTAAGAAAGCAAAGGTGTGGGAGACAACGCCCTAATTAGTGCATGCTCCCACACCTCTCAACCCTAAAACACTGCTGAGAAAACTTGTATCTTTCCCATTGTTTTCAGTGGAGCCCTTGTCTATTCGGCCTACCTTTCTCAGGCTGTCATACGCCACACCAAGCAATTGTGTTACTCCTTTTTTCTTCTCTCCTACTATTCTTTGCTCTCAGAATGCTGCAAGTGGAAGGAAAACACAACTTTAATCCCACAGAGCCATTATTCCTATCGTCCATGGCAGCACTGGCGATTAGGAACGCTTCTAATAATTTTTTTTCTTTTGTGTCTAAGTTAAAGGTTGGAAGCATTGTAAGGGCCCTCTTGGCAGTTCTGGGTGGACAATTATGGAGAGCAGCATAACAGAGGGTAGTGTGAGTTTTTTTTGTTAAGGGTCTGGTTTAGATATTTGTCCCAGTTACTCGTTAATCTAAGATTGGGAGTCAACAACAATCTAACTCTTGCTGAAGTATTTCCTTTGCCAAACTAAATGTATCTATTTTTTTCTTTTGTAGACAAGGATTCCATAACACTTGCCTAGTCTGTGTTCATTGGAGCAGCCCAGGAACACTAGATTTGCCCTATTTAAACTCTATGTTAATTTTTTTTTTACGAATCAGTGTGTCTAAGTTTCAGTGGAGATAAAATCAAAGTTCGGTTATTTTTTTCAGGACTGATATGTTCTTTTACATTAATGACACAGTTCTTTTTTTTTGGTTTTCCTTGTACAAATGATCCAAATAAACTTGGTTTCTGAGAAATATTGTATGAATGGGTTGCATAACTCTGCAACAATCTTCACAACACTCAGCAGTCAACGAGCCAGGAGAACATTATTTCTAGTTTCATGATGAACAAATACAAATCATTTAAGAGTTTGGTTTATGGTTTAGTTGAAGAATCCTTCAACTTTTGTTTCTTATGTTAAGTACCTAGCAGTAATGACCCATCATTTACCAAATGTAATAATGATAGTTTTCAATAAAGCACATTACCTCATATTAAATCCATTATTTTCTGTAGCATTCATTTAATCTTTAACATTCACTAGTAAGCAATAGAATGAATACAAACATGGAATAGTGGGAAACATTTACATAATGCAATTTGTCTAATTACTTAATCTAATAGTTTTCTTCAAAAGTAAAGAACAGATACAATAGTTGAATCATTTGTTTACAACAAGTATATAGTATTTTCTTCTCTTTCTTTTGCACTCCTGAGAACACCAATACAAAAGTAAACTTTCCTTCAAGACCTTCCATTTTAAAGGTGCTCATCCTCCTTGACCTGTAGGAATTCTACCAAAATGTAAACTTCCTTTGAGACATTCCAGTTATAGATACCCATCTTCTTTGACCTATAGAGACTTGCACAAATGACAGCTTGCTTGTGTAGCCAGTGGAGGCTCACCTCCCAACCAAGGACAGGAGTTGTCCAACCCCAAGCTAGGAGAAAACACTAGGAAACCCAGGTTTCTAAGATCACACACATTCTTACCCACAGAAACAAAATACACCATATATGCACATAACATACGGACCCATGAACATTTAACATTTACAGGTTCCACACATAGACACAAGAAATATCGAGTAGGAGACTTCATAAGGGGAAAAATGTAGGGTGGCTCCCTATAGGAGATATAAAAAAAATAGAATCCCTTAAGTGTTGTAGGAATCAACTTATATGGGGTACGCTTACCCATCACCTGCTTCCTATAGGAACCATCCCCCCTTAATCCCATACAAGACTGTTATACCAAAAACTCTTTTCCACTAATGGACACCAACATTAAACATTTCTTGATAATTTTTAACACATACATAACAAATCAGCTCAGCAGATATCCACACAACCACAATATGGAACAACTCAGCAGAATAACACAGTACATAGTTTCTAATTATAATTTAAATGTATATAAGCATTTTCCTTCTTATTTTCCTTTCTTTCCCATAACCATCATACAATTTCACTCTTATAACAGGTTAGAGTGTGTTGCACAATGAATATATATATATATATATATAATTCTCTTTTCCATTGACAATTTTCTTTCTAGCAGTGAATTTCACATACTTACCTGGACTGTTCAAAACTTATGTGGACTAGTTCAACTCCACATACAGTTCCCCTTCCTCCTCCAATTTTTGCATCTCTTCCTTTCTATCTCCAGCTCTTCACTTTCTTCTCCCTTCTTACCACCCAGTCCCCCCGCCTTAATTTTCCAGCCATCTTTTTTATTATTTTTTTTCTTTCTTCCCTTACTTCCTCCTCACACCTATCTACTGAGTAGCATGAATCTTCACATGTTTCCATTTTGTGGGCAGCATGTGTTTTTATTTTGCTGAACCACTTAGCATTCCTTTTCCAGAGACACTTATGCACAAAAACCTTAATATTTATTATTTTTGTCTGAATTTTCGTCACCTTTAAATTACCCCAAAAAAATGCACATAAAACATTTTTTTTCTAGTTTATTATATTTTTCAGGAGGGATCCACCAAAACTTATGGGTTAACTTTAATTTGTTTCCAATTTACAAAGTATAAATTTTAAAATAAACACATGGTTAAAGTAATGATTTTATTTCCCTTATCACATACTACTTCTCAAGTCAATCGCACCACATAAGTATGACACATCACACCACGACTCACAATTCACGACACATGACTTTCATTAATAACGTTACCTCTTACAAAACAGTATTACGGTTACCTATTCACAACAAATTCCCACACTAACAGGATGACACATGAACATGACCATGCTATGGACCTAAGCCTCTCCAAATAGGCTAGGTCAGCTTACGGAGGAACCACAATAGGTCTCCAAGTGTTTTCCCCGATTCCACTGGCATGAACCTACACACTCATTTCACAATGTAAGTCACAATAACACTAGCCGAAGCAACCTACAAATAACCAACATATCATTAAATGACATGATCCACAGACATACCATGCTATGAATTTACACAACACAGCTCATGGAGTAATATATTACTGTACGTAAATGAGGAATATAGCCCACTAACATAAGATACTAGTCATCATCTTGAACATCATATTAAACAACAAAAGTACATGAGCATATATATAGAATATGTATCGAACATGGTCTAAGCTAGAATCATATGTCAAAAAGTAATGTGTAACCATAGACATAGTCTAATCAAAACACCAGAACCACATATAAGATGTCTCATTACAGAACTATAGTAGTAGAATGTAAGATCACTCCCCGTCATAATGGCGGGTACCAAGGAGGGGTCCTACACATTCACAATAAAAAGTGGTAAATATTTGTCCTATTTTTATTGGCCAAAATTAACCTTTGACTATTGAAGTGGATGATATTTAATAATAGTTAATGTATGTACCCTACAAAAACAAATCTCATCCTTACCCACCAAGTGATAAGATAAGTGCAAATCATGGAGGTACATAAAAGTACACATAACATGAGTTCGAAGACCCCCGGAGATCTAGAAGAAGATTTGGGCAACAAATGGAAGGAAGTTCTGGAGAAACTAAATAAATGGCATCTTCTTCTAAGGAGGATAGGCTTATGTGGAAAGGTGATGGTGAAGGAAGGGTGACAGTTGGAGAAGCTTATAAACATTACTTCTGTTAGGGTATTCCTCTGAGACAGTATATTGTTGGGAGGATTTGGAACTAGCAGGGGTTGCCTAAGGCTAATTCCTTCCTCTGGATAACTTGGAGAAAGTGGGTGCTGACTTGGGATAGGTTGTTGCAAATGGGCCGAATAAGCCCATCTAGATGCATAATGTGCAAGACTAGTAGTGAGGACAATGATCATCTCTTTATACACTGTGGGATGGCTGGTGAGCTTTGGAACGGATTACTTAAGAAATGGAAGATGGAATGGGTAACCCCTTAGAATATTTTGATGTTGTTGGGAAGTTGGGATCTCAGGTTCAAAAGTTAGGGGTTAAATTTTATTTGGAACATGGATCTAGCAATCATTGCATGGAACTTGTGGTTGGAACACAATAGAAGGATATTCCAAGAGCAGGATAGGGAGGTGGATAAAATATGGGATATGGTGGAAAGTACTCTCAATGAACTTGGGGAGGTTCATAAGAAGGAGAACTAGAGGGTGTTGAAGGGGGATGAAGAGGTGGGCAAATGAATGGACAAGATTTAGATGGTTGGGATGTACGGAGAGAAGGAATTTGCTTTATGAGGAGAGTCATAACATTTGGGCTTTCCCTGACCCTAGGTGGATTAAATTAAATTTTGATGGGGCTACCAGAGGCAACCCTTACAAATCTGGTGGTGGAGGCATTTTCAGGGGTCACAGAGGCTAGCCTAGTCTTGGATTATATGATTATGACTTCGGGATTAACTCTAATAATTTGGTGGAAGCCAGAGCTCTATGGAAAGGTCTATTGATAGCTAGGAGGAAAGGATGGGAGAATTTGTGGGTGGAAGGGGATTCAAATCTTGTGATCATTATGAATGGAAGCCCTTCTAAGAAATTTAGAGATTAGATCAGATAATGGAGGAGAATAGGCACCTAGCACTCGTAGCAGATTGGTTTGTGAACCAAGGCACTGATTCAAGGAATAGTGGGGATACTTCCTGGACTGATTGGAGTGAAGAATATTCTCATGAGGTCTTAAGTTGATTCAGGAGGATATCAAAGAACATCCACCTGATAATGGGCCTGAACGATAATTGGAGTCTTAAATAGGTATGATGGTTAGAGTGTACAATGAGGCATGTGAAGAGTTTGAGAAGGGAGAGTGAGGTAGGATAAATTCAAATTTTCTCACATAAGGAGGAATGGGAACAAAGTAGCAGATTGGTTTGTGAACCAAGGCACTGATTCAAGGAATAGTGGGGATACTTCCTGGACTGATTGGAGTGAAGAATATTCTCATGAGGTCTTAAGTTGATTCAGGAGGATATCAAAGAACATCCGCCTGATAATGGGCCTAAACGATAATTGGAGTCTTAAATAGGTATGATGGTTAGAGTGTACAATGAGGCATGTGAAGAGTTTGAGAAGGGAGAGTGAGGTAGGATAAAATCATTACATTTGATGGTGTATGGGATACACCAAGTATTATCTCAAAGTTGGGAGAGGCAAGTTTTCAAGACTTTTTTTATTTCCTTTTTTCTACCTTTTCGCGGGTTGGTGTTGCTGAATACAATGGATTTTGATGGAGTAGGGGGCATGAATGGTGAGGCAACAAGGAAGAGGGTGGCTAAGGGTAAGATGGTGATAGATGGAGTTCTAAGGAGATAGACCAGAAAGATGGGTAATTGCTTGACTTTCAATGGTAGAATGACAAGGAAATACACTGCTAGAAAGCATCTGAAGAAAATTTTAGGAGAAGAAGCCATGGTGGGGTTTATAAATGGTTTGGAAGGAGAAATTAAGAATTCTATACTTAGGGATTGGTTGGGATGACTCCTCTAGGTGGAAAAGGAAGTTGATGGAAAGGATGGTGTGAATGTACTGGAGGCTATGGCACATTTATTATTGGACCCTGGCAGCTCTCAAGGGAGGTGGAGTGTCTTTGGGGCATCCCAGTCACTCATTGTTTCTGCTATGCTTTCAATTGATGCCTCTTCTGTTTTGATGCACAAGGACAGGGACAGGTGCAAAAAGTTGGGGGGCCAAAAAGTGGCCAACGTTTTCTAAAAAAACATAAGCAATAACGCAAGCGCGTTATGGCTTTGTGATGTCGAGCCTAAGTCTCGGCAACACCAAGCCATAAAGCTCTCACATTATAACACGAGCGCATTATGCTCTTCTATTTAAAAAAACCTGTGTTTCATTTTAGTGTTTATTATATTTCACAGCAAACCCGCAGCTTAGAGACAAAGGAGAGTACGCTCGCATTATCGAAGGGCATATTGTCAATAATTCATTGCTGATTCATCAGCAAAATGCCACCACGATGTTGGGGAGGCTGAAGGAGTAAGTTCTATTTGCTTTCTTGTGTGAATTTGTTTCTAAATAGGTAGGTTTAAGTAGTTTTTTGATGTAAATTTCTTTAATTTACAAGAATTGATAATGCACCTCCTCCTCCTCTTGAATATCCATAGAATCCTCCATCACCTAAATAACAAATACCTCCTGAAGAACAACCCCAACAACAAACACCTCCATTCATTCCTCAATATGCCCCTAGAACACAAGAAAATATAATGGGGTAAATTGAAAATAATAAAAAACAAATGGAGGACATAATTAGAAGGTTGAAAGAACTTGCAACTTCAACCTTGTATAGATTTGTGCTTGCTCAATCTCTTGAATCTATGTTATCAAATGTAGATTCAATTACCAAGCAAATCTCTAGTTGGTTAGAAAAGAGGAGAGAATTTAGAGAGTTCTATGTAGACAAGTTGTCATATGAACAAATTAAAAATGAACAAATTACAAAATTGGACTTGTGTTCCATTTTCACAGACCCACGAACAAATGAACCTCTACCCCTTACATGCAAGAGGTTCCTTATCCATTGGTGCAATAACCAAGCGATAAGGGACAATTTTGGGCAGAGGTGGTGGATGGTTTTTGACCATCCTCCATGCCATAATAATGAGGTTCTGCAATATTTTTTGAGGAAAGTCTACTGCGAGTTTGTCAAAAATAAAGTGCCAAACTATTTTGATATGCGAGAGTTCCAGGGTAGAGGTGGGGGGTCAACATAGGATAGACTAGAGGCACGTGTTGACCCACAGCGGCCAACAAGATGAGCACTCACCAGACCATCCCATGAGCACGTGTCTATCCCTTTTGTTGTGAAAGAGACTGTTGAGGTCGAGACACTTTAGTCCATTAGTTCCTTGACCCAGAGCATCATAGAGCATGTCAGTCCTGCAGCACAACATGGGCCGGGGGAGAGTTTGAGGAGTAGGGTTCCACCCCATACTTGTCAGGCTTGTGGGTCATCCTGTGGTTATGACCCCACAGATAGTTGGGATGCAGGTGCACAAGCTACATCTGCAGCTGAGCAGATGGTGATGACAGATGTCCTCCTGAGTGAGACTTTCAGCCTTGATACTCAGGTAAATGTTAGCAAGTTCATTGAATTTAATTTATTAAATTTCATTTTTGAAATGCAAGATTAACTAATTTAGTTTGATGATTTTAATGAAATTTTAGGGTCATAGCGTTGATGCAGTTTTCAGCGATTCTCCACTTTCATATTACACTACAACATCTACTGTCGGGGTATGTAACTAGTAAACAACTATAAATATTACATGTGAATAGCATTGTTATATGAATGGTATTCTAATATCTGATTTTGGATGTTGAATAGGTTAACCTTGGAGATTTCATGGCAACACCTGCCAGTAGTGGTGGAGTTCAAAGCTTCACTCAAGTAATAAAATAAACAATTTAACTAATGACTTGTACTTACTAGATTTTTGTATTTTATATTCATATCATTGATTACATTGCATTGCACATCTTTCAAACTCAAAACATTACTAGACATTGCATAACTAATAACTAGATGTTGATAGATGACAAAATTTCAATTACAATATAGTTATTTGAAAAAATGCCTCAAAGAAATGTGGTCTCATGGAATGCCATGACAAGCAAATGGAAATGATGCCATGGATGCCTCTAAACTTATGATAGTCCTATTGTTGATTTATTTGTGATAGTCTTCTAGGGCAGTCTACATGGTATTTTGCATACTAATTCGGCTATCAAGATTGTTCTTGTGATGAGAGGACCATGAGTTAGATGTATGAACAATCCCTAAACAATAAATGATAATAATCTAGAAAAACATGAGGTCAAACAAATGTATAACCATTTTTATGGTAGTCCTATCTATGACAGCCTTATGCAACATTTACATGGCAGCACCTTTAAAGTTTGCACAAGGATAGCTTCTTCAACTCAATGATATGGCCTTGGACCATTTTCTATGCTATGACTACTATAACTAATTAGTAACATGACTATCACAAGGTGGTTGGGTAACTCTTTTGTATAATAGTCCTTTTGTAAAATGAATGATGTGTCTGCTTGTTGAGTGGCAAACCCTCTTCCATTGTCATAGAAAGAAACATGCACATTAGGTCATATTGGGAAAATTCTTAAGCATTGGATCAATAATCAATACCATGAAGATACTAAAACCCCCATAATGACAATCCCCTAGATCTATAGCATATGATTTTCAATTTGAAAACATGACTGTACTATTTATAACAATCATAAATAACTGATCAACATTGAGAAATGACAATTTCAAAGGCTTATAACCATGTTTGCACTGATGACCACACTTTGTAACTTTAATAACATCAAGACAGTCCTTCAAAACTTGCCTAGCAACCTAAAATATGACCCTAGCATAATATGGACAGTCACTAATGACTCTACTATTGGGCATAACAGTCATATGGTAAGCGATTTTCCATATGGAAGACTTGAAGGAAAATTTTCTTAGTAGTGGTATAGTCCATCATGTATGTGGCATGTTTGCATTCTTGGATGATAGATTGGTACTTCCTTACACTAACAAGATTGTTAGGATAGCCTAAAAACTTCAACCAAATTCTCTAATCCATATTCCATATAGACAATACTCAAATTTACACCACCTTGACAGTCACACACATGCATATGACAACATTTTCAAAATGGATAATAATCTCAAACAATACCCTAGGGTTTCAACATGGAATCTTCAATATTTGAATAACAAAATAATAAACCCTAGGATTCTATCATGATGACAACATCCATAACCCATTTGATTATCATGGCATCCCTCACTACTCTTACTAATGTAATTTCTCATGAACATGACAGCCCTTAATTGTTACAACAATAAGCACCCTTGAAGCCTTCATGCAACTTCTGAAAATTGTGTTAAAATGACTAGATTATGATTGTACAAGAATATATAACCAAGTTCCAAGGTGAAGGAGATTTGTTTTCATTTATGAGCTATGATTGTCATAATCATTGGAGGCATTGTCATAAAGGGAGTTGTGTAGGATGAAATGTTTTTTGGGACAAACTTAGGACTATTATAGGCACTAAATGTTTGGATAGAGTCAAAATAGAGACATTCTAACCTACAAAGAGGTGTTACTGGAATCTTGAATCATGAGCCTAATATATTCTAACAATGTTGTTTTATTTTAAGATGAT
Source organism: Cunninghamia lanceolata (assembly GCA_027924645.1). NCBI lineage: Eukaryota > Viridiplantae > Streptophyta > Pinopsida > Cupressales > Cupressaceae > Cunninghamia > Cunninghamia lanceolata. The sequence goes on along the minus strand of BSBN01000281.1, from coordinate 2,034,961 downwards.
GCAGGTTGTGGAGACACCTCTCAAAGTTCATAGGGCAATGGAGCATGGTGTGTCCTTTGCGATTCATAGCTCCATGGCTTTGACGGGGGTATGAGGCAGATTAGTAAATTTCAAATTACATTCGTTGTTATAGTTGTTTCTTTTTGAAAAATCAAATGATTATTGATTTGAAGTTTAATTTCTATCTGGATGGTTTCTATAGGACATGACATCGCCACAACCTAATCCTGGTACTGAAGCAAATGAGGAGATAGATTTTTGGGTAGCAGTAAGTGATTATTTTGTTAAATGTTTCATTTTTTATAATGTAATTTATATATATTAATGTCTATACATTTTATCATAACAACTACATATCCATGAACAACTAAATATGAGGAGTAGCCATCGGGTTTGTAGTAGATCACCCTCAAATGCGTCTCCATCCCCTCAAAGATCAAAAACTTCCCATGATCTATTCTCTTCATAAACCAGAGGGGAATGACTTTTTATTGTGTTCCTTTGTTGTATGCCTATATGGCATTTATGGACATATACTTTGTATTGCATATAGTTGACATTGTATGCCTATATGGCATTCTTGTAAGCCTATATGGCTATTTTGTATATATGTTATACTTATATCGACAGATATTGATGTATGCCTATATGGATATTTGGTTAATACAAATCATTTTTGTTGATCATTAAATGTAATATGGATAGGTGCACTGTAGATCATTTTTGTATGCCTCTAGGTTTCAAAGTTTAATTGTCAAAGAATCCATCCCAATTGATGATAAGAGAATTTGACTTTTGGGTTGAAAGTTTTAGTCTCTCAAAACTATACATGCCCGAGAAAATAGAGAAGGAAGATTGGTTAAATGGATAAATGGAAAGCAAGTTTTTTTGTTCACATCATGATATACATTCTATTGCACAAGCTTGCATGTTAGCCTTAGTCGCTCACATAGCAATGTACAACCTCATGCATAAGTCCTTGCATCATGTGCCACCTAAACAATGCCACTTGATCCAACACAAAGTTCATGGTTCCTTGCACCATGCATAATTCACATAGTGATAGGAATCATTTTGTGCAACTCAAAAGACACCCTATAAATCTTACACAGCCCTTTGGATCATGTGTCATTTGTACAACACTAAGGATCATGTCTCATAGTTTCACAAACAACTCTATCTAATTTTGCAAGTGACCAAAGGGATATTACAATTCCCTATGTTCTAAAAGTATGTTCTTATGGTTGCTCCTTGGTATGCTAATCCATATTCTTTATGAGTTGCTCAATTAAAATTATTTCTTAATTCCTTGTTATTATACTATATTGGGATGCAAAAAGTATGTTTGTTGCCTTGAATAAAATAGTCAAAATCATATGCTTATGAGCACTTGATGACCATTGTGATTATTAAATGTAATTCCTCTTGCATATAAGGTGAGGTTATGAGAGTACATTGAGTCTTACCTAATTTGAGTATGCAACATAACATTGGGGCTATAGGCTTTCATAAGTCATCAGCAATCCCTTTGAGAATGTGGTTAATATTATAAATGTATACTTTGCATCTCACCAGTATCATGTCATCACATTTACCAATTTGACTCTAATTCCATAAAGCAGTTCCCTACCCAAAAACTTGTTAAGATTGAAAGCCTTATTACGACATTGTATTGATCTCGCAGAAGGTTACATACCACTACCCCAACTCTTTGCAATATTGCTATGAAATATGATAAGCAAGATAGGTGTAGTGTAGATCATTACATAATGATAGAGCCATGAAGTGTAGAGGGTTTGAAATATCACAGAAGTCTAAGTTCAAGCCTAATAACACAGTGACCTAAAGGTGGAAGAAGATGAGGGTTGAACAATATGGATATGACAACATTAAGATGATACTAAGGTTTAGGAGAGTAGCCTAACAGAGGTCTATTTCAAGCCTAATAGGGGTCTAAGATTGCAGTGATGGAACAATGCATTGAAGGACTAAAACAAACCCTACAGAGATAGTACTAGAGAACAAAGTCAAGGTGAACCAAGATAAAAGAACAAGCAGTTCATATATAACTATGTTGATTACTAGAACAAGTATTTTAACAACCATAAGATGCATGTTGACATGTGAAGACTATAATAGTTATAGCAAAGGCAATGTGTAAGGATATCGCCGGTATAATGTAGCTTGAACTATTTTGGCATGTTTGGGTGCAAAACAAGACCATGCCTAGCCCAAACATACCCATCTGGACGCGTTGGAACTGTCGGTTTGGTCACATCAGGAGCAGGACGAAAGTTGCACCCCTTTGCAACTTTACACTAAATGCATCTAACCATTTTTGGGGCAGTAGAAAACTTTCACCATGGGCAAACACCTCAAAGAAATAAAAACTGAGAGAGGTTATTATAGAGAGCCCTACGTGATCCCATAGCCTCAGAAGAAATGTTTCTAAGTGACAAGGTTTTTGAGTAATAGCTCGTCAAAGATTGCTACCTTTTTGCACTTTGGACTCTTCAAGGATATCGCTGGTACAATGTAGCTTGAACTGTTTCGGCATGTTTGGGTGTAAAACAGAACCATGCCTAGCCTAAATGTACCCATTTGGATGCGTTAGAACTGTCAATTTGGTCGCATCAGGAGCAGGACAAAAGTTACTCCCCTTTGCAACTTTACACTACCTCCTGATGATTTTTGGGGCAGCAGCATAGGAAAACACCTCAGAGATATCAAAAACTGAGAGAGGTTATTGTAGAGGGCTTCTACATGATCACATTTCCTTAGATAGAATTTTTCTAAGTGTCATGGTTTCTGAGTAACATCTCGTCAAAGATTGCTACATTTTTGCACTTTGGACTCTTCAGGGATATCGCCAGTACAATGTAGCTCAAACTATTTCAGCATGTTTGGGTGCAAAACACGACCATGCCTAGCCTAAATGTACTCATCCAGACATGATGGAACTCTCAGTATGGTCACATCAGGAGCAGGACAAAAGTTACACCCCTTTACAACTTTACACTACCTCATTTTGACAATTTTTGGGGTAGCAGAAAACCTTTCACAACGGACAAACACCTCAGAGATATCAAAACCGAGAGAGATTATTGTAGAGGAGTTCTATGTGATCGTGTTTCCTTAAACAAATTTTTTTTGAGTGTTAGGGTTTCCAAGTAACATCTCGTAAAAGATTGTTACCTTTTTGCACTTTGGACTCTTCAAGGATATCGCCGGTACAATGTAGCTTGAACTGTTTCGGCATGTTTGGGTGCAAAACAGGACCATGTCTAGCCTAAACATACCCATCTAGACATATTGGAACAGTCAGTTTGGTCGCATCAGGAGAAGGATGAAAGTTACTCCCCTTTGTAACTTTACACTACCTCCTTCTGATGATTTTTGGGGTAGCAGAAAATCTTTCACCACAGGCAAACGGCTTAGAGATATCAAAAACTAAGAGAGGTTATTGTAGAGGGGTTCTATGTGATCGTGTTTCCTCAGAGGGAATGTTTCTAAGTGTCATGGTTTCTCAGTAACATCTTGTCAAAGATTGTTGTCTTTTTACAATTTAGACTCTTCAAGGATATTGCTGGTACAATGTAGCTCAAACTGTTTCAGTATCTTTGGGTGCAAAAAAAGACCTAAGTGTTGAAGACCACATGAAGAACACATAAGGTTATTTGAGACAGATTAAATAGAGAGTATAACACAAACATGACATGTTATGATAAAGAACCACAACCAAATCCAATTATCCAATGGCATGAACCAATGACATAAGCAACTATGTCCTGCTATTGTAACATGATAAATATGAATGTTATGAACTAACATCCAAACCTTGTGACATGAATCTTGATATGGCATAAGCAAAACATGAGTGAACAAGATTCAGACCAGTAAGGATGAACTTCATCCATCACTTAGATCTAACCCCATGAAGCATAACATGATGATGATGCAAACATCAAATGTATGCCATAGCAAACAAATCAAGTTCATACCACTACTTGAGTGAGATCTTCACTATTCGCGTTCATGCCTTGTCTCGAAGCATTACAACTCTGTGCATCACATCACATACTCTATGAAGAAGCAAGTGTCTTTATATTACAAAACCCAATAACATATCCTGAAAGCATAATGGTATCATCAAACAATAGACAACCAATAGACCTACACAATTATGCATTTCTTACTCAATTACTAACATCCAAGCACTTTGACATCAATGAAAAACATTTCATCACAATATTCACTGTATATGTGTAAAAATGCAGTAGCAAATAAAAAAATACAAACCTATGTAAACTTAAAAATTAATGTGCATACTTACAAATCAATGTAACATGACTTTACAAAATCAATGTGAATACTTACAAATTAATCCAACGAACCACACGGATATGCTCTACTCTTTATTGTGTCAAGTATTGCCTCATTGTCAAACTCACACACCTTCCAAAAGGTCTTGTTCAAATGTCTACTCTGAAATTGTATCAAATGAACATTGGATGCCACGACAAGGTTTGAGTAATGAAGAATCTTCCGATGCGTGTCAAAGTCCTGAAACAACCAAACATTAACACTCTTATGTGGGTACCTTCTAAGCCATGTTCCAGTAACAACCACTGAGCCTGTAGGGTATTCGATGTTTTCTCCATCTGTAACTGGGGCCTCCAATTTCTTTTTGGCCTCAACACAGCTACACAAGTAATAATCTATTCCCTCTTTGTTATAGTCATCTACAATAATTGCATAAACATGCCCTACAATGATGTGCAGCAAATTTGATGAAATTAGTCAAAATTACAAAAACACTACAAAGTAAGATAACATTAGGAATTTCAAAAACTGTGCAAGTAGATATGTTACCTGGTTGAACTAGATCTGATATGTGGTAAAGTCAACTAATGACTCCATCTCTATTAGTTCCAATGTCATCGAGGGTCGACACGTGTCAAGTGTGCTAAGATAACTTAACTGCCATTCGTTAACCCACTCCTTTGACTCACACTCATTCCAGGCTTGAATTGTACATGAAGAACATAAGCATGCCATCTTCCGTGTATAGATACTCCATGAACCTACAATTGAGCTTCTGAAAGGGTGTAGCTCACTTGATCATGTCAGTGTACAACAATCCTCATATGGTGCAATGTTAGTATCATCTATCAACCAAAAAAATCTACGAACTAAAGACTTACCTTCATTACCTAGACCAATCGAAGCATTACACCACTCGACAATTGATTTTTCATCTGTCAACTTTGCATTGTCTTTATACTTTAACTCTTCTCGTGCTATGGCTCTTTTGATACATGCTCCTGCACCATCATGCTCCCCCTTTCCATGCCTAGCCTCACAAAAGTTCCACATATGTTGAACACCTATAATATTATGCCTCCTGCTCAGCCAATAGAAATTTTGTGAGTTCTTGAACTGTGATGCACAATTATATGACCATATGATAAGCTAACTGAATGATATGCCCCTTCTAGCCAAATCATTGTAGAATACCTAAAGCAACCTTGCACAAACTCCGTAGAATGTGTACGATCATCACTAATATAAAAATGATACTCCCTTATGATCTTTCTTTCATCCTCTATACTATCATTCACATGAATGAATGCGATGTGCACAAATATAGAAATCTGTGTGGAGTTGTAATATTGTGATTACACCTCACACTGTGGCTGTAGACTAGTTATCTGTAAAGTCGATGACTGAAACAATGCTACCAACTGGAAATGTGTCCTTGCATGACTTGAATTGTAAGTTGAACCATTGAGCTCTATGGGCATGTCTTGCATACTCATACACTATACTGTCATGAAATATAGACATAAACTGATACACTGGAATCTTTTGAATAACCAATTCACACCTCTTTGCTTCTTTACCATCTTTTGTATTGTATGCCACTATTTTATACTTGCCAAACTCTACTAGTTCATTTCCAACTGCATGTGGTCTTTCCATATGTTCACATATTGCCATACATTGCAAGCCACCACAATGCTGACATGTGCCATCCAAGCATAAATTCCTGTAGAATATTTGACCTTCATCTCTTTCACATAAAATTTATGATATGAATTCTCTTGAAGATGTTGGTGGGGCATGTATGCCACAATCCTGCAAAACATTGTTAGTATGCAAATCTAAACATATAGACCAATAAACATCAAAATGGTTAGAAAATTCAATATGTAATCTACAACAACAAGTAGTCTGTGTGTGATTTATCTTGACATAGAAAGGTTTTAGCATTTCAAAATATCTTTGACAAAATTTAATTTGAGGATACATCTCTAGAAATTTACCAAAAAATTGTGTTTGAGTCATATCCAAAAAAATGCTTTGGATGTGGCTCATGGTTCCAACTACCGATTCTTTGTCTTACCACATCCCTTTGATTCGGAGATACCCTTGTGTAATTCTTCCAAAAGTATTCAATTAGTGATCTCAATGCTTCAACAATTGGTTTATCTTTTCATGGTAGTCTCCCCGAGAATGCCCATAATTCATTGGCATTGGTGTCCTCAATTCTTTGGCACCTTTTAATGGCTCTTGATAAAGTTTTCCTATTAATTCTCAATGCTTGACTTATCTTTCGAATGAGACGAGCTTTCCTCATTTGACTACTTACTATAGTCGATGTAATGACACGTCATGTTGCATTACTATCTTTTGTGTGTAAGGTGTTACCCACACTCTCATATGCACTCATTAGATTCTTGACAATTGATTTTTCACTTGAAGCCTCTGATATTCTCAACCCAAGAATCTTCATCATGGACCTATACTTTATACTTCGCATCATTTCAACAAATAGTTGACATCTTGCAGTCTCATTTAACTTTTAAAAGAACAATCTCCAAATCTTATGAGAATATCTTCTACAAGTGCATTTTAGAATCTTACCTTCCATTGGCTACAAAATATTCTCATCAATATCAATCAAATACTTTGGCTTTCTATGCAAAATTCTAGGTGGTGTTAAGATAGGTAAATTCATCTCAACATTAGGAATTTCATAAATATTTAAATGAGATGGGCTAGATGGCATACCTTCGATCAAAGATGGAATAAATGACATACCTTGAGGTTGAGGTGGGAACGATGGCGTACCTCCTTCCTCACATGTGAGTGATGATGTACTCTCAACTTGAGATGCGGTATATGGTGTCCCTACATGTTGACTTGCAGTAGAGGACGTGTCTCCAACTGCGATATTCAAATCTCTCATAGCACGAAGTTTTTGCATTCGTTCCCTTTGTGTGTCACCAATACCATATCTCTTTTTTATGGTTGTGGTTCCTCTTCAATTAGCATGTCCTCATTTATCATGTCCAATTTCCTCTTCTCACGAAGTTCCCTCATAGCCACTGCTTTCTTTGCATTCTTAGCTTCTACGTCTTCCTGTGTTGGTTTAATTCTTGATCATTTCCTCGGCATGATAGAGAATTTATCTGTAGCATGATAAAGAGACAAACATTAGTTCCTAAGAAATGAATCCATGCAAATAACTGAAATATATGTCATTCAACCCTTCATACAAAATATACATACAATCATCATGTAGAAGAGCAAATGTCACTCAACCAAAATAGGTACAAAGCATAAAAAGCATTATTACATCCATACAAAACATTATGGTACAAAGTTCACTTCAGTCCTATGAGGATAAGGACAAAGGAGAGTCACCTATTGAGGCTACAAGTGAAGAGTACATGGGACTTCATGTTGACTACAAGGTTGAAGATGTGGGGGAGGCCTCGGTGTTAGTGGCATCAAACTACCTACACTTACTTTTGGATAGAGATCATCTCCTCACACATGAAGATTCATCTTGCAGCCATGGGACAAAATTTAGGACACATGATACGCTTGATTTTCACTCGGAGACGTCTTGTGGGCCAACACTTGTTGATAACCATCTAGTCATGAAAGGAGAGATGATTGAGATCGTGGGAGACATCACACTAGGGCATGAGGTAAGGATTGATTTTCTAATGTGTGACAGTAGTCCCTTATCTTCACATTATCATGTTATGACAACCAAGAGGATCAGCCTTAAGGGTTATGATTTTCATGGAGACACTCATGTTGAACTTTGCACATTGTTGTGACTGAACTATCTTGAGACCCTATATCAATTCCATAGCAATGTGACTAATTTGTAGTGTTTAACTTGGCACATTGTCATAGATATGGGAATGGAAACATTTGGTATACAAGGTTTGTATGAACTATCAACATGAAGAATAATGTAGCATAGCATGGATCATAATTGGATTAAGACTATTGGGATTTACTTGTATGATCTTGGCACCTATTCATTTGTATTTTAACTTGTTTTGACAAGATAATAGTATTTCATTATGCTTAACCTGGATTGTATATTTATGTGTTGTAAGGATTTATTCTTGTATAATTTGGCATCACGGTATGTTAAGGTCTGTTTAGTTGATTATTGCACATACTTATTAAAGATCCCAAGTATAGAAAATATACATGGCACCATGTGAGATTGTAGTTTGCTTTCTTGATCGTGATTGCGTCTATTTTAATTAATGTTGACCTTTGAGATATCTTTTATTATGCATACCATGAACTGATTTAAAACATAGTCTATTAGAAGGACATTTGTGTGTGATGAGTAAGCTCTTTGGGTAGTAAGAACTATGATGAACTATAAATGTAAAGGCAAGGTAGATGGACTATAAAATCAAAAAAGTGAGACTGATATAAACACAAAATATGTAAACCATACAAGTAATATAAACATGTATGATAAAGCGTGATAAAGTAATTCAAATAGAATTAAGGAAAATGTAAAGAACATGCATGTAAAGACTTGACATGCCTTAAAAATGGAGATTTGAATGGAGAGAGTACCCAATTATGTAGTGTTTTTTTCTTCTTGCATCAAACTCCTCAACAATTTGATTTTTTCACCACTTGCTTCAACATTAAATTGAATAACACTCAAATAGAATTAGTAACAACAATACTATTAACTAATCTATAATGTTAAATTCCTACAATTCAATCACAATTAACATTGCAACACTACAAAAATTGAAACTTGAATTGATATATATCAAATTCAATGTGAAAACTATGTTATTTCCTCCTTCTCAAGTTGGCAAAGCAGAAAAAGGTGGTGGAAAGTTCATGCAAAGGTGGTAGAATGTGAAAAATATGCATGTGAACTTCCCAACAACATGAAAACACTTTTTTTTTTGTCAGAACATGTGCATAAATAGAAGAAAACAAAGTATGTGGTCCTGGATGATGGGGGTCCAAGCCTTTTTACCTTTTCTATAACAATCCAAAACGTTCTCGCGTTATAACATGAGCGCATTTTGGCCTGCTATAGAAAAATCCATATTATTCATTGCTCCATGTATTTCTTCTATCTCTCACCTATCTCTCCCCCTCACCTCTCTACCTCTCACCTATCTCTCCCCCTCACCTCTCTGCCTCTCCCTCAACCTTAAACCTTAATCCCTCAACTCTAAACCTTAATCCATCAACCCTAAACCCTAATTCCTTATCCCTAAACCCTGATCCCTAAATCCTAATCCCTCAAGGTCCTAAACCCTAATCCCTTATCTCTAAACTCTAAACCCTAATCCCTTATCCCTAAACTCTAAACCCTATCCCTAAAGCCTCAACCCTCAACCTTAAACCTTAATCCCTCAACCCTAAACATTAATCCCTCAACCCTAAACCCTAATCCTTCAACCCTAAACCCTATCCCTAATCCCTCTACCCTCAACATTCTACCTTTACCCTAATCCCTCAACCCTCAACCCTAATCCCTCAACCCTCAACCCTTAACCCTAAACCTTAATCCCTCAACCCTAAACCCTAATCCGTCAACCCTAAACCCAAAATGCTATCCCTATTCCTAAACCCTCAAATCTTGACACTATACCTTAAACCCTAATCCCGCAAGGTCCTAAATCCTAATCCCTTATCCCTAAACTCTAAACCCTATCCCTAAACCCTCAACCCTAATCCCTCAACCCTAAATGCTATCACTAAATCCTCAACCCTAATCCCTCAAGGTCCTAAACCCTAATCCCTTATCCCTAAACTCTAAACCCTATCCCTAAACCCTCAACCCTCAACCTTAAACATTAATCCCTCAACCCTAAACCCTAATCCCTCAACCCTAAACCCTAAATTCTATCCCTATTCCTAAACCATCAACCCTCGAAACTATACCTTAAACCCTAATCCCTTATCCCTAAACCCTCAACCCTAAACCCTAATCCATCAACCCTAAACCCTATCCCTAATCCCTCAACCCTAAATGCTATCCCTAAAGCCTCAACCCTAAACCCTAATCCCTCAAGGTCATAAACCCTAATCCCTTATCCCTAAACTCTAAACCCTATCCCTAAACCCTCAACCCTCAACCCTTAACCTTAAACCTTAATCCCTCAACCTTAAACCTTAATCCCTCAACCCTAAACCCTAAACCCTAATCCCTCAACCCTAAACCCTAAATGCTATCCCTATTCCTAAACCCTCAACCCTCGACACTATACCTTAAACCCTAATCCCTTATCCCTAAGCCCTCAACCCTAAACCTTCAACCCTAAACCCTATCCCTAATCCCTCTACCCTCAACACTCTACCTTAACCCTAATCCCTTGACCCTCAACCCTAATCCCTCAACCCTAAATGCTATCCCTAAAGCCTCAACCCTAAACCCTAATCACTCAAGGTCCTAAACCCTAATCCCTTATCCCTAAACTCTAAACCCTATCCCTAAACCCTCAACCCTCAACCCTCGGCCTTAAACCTTAACCCCTCAACCCTAAACCTTAATCCCTCAACCCTCAACCCTAATCCCTTGTCCCTAAACCTTAAACCCTAATCCATCAACCCTAAACCCTAAACACCATCCCTATTCCTAAACCCTCAACCCTCGACACTATACCTTAAACCCTAATCCCTTATCCCTAAACCCTCAACCCTAAACCCTAATCCCACAACCCTAAACCCTATCCCTAATCACTCTACCCTCAACACTCTACTTTAACCCTAATCCCTCGAACCTTAACCCTAAACTCTATACCTAAAGCCTCAACCCTAAACCCTAATCCCTCAAGGTCCTAAACCCTAATCCGTTATCCCTAAATTCTAAACCCTATCCCTAAACCCTCAACCTTAAACCTTAATCGCTCGACCCTAAACCTTAATCCTTCAACCCTCAACTCTAATCCATTAGATCCCTAAACCCTAATCCCTCAACCCTAAACCCTAAACACTATCCCTATTCCTAAACCCTCAACCCTCAACACTATACCTTAAACTCTAATCTCTTATCCCTAAACCTTTAAGCCTAAACCCTAAACCCTTAAAGTCCTAAACCCTAATCCCTTATCCCTAAACTCTAAACCCTATCTGTAAACCTTCAACCCTCAACCCTCAGCCTTAAACCTTAATCCCTCAGCCCTAAACCTTAATCCCTCAACCCTAAACCCTCAACCCATAAAACCTAAACCCTTGACCGTTAAATCCTAAACCCTTAAACCCTCAACCCTTATCCACCCCTCTCCTCCCCTATCTGCCTCACCCCCATCTCTACCCTCCTCTACCCTCAACACTATACCTTAAACCCTAATCTCTTAACCCTCATGCCTAAAGCCTCAACCCTTAAACCTTCAACCCTAAACCCTATCCCTAAACCCTCTACCTGTGACACTATGCCTTAAACCCTAATCCCTCAACCCTTAAACTGTCAACCCTTAAACCCTTAATCCCTCAAACATTAAACCCTAAACTCTCAACCCCCAGATACCCTTAAACCCTGTACCCTATACACTTAACCTTGGACAATCTGTTGGAAATAAGGTAGATAACTGACAGGGGGGCGAATCAGTTATCTTAAATATTTTAACTTTATGTTCTTTAAATATTAGTGTAGCATCAAAACATATAAGCATAGATAACCATGAGAGTAGAAATAAAATCAACACACATAACACAATGATTTTGACGTGGAAAACCCTGTTAAGGAAAAAACCACGGGGTTACTAACCCAAGATTGTATTCTCTGTTAAAAGTAAAAGAAGTACAAAATGGCACTTACTAATTAGGGCTCACTGCCTGAGCACACTGCTCACAAGAGGCAGGCTGCCTACAAAAGACTCACTGTCTACAAGGACATAAAAGGTAACCAGATGTTTTAATTGAAGAGAGGCATCCACATGTGCTGAGGTTCAGTTCCAGTTTAGGCTCAATATACTGATCTACTACACTTCATACTTCCTCTGTTTTAGTGCTGTTGTTCTGTCACATACCGGACTTGCATTCCTTCTTTCACTCTGCTATCTACCTTTCCTCGCACACTTTCATATTCTTCACCCTTCTTCATACCGAAATCAATCTGGTATAAATATCCGCATCAAGGATTTCAACATCTTTCTAGTCGGCAATCGGAATACTCAAGATATTTACTAAACACTGATCTGTCGGCTAGATTCATGCTCAATATGTGATGCGTATCCAATACATAGAGTTAGAAGTCATCAATCAAGTCGGCCAACCATGTATGATCTCTCAATTTGCTTGACCACCATCAATTCTTCATTCGGATTAAAGTCTGATGCTCTGCCGATTAGTTCTTCCTCAGTCTGTTCTGCCTATCAGGAACCCAACACTTAGATGTTCATCTCTTTTACTCTTTCATCACCGGAGGCTCAATCTCTGGAATGTAGTAGTCATGGTACTCCTCTTGACTTCCCCAAGTCCGTACTTTTCTGAGAGATCTAGACCTGATTGTCAGACCTTGTTGCATGCTCTGTTCTTGTTCATCGGACCAAAACACTCTTCAATCTGACTTCTGGTAGACATACTATGTGCTGCAGATGTGTGGGATAAGCTTTGTTTCCATCAATGACAACAATGATGAAGCCACATAGTGTCTCTTGCCAACACAATCAACCTTGAACATTATGGACCCAAACCTTCAAACCTCTACCCTATACCCTATACCCTCAACCCTATACTTATGCCCTAAACCCTCAACCCTCATCCATATGCCTTATACCCTCAACCTTAAACCCTAAACCCTATATCTTAGACACTCAACCTTGAACATTATCTCTCAACTGTAAACTCTCAACCCTCTACCTTGTACCCTCAACCATATACTTAAGCCCTAATCTCTCAATCCTCAACCCTATACCTTAAACTCTGAAACCTACACCCACAAACCCTCATCCCTATACCCTATAACCTCACCCTTATACCCTAAATCCTAAATATTGTGCCTCAACCCTATACTTAAAACCTAAACCATACACTCTCAACCCAAGTCACCCTATGCCTTATATACCCTTAATCCATATTGTAAACCCTAAACCCAATATCCTAAACCCTAATCCCCATACCTTACACAATTAATCTTATACACTAAACAAGCTAAATATTATCCATCAACTGTAACCCTCTACTCTCTACCCTCAACCTATTACTTAATCCCTAATCCCTCAACCCTCAACCCTATACCTTAAACCCTAAACCCAAAAACCTCAACCCTCAAAACTCTACGGGCTCAAGTCCTTATATACCCTAAACCCAAAACTCGTACATACATACATACATACATACATACAGGCATACACACATACATACATACAAACAAACATGCATACATATATACATACATACAAGCATGCATACATACATACAACCATACATACATACAAGCATACATATATACATACAAGCATACATATATACATACATACATACAAGCATACATATATACATACATACATACATACATACATACATATAGGCATACATACATACATACATACATGCAAGCATACATACATACATACATGCAAGCATACATACATACATGCTTAATAAGATTGAACATAAAACATTCCAAGAGAGACATAATGCGAGCGCGTTATAATGCACTCGCGTTATGTCAAACATGACAAACATCGAGCAAACTTTTACGAAAAGGGAAAAAATGCAAAATAGAACATAACGCAAGCGCTTTATAACATACTCGCGTTATATTTTGCTTTGGGAATCCCAAGCCTTAGGCTTGGGATTTGCTTTGGATTTCCAACCCAAAGGCTTAGAGTGCCTTCCCAATGTCCAAATTCGTGCTTTTGCATATTCTACAAGATTTCACATAATTTCGTTCGTGCTAACCCTCAAATTTGCACGTGTTTCAAGGTCGAACAAATCGAACACTTAGGTAATGTTAGGCTTTCTCTTAGCTATTTAATGATGTAATTTTTTTTACATTTTGACAATGTTAAGCCTTTCATCTTTAATTTATTTTGTTTGTGTCCATTTTTGGGCAAAAACTAGTGTTTGGTCTTTTTTTCATTGTAAATTAACCATTCATTGAAATTTCAAAAAAATTACATTTTTAGAAACTAGACTCCATTCTACACATATTAAAAAAAAATGATTTTCAATTAGTTTTCAAAATTTATAGGGGTAGCATGGCCAAAATTCTATTTTTCAGGATATGTCCACTTTGAAAATTAGTAAAAAATCAAATATTCATTAAAAATTATCAGAAAAATCAAGCATATGCTGTTAGCTAATTTCTCACTGAAGCGATTTTAAAAATACCAAAAAAAAGTTAACCTTTTGAGGGAGCCACAAAATATGCTATGTTATGTTTTTTTGACAGAAACAATACCAATTTTTGTGGCTCCCTCTTTTGAACCCCTTACTCTATACCATTTTCAAAAAAAAAATAGTAGTTTAGAAACTAGACTTGGAGCACTACGAACATTGTTTTTGTTGCATCTTAAAATTTTGAGTGTAACTATGCTCAATTTCTCATCCAAGGCCAGCATTTCATGATTTCAGGAAAAAAAAAGTGGCCACTTAAGACCCATTTTTGGCCCCCCATCTTCTTGCACTTACCCACATGATTGAAGCTTCTAGGCAAAATGTAGAGAACATGGAACTTGTGTTGGGACATATGCATGATGTGATGATAAGGGTGTTGGAAATCAAAAAGGTGGTCGCAAATTAGGGGTCCCAGTTCCAGTGCGTGCTCAACCCTCCTCCTATGCGTGTGACAATGAAAATGATGGAGTGGATATGTTTGGTGATGGAGATGTTTAGGTACTGTTGAATTGTTATGATTTCTTTTTGGTAGTTGGTTCAGATAGATGGGTCACTGTAATTTTCCCCTCTCTGATATCTATGTATTAAGGGCTAGGTAGGGTTTGGAATATAGGGGGATAGATACAATATTGAATTGTATAGATGCAGTTTAGCTAGCTAGATGGATTGGGATGTGGAAGTCTAGGGGTTGTTGTTTAACAACTTTTTAGCTTTTGTCAAATACTTTCAGACTCTTTTGGGTATATCCCATTTTGAATGGGTCCCTAATCCCATAAACCAAGTTTATAATATAAAAAAGAGTACACACAACATGTAATTAAAGAGATAAGAGAAGAGATTTAGCTAATGAAGAACTACCATCATTCGGTGGATCTATCTCAATAATTTTTTAAAATGTGTCACTATGATCCATGTTGATGCAGTCTAGGTAAGGGGTTCAACTAAACAACCACCTAGACCTAGAAGCCTAAGAATTCCATTAATCAATTTCTTATGCCAAATGGAAAATCAAGCAATGTATTTGCATTGAAATGGAAATTTTCCTAAAACAAGCTTACAACAAGCTCAACATGAGTTGTTTAATACACACTTCAAAATTGAGTTACAGATAACTATTTCTAGACTAGAAAGATGAACTATAAATTAGTTTAAGCATCCCATGTTCTTCTTTGTTTATGTCTTGTTCACTAACAATACCTCGTTAGCTTTCTGCTCTATCCCAACTATTTCTTCCTTTCTTGATCAAACTTCTCTAAATTTTTGTCTTTGACCCTTCCATTAAATTGGAAGCCTACCTAAAACAAGATTACAAAATGCTCAACAAGATCTTAAGCTAGTACATAGTTCAAAATTGGTTACAAATAACTGCTCCTAGACTAAATAGATAAACTACACATTAGCATACTTGGTAGTTCTTCATTAGCTAAATCTCTTCACTTATCTCTTTAATTACATGTTATGTGTACTTTTATGTACCTCCATGATTTTCACTTATCTTGTCACTTGGTGGGTAAGGATGGGCTTTTTTTTTGTAGGGTACATACATCCATGATTGTTAAAAAGGAGTACATCTTTCATCTTCTATTTTCACTTACACATTGGTCATGCAAAAGTAAGTATCTCAGACATGCATTTCCAATTTCCTATTTCACATTTACTTGTCCTTTTTATCCAACTCTTTAATGTTCATACTTACCTTAAATACACTTATTATCATATTAAGTTTCAATGCTTTTTGATGATTAGAATGCTTACATCTTATGTTATCATTCTCATACTTACATACTTATATGTTTATGTTTTTATGATTTTATTTTATAATAATTACATATTTATTTAGATACTTTATCTTATATTAACTAATATATTCATTTTATGATATGTAAATCTTATGATCTCATATTATACTAATATGTTTATCTCATAATCACACACTTTACAAGTTATGATTTTTAGTGTATTTTTATCTTATAATTACATGTTATGACGTTTGTTCATACTCATATTATTTACATCTTACTTGTACTTACATATTTCCTATCTAACATTCATAGATATCATTATCCTATTGTTTTCTTGGGAGGCACCACGTGACCACATCTTTGATTCTCTCATGCTTATCACATAATAATATCTTTTTGTTACTTTTTCTTGTGCTAATCTTATTGTATGCCTTCATTCATTGAATCGATTTTCCAATATAATTTGTTTTGATATCATCTTTTGGTTTTTAGGGGCACGAACTACCCATGATTTTCCAAAAAAAATAACAAAAGGTGTAGACAACTTTCAAAAGAAAAATTATATAAAATGTCTCGTTGAACTCTTTCAATTGGACTTGGGGTTCATAAAGAAAATAGAAAACAATGTGTTTTGTAGCTCAGCAGGCCCGACAGAAAACTACAAATCACAATTCTAGCTTTCTGCTAGGTTGGCAAACTAGTGGAATTCTATTCCTAGTATATAGTGATCAATTAATTTCTCAAAGGTATCATTTTTTTTTGTCTTGGTGTAACTTGGGCTTCAAATGGTTGGTATTTGGTGACTATCTTTTTATTGGTTCTATGACTATTCATTTTCCTTAGCATGGTGTCTTTGATATCAATTTGGGCAGATGTTTTCTTGCATTGTTAAACATTGGAGCTCATGTAAACTATTGGATAGGTGTTTGGAGTTCTAGGTGGCATTTGGGAAGTTGGACAATTATTTTGGTGGTTGACTATTGTTTTCCCAATGATTGATCTTCCTTGTCAGGGTTGGAAGTCATGGAAACTATTTGGAGGGGCATTTGGAGTTCTAAGTGACATCTAGGTAGTTGGACTATTATTCTTGGTGGGTAACTATTGTTTTCCCAATGATTGACCTTCCTTGTTAGGGTCAAGGACAAAATTTAGAGAAGTTTGATTAAAAAAGGAAGAAATAGTTGTGATTAAGCGGAGAGCTGAGGAGAGATTATTAGAGAAAAAGACATAAATAAAGAAGAATAGGAGACACTTAACATTGGGTGGATCTATCTCAATATTTTTTTTAAATGTGTCACTATGATCCATGTTGATGCAGTCTAGGTAAGGGGTTCAACTAAACAACCACCTAGACCTAGAAGCCTAAGAATTCCATTAATCAATTTCTTATGCCAAATGGAAAATCAAGAAATTTATTTGCATTGAAATGGAAATCTACTTAAACAAGATTACAACATGCTCAACAAGAGTTGTTTAGTACAAACTTTAAAATTGGTTACAAATAACTATTTCTAGACTAGACAGATGAACTATAAATTAGTTTAAGCATCCCATGCTCTTCTTTGTTTATGTCTTGTTCTCTAACAATCTCTCGTTAGCTTTATGCTCTATCCCAACTGTTTCCTCCTTTCTTGATTGAAATTATTTAAATTTTATCCTTGACCCTTGCATTAAATTGGAAGTCTACCTAAAACAAGCTTACAAAATGCTCAACAAGATCTTAAGCTAGTACACAATTCAAAATTGGTTACAAATAACTACTCCTAGACTAAATGGATAAACTACACATTCTACATAAGTGTCTCCTATTCTTATTTTCTTATGTCTTGTTCTCTAATAATCTATCCTCACCTCTCTACTCAATCCCAACTATTTCTTCCTTTTTGATCGAACTTCTCTAAATTTTGTCCTTGACCCTAACAAGGAAGTTCAATCATTGGGAAAACAATATTTAACCACCAAGAATAATAGTCCAACTACCTAGATGTCACTTAGAAATCTAAATGCCCCTCCAAGTAGTTTCCATGACTTCCAACCCTAACAAGGAAGCTCAATCATTGGGAAAATAGTAGTCAACCACCACCTAGAACTCCAAACACCTATCCAACTAGTTTACATGAGCTCCAATGTTTAGCGATGCAAGAAAACATCTATCCAAATTGATATCAATAGACACCATGCCAAGGAAAATGAATGGTCATAACATTAATAGAAAGATAGTTACCAAATACGAACCATTTGAAGCCCAAGTTACACCAAGACAAAAAAATGACCCCTTTGAGAAATTAATTGATCACTAGGTGGAACAATGATTTCCAACTTCATACATGTTGATCTTCATCACATTGCCAACACCAATACTACTCAACAACAAGTGAAGAAAAGGATATTTGTCTCTACAAGTCACATGAAACTAATACATAGATAATTGGGTGTTGACCATATTGCTAAATGTGATGAAAATCATTCCAATAATGATCTTAATAGAAAAATAACATCCCAAGACCTATAGAAAGTCAAAAAAACACCCCTTAAGAGTCCTTCCAACATTAAGACACAAAACCTAACACAACTACCTGAGTGCAGGACACCAAGATGTTCAAGGAATATGCCTACACCCCTCTAGATAAGATTGCAACCCTGAGGATAGGAATGCATGCCTTGGTGTAACATCACTATCCATAATGCTCAAGATTTAACTTAAACATATATCTTAATCAAGCTATTAATTAACAAATTGAGTGAGATAATCAAATTTGAACCAAAAGAATCATAATATTTTCATCAATTAAGCATGTCAATCTAATCATGATATAACAAAGCTTACATTTTAGTAATCAATTACAAGTCTTTAGTGAGTAACCATCACTAATCAAGTACAAGATATGCTCAAGGCATCATAGTTCAAATAATAAATTACAATTGACTCTCTAGTCATAAATGCAAATATTGTATCAGGATCCCATGACATCAATCTCCATAAGCCTCGTCTTGTCTCATGCTTGGGAAGGAGAGCGTCATCCTGGTGTTTTTCCTCCAACCATGGACCTGTGGTCCCCCGCTCAACTTCCTAACTAGAAGAGGCCCTACCCTTCATGAAAAGGTTAGACATTAGAAATGATTTGGTTAGCCATATGATTATTTGGTGTTGTGTCCTTCCTAATGTCTCATGGTCACACACTATAGATCCACTCTAACTTGTATGACACTACTGGAGACACTAGGCCATCTGGAACATTGTGGACCGACAATGCATGCAGAGACAAATGCATTACTTTAGCCAAAGTCTTACATACATGTACACGTTACATAATGAACATCGTCATATGTCCACCACCCTAACTTGACTTATAAGTTGTCATGTCCTAGAGTAAGTTCTCATCAACCTTATTCTTTAGGTCTAGTGTAAGAGGGATCAATTCAATTCATTGTCCATACTTGGACATTTGACTCCCTTCATAAGTTGGTTACAACTAATTGGGTTACTTTCATAACGAGGAACTAGTGACTCCTTGTCACTTTATTCCTTTTTCAACTCATATCACAATTCTACCAATTATTACCATCTTGGTCCATCTATGGTCTACAATATTGAAAATAAATCATCATATATGATGACTTCTTATATTCATAATACTCAAGGCATATCTTGCCTTAGTAGAATAGAATGGTTTTATTATACTAAGAAGCTTTTATTATCTGTACGAGATTTAGGAGCTAAACACCATTCTCAATGGTTTAAAAAGGGTACCACAAAGAGATCATAACTTATAATAATAATTGGTTGGTCCTAGTTAAGACACATAGAATAAATCTATATTATTCTTTAAGCACCACAAGCTATTTTCATGATGAGACCATGATCTCAAAGATCTCACCATCTTCACATTGATGGTTTAAGAATACAATTCTTGACAGTTTAAATACCCTCAATGTATATCACAGTCAGGTTTTCCATGCATGCCAACTTGATATCAGTTATAGTGTTTCAGTCGCAATGATGCATAAGTGCCTTTACGACTATCTCCATAGTTGAATGATTGTTTAATTCAAAGAAAATATATTATAATCATTAACTGGAGTCACTGTCAGTTATACAATGTTTCTATGCCAAGATTACTTCAGCTCTGACTTCATCATTAGTCGACAAGTATTTAACATGTTTTGAAGGTTGGCTCAGCCATAATGGCTTTGAGCACCTATTATCACAAAATGTGAGATGTATTATAGCTAGGTCGTAAGACCTTTAGCTCAAACATAGAAAAGAGTTCATCTCTAGAATGCTCAGCCTTGGGGCCTCAAGCAAGTGTCACAATTAAAAACATATTGTAGTTGCTACTCAGCTTCTAAGCTTCGAGCTTAACCACCGGAAAGAATACAATGTTTCACTACCTCGGCCACACAGCCTGGAGTGCAGTCTTAAGAAAAGGTTTCAATGTTTCAATATTCAGCCATACGGCCCAAAGTGTAGTCTCAAAAAGACTACTGTGGGTTTCATTGCTCGGCCCTATGGCCGTGAGTTCATTCATAAGAAAGTTTACTGTGTTGTTAGCTCAGCCATAATGGCTTTGAGCCTATTTTCATCATAAAGATAACATGGTAAGGCTCATCCTTAAGGCTCTAAGCTACAGAAAAAAATAAAACTTTGAAACAATGCTAGCTCGGTTGCATCAGCCTCGAGCCACGACTATGAAAATATTAGCATACACCATGGCACGGTCTCGCAGGCTTCGTGCCTTTGAGTTAAATATACGACATGACAAATAATGTCATACTTTCTCTGGTAGAGATTTAACATAGTTAAAACTCAATATATCGAAAGTAAATAGAATTTTGTCCACCATATTACTTGGACAATGCTTTCAATGGAAACGTCATTCCAGTCCTAGTCTCTTTCAAGTTGCACACAACTTCTAATCTCCCCGTGCTATCTTAGTATAGCTTTCGCCACCTTTCTCACAAAACCCCAACCACCGAACTCTCTCCAAGCAATAGTCTACTATCAAAAATGAATAATCAAATCTTGGTAGCGGGCCAACTCTTGGCATGCCATTTTGGAAGGTAACTACCTTTCCACTCGATCGGTTCCCACAAAAGGTGGCTCGATCTAGGCATCATGCGGGAAAGGGTGAGCTCAAATCTCTCCATCATACCTCAAAGCTGACTAAAAACAAATTAATAGCATTCGATAGTAATCGAATATTATGATAAGTAAAATAATAACAATATTATTGCAATTCAACCTATAAAGAGATTTTCATCCTTACTTAAGGATTATCACTATATAATAGAAAACACAAATTGAGTCACAACAAGATCATTGGTTGTCAGGGTCAGGTATTACTCCCTTGAAATTGACTATCATCCTTAGTCGAAAGACTAGGGAACAATATCCCCGAAAACAAAAAGATAACGAGAGACTTCCTTGTCTCTTTACATGATTGTCCCTTGACTTGAGATGATGCTCCAAGAACATCATTCGGTCATCACAACTAGTCATAATGGCACCAACGACATAACAACTTACAGAGAACATGAAAACTAAGAAAAGAGACATGACACGTGACAACTTACGAAGGGGGTTAGATGGACATAAAAGTCGATACTCAGATGGCTAATCAACCTTTTTCTTTCCCAACGTCTAACCTTTCCTCCAGGATGATACTATCCTTCCTTCTTCGAAAGATGTTCATTTTCTTGTTCACACTCAGGACCACAAGATCATGATCAATGTATCATTATCATGTCTCATAATATAAATCAATTAATTTACAAAACTAATTAGTTCATCAGTAACTACTTCATAATCAAGAGTTAAATCAGATATTTCCACAATATCAAATCAATTAACTATGACTAATCCTCCTGATTATCATGCCAAGTTAATGATTAAGTCTAATTGTAAGTTGGGGATGTAACATATTCCCCCCCATAAGAATCATTATCCCTAATGATTAATTGTATTTAAGATAAACCAACATAATATGAAAAGGTTTCCAAAGCATAATATCAAATGTCTCAGAAGAGATGAGGAAATCTAGCATAGAAGTCATCATAATTTTCCCAGGTGACATTTTCCACCGAATATTGGTCCCACTGGACCTTGCACTGTGTTATTTCCTCGTTACATACAAGTGTAGCTTACACATTTCAAGCATCTTGATGGGCTCGATCACCACCACTTGTGGGTCTTTCATGTATAGAATATTCCAATCAAGCATAGGAATTTGATTATCAACAAAATTAAACTTTTCCAAATATGAAACATGAAATGCATTATGCATCATGGCAAGTACTGGTGGTAGAGCAATTATGTATGCCACTGGGTTGACTTCTTCAAGAACTTCAAATGGGCCCACATATCTTGGTGCCAGTTTGGACATTTTTCCAAATTTGATGGAGCTTTTCTGAGGTTTTACCCTTAGGAGAACTTTATCTCCCACAGTGAAATGACTTTCAATACGCTTTGCATCTGCATAACTCTTTTACTTATCATTGGCCTCCACTAGCCTCCTTTTAATCAGATGGACTTGTTCTTCCATCTCAGATAGCATTTCTAGAGCAAGGCTAACCCTATCTTCTTGCTTATCCTAGCTTATAGGGGTTCGGCACTTCTGTCCATATAATGCCTCAAATGGTGCCATCTTAATAGCCGAGTGATAAGAGTTATTGTACACAAATTCCACTAGAGGAAGGTAATCCTCCCACTTGTATCGTTGATCCATGCAATACATCCTTAATAAGTCCTCCAACACTTGGTTCACCATTTCAGTTTGTCCATCCATTTCAAGATGATAAGCAGAGCTTATGTTCAACTGTGTACCAAGTGAAGAGAACAAGGTTTGCCAAAACCTCAATGCCATCCATGCATCCCTATCTGAGATAATCTTCTCAAGAATACCATGCAGTCTAAAAATCTCTTGAACAATTTTTTGATCAATGATGGGTGCCCCATTCGTCAAGTTTCCAGGTATAAAATGGGTTGCTTTGGTGAGTCTGTCCACCACAACCAAGATAGCATTGTGCCTGTTCCTTGACATAGGAAGCCCTTGCACAAAGTCCATGCTTATAATCTACCATTTCCACTTAGGAATTTCATGAGGGTATAATAATCATGTTGGGTGTTGGTGTTCCGCCTTCACCCTTTGGCATTCAATACAAGTAGCCACAAAAGTTGCAGCATCCCTCTCCATTCCTTTCCAAAAATATAAAGCTTTTACATCAATGAGTAACTTGGTTACTCCAAGATGCCCAGAATATGATGCAGAATGAACTTCTTTCCATACCATATTCCTTAACTCTACTAAGTTAGGTACATACATCCTTCCTTTAAACCTTAATAACCCATCTAGTTCAAGGTTGAATCCCTCATATTTTAGATTATGTGGATTCTCCTCAAGGGCCTGTTTTACTTGATCGTAAAACTCATCTCCCTTAGATTTTTGTAACACTTGATTTCTAAAATTAAAATGTATAGAGATCATAGAGGAGATATGCTTTCTCCTACTTAAAGCATTTGCTACTTGATTTTCTTTTCCCTGAATATACATAATCTTGAAGTCATAATCCTAGATAAATTCTAACCATCTTCTTTGACGAGCATTAAGATGAGGTTGAGTGAACAGATATTTAAGTCCCTGGTGATCTGTTTTCAACTCAAAAGGTTTTTGGAGTAGATAGTGTCTCCACATTTGGAGTGCATAAATGACTACTGCCAGTTCTAAATCATGTGGGCCATAGTTTTGTACAGAGTTTTTCAGTTTGTGTGATTCATACGCAATGACATGTCCATTCTAGACTAGTACACCACCTAAGCCTTCTCCTGAGGCATCGGTAATGACTACAAATTAACCTTCTGGGTCAGATATTTTCAATATCGGGGCTGAAGTCAATTTTTCCTTCAGTAGGTCAAAGGCCTCCTGGAATGTTTTTGACCATTCAAACTTCTTGCCCTTTCTTTGCAAGGAAGTTATAGGATGTGCAATTTTAGAGAAGTTTTTCACAAACTTCCTATAATAACCAGCAAGGCCCATGAAACTTTGGACCTCATGTACACATTTCTTGGTTATGGCCATTCAGAAATAGCCTTAATCTTAGTTGGGTCAACATCTATTCCCTTAGCTGAAATTAGATGACCCAAATACTATACTTCTTTCTAAAAGAAAGTACACTTAGAGAGCTTTCCATATAACTTATGCTTTCTTAATCTCTGAAGAACAATTCCCAAATGCTGCATATGTTCTTCATTCTTAGAATAGATCAAAATGTCATCAAAAAATACTAAAAAAAACATGTCTAGACATTCTTTGAACACACTGTTCATAAGATACATAAATGTCGCTGGCGCATTTGTCAACCCAAATGGTAGGACTATGAATTCATAATGTCCATATCTTGTTCTAAAGGTTGTTTTATGGATGTCTTCATCCTTCAACCTCAATTGGTGATATCCAGATCGAAGATCAATCTTAGAAAATATTGTTGCACCCCTCATCTGGTCAAAAAGATCATTGATGTGAGGTAAAGGGTATTTATTCTTAATAGTTGCTTTATTTAACATGCGGTAATCTATGCAAAACCACAAAGTGTCATCTTTCTTTTTCACAAAAATGACCGACACTCCCCATGGCAACACATTGGGTCTAATCAACCCTTTATCTAGAAGCTCTTGTAGTTGAGCCTTTAATTCTGTTAGTTCTATTGTGATCATTCTATAGGGGGCTTTAGAAACAGGTTCTGACCCAAGAATAATATCAATGGTGAAATCAAAGGCTCTTTTAGGGGGTAACCCCAATAGTTCATCTGGAAATACATCCTCAAAATCTCTAAGGAAGGGATACTTGTCCATATCTGATCTTTCCTGACCTATGGACTCCTTCATCCCTACTTCATTAAGTTTTTAGGATTCATAAAACATCAAGTCATCTTGGAAGTAGGTTTCCTTTGTTTCATCTATTTTGTCCATCTTGACAGCAAAAAGTTGGCATCCTTTTCTCTGTGCCCTTTTCATTTGTAAGGTGGAAATTTGCCTTAGTTTGATTTCCCTAGGTTTCCCTTGGAGAAAGACTTTGTTTCCTAAATCATCCAAACATTCTACTGTCTTGGCATAACAATCAAATTTGGCTCAATGTCTCGATAGCCAATTTATCCCTATGATAACATCATACGAGCCAAGTGGGGCTACATAAAGATTTGCTTCCATGGAGAAGCTTGGAAGTTTAACCTGAGCCTCAAACAGGCATTGCTCTACCTGAGCCTTGGTATGATTTGCATACTCTACAGACCAAGTCTTTACCATGAATCCTACTTTTCTAGGTATCTTTTTTACAATTTTGGGAGAAATAGAACATTCTATATCACCTGTATCAATTAAAACTGAAATTGGAGCTCCAAATAAAATACCTGTTATCTCTACAGGAGTTATTTGGTACTTGGCTTGTTGGTTGTCCAAGGCCGCATGGATACGTTGTTGTAATGCCACTTGCTAGGAGGGTAGAGGATTCCCTCTTGTTGCACTCCCTGTGATTTGTTGGGACACTGATTGGCATAGTGATCTCTGCCACAAGTGTAGTATCCACCAACTGGTCCTCACCTCTCTTGAGGTTTGCCAGAATTGTTTCCACTCTTCCTGGAGTGGTTGTTCCCCTTTTTCTCTCCCTTAGGCTCAGTTTGTTTATTTTTGGCCCCTTTATCATTCTTCTTAGTATATTCATGTTTCTTCCCCTTTTTCCTTGAGGGTTGAGAAGATTGAGACTAGTTATATCTCTTGCGATTTCTTTCCCTATAGGCCGACATAGCCTTCAAGTTCTGTTCTTGTCTGACGGCTTTCTCATAGACCTGTTCCATAGTAGTAGGACCATGAACATTAACCTCACCCCCAATTTGGGCGTTCAACCCCATTATAAACTTTCAGACACAAAATTTCTCGTCTTGTTGATACTGTGGCACATACTTCAATAGTTGGGTGAATTTTTCCCAATACTCATTTACAGTCATATCAGCCTGTTTCAGGTTTTGAAAGTCTATAAGTTTTTTATCATAAAATAGTTGAGGCAACCATCTTTGCCTAAACAATTCTACGAACATGTCCCAAGTAAGGCTTGTAGACCTCAAGCCTAATTCCATCATTTTGTTCATCCACCATGTGGATGCTTCACCCACTAGCTGAAATGCTCCCCAAACAGCTTTGGTAACCTCATTATAATTTCTAATTTCAAAATACTTCTCCATCTCCCTAAGCCATGCCTCTGCGGCATCTTCGCTTACAGATTTGTCAAATTTAGGTGGCATGACCTCTTTTATGTCAAGAGACAGTTCCATAGCCATAAGGCTCCTCTTATCCCCTTCTTGTCTAGCCGTAGAGTTATTTTCTCCGTGCTGGCTTTGGGTGGTGTCATTATGGCATTCCTCACCATCACCGCCATCATAATCATCTTCCCTATCTTCAAACTAGCCTCCTACTTTATGTTCGAGAGTTTCCATCCTCGCCCTTGTTTCTTTCAACAAAGTCAAGATTTGGTCTAATTTAGACTCGGATTGCCTTGAAGGTCTCCTTCATCTTGGCTATCCTCCATTCTGGTTCTAACTCGAGCCTTTACTGCAATCTACTTCTTCTTGAAGTTTGCAGATTAATCACGGATTAGTTTTCCATGCTATGCAATTCATTCATTTTACAAATCTATTCACATTTATGTAATCTTTAACAAGAAAGGAAAGATTGTCAAAATTTTCCATTGCATTACAGTTTCCATTGGATTACATATAATCCACAAAATTACAAAATTGTGTTTACCTTGCTTCTGCAAGTCATTTACAATTTGGGATAACTTTCCACAATCATGTTTTCTTTTCAGTCTCAGGAGGTGAGGATACACACTGGTATCCCTTCACATCCTTCTTAGGTACATTTCCATCTTTAGGGTTATTTCTCTCAGCTTGTACTTTAGGGGCAGAGGGTGTCACTGATGCTTCAGTAGAGTTAGGGGCAGCCAACCTTTCAGTTTTCCTTAACTCCTTGATGCATTTCACAAAATCAGTGAAAGTTTCCTCAGCAGATAACCATGCACCTACCAAGCATCCAGTCTATTCAAGTTTCTCCTTCATGGAGACTCGTGCCTTCAAGATCTTTTGTTGGCATAGGTAACATCCATGTTCCATTACCTTCTTTCGAGGTGTGGTTCTAATTTTTACCATTCTGGCATAGAACATCCAATCATTAGCATACTTAATGTTGGATACAATAATCATCAAGTAGTGAGATCATTAGGTCCATGTATTGAACCTGGTAGCTCTGATACCATATGTAACATCACTATCCATAATGCTCAAGATTTAACTTAAACATATATCTTAATCAAGCTATTAATTAACAAATTGAGTGAGATAATCAAATTTGAACCAAAAGAATCATAATATTTTCATCAATTAAGCATGTCAATCTAATCATGATATAACAAAGCTTACATTTTAGTAATCAATTACAAGTCTTTAGTGAGTAACCATCACTAATCAAGTACAAGATATGCTCAAGGCATCATAGTTCAAATAATAAATTACAATTGACTCTCTAGTCATAAATGCAAATATTGTATCAGGATCCCATGACATCAATCTCCATAAGCCTCGGCTTGTCTCATGCTTGGGAAGGAGAGCATCATCCTGGTGCTTTTCCTCCAACCACGAACCTACGGTCCCTCGCTCAACTTCCTAACTAGAAGAGGCCCTACCCTTCATGGAAAGGTTAGACATTAGAAACCATTCGGTTATCCATATGAGTATTTGGTGTTGTGTCCTTCCTAATGTCTCATGGTCACACACTATAGATCCACTCTAACTTGTATGACACTACTAGGGACACTAGGCCATCTGGAACACTGTGGACCAACGATGCATGTAGAGACGGATGCATTACTTTGGCCAAAGTTTTACATACATACATGTTGCACAATGAACGTTGTCCTATGTCTACCACCCTAACTCAACTTATAAGCTGTCATGTCCTACAGTAAGTTCTCATTGACCTTATTCTTTAGGTCTAGTGTAAGAGGGATCAATTCGATTCATTGTCCATACTTTGACATTCGACTCCCTTCATAAGTTGGTTACAACTAATTGGGTTACTTTCATAATGAGGAACTAGTGACTCCTTGTCACTTTGTTCCTTTTTCAACTCATATCACAATTCGACCAATTATTACCATCTTGGTCCATCTATGGTCTACAATATTGAAAATAAATCATCATATATGATGAAGTCATATTCATAATACTCAAGGCATATCTTGCCTTAGTAGAATAGAATGATTTCATTATACTAAGAAGCTTTTGTTATCTTTACGAGCTTTAGGAGCTAAACACCATTCTCAATGGTTTACAAAGGTTATCACAAAGAGATCATAACTTATAATAATAATCAGTTGGTCTTAGTTAAGACACATAGAATAAATCTATATTATTCTTTAACCACCACAAGCTATTTTTATGATGAGACCATGATCTCAAAGATCTCACCACCTTCACATCAATGGTTTAAGAATACAATTCTTGACAGTTTAAATACCCTCAATGTATATCATAGTTGGGTTTTCCATGCATGCCAACTTGATATCAGTTATAGTGTTTTAGTCGCAATGATGCATAATTGCCTTTACGGCTGTCTCCATAGTCGAATGACTATTTAATTCAAAGAAAATAGATTATAATCATTAATTGGAGTCATTATCAGTTATGTAATGTTTCTATTCTGAGATTACTTCATCTCTGACTTCATCTTTAGTTGACAAGTGTTTAACATGTTTTGAAGGCCGGCTCAGCCATAACAGCTTCAAGCACCTATTATCAATGTGGGATGTATTACAGCTGGGTCGTAAGACCTTTAGCTCAGACATAGAAAAGAGTTCATCTCTAGAAGGCTTCACCTTGGGGCCTCGATAAAGTGTCACAATTAAAAACATATTGCAGTCGATGCTTGACTTCTAAGCCTCAAGCTTAACCACCAAAAAGAATACAATGTTTCACTGCCTCGGCCACACAGCCTAGAGTGCAGTCTCAAGAAAAGGTTTCAATGTTCCAATATTCAGCCATACGGCCCAAAGTGTAGTCTCAAAAAGATTATCATGGGTTTCATTGCTCGGCCCTATAGCCGTGAGTTCATTCATAGAAAGTTTACTTGTGTTGTTAGCTCAGCCATAATGGCTTTGAGCCTATTTTCATCATAAAGATAACATGGTAAGGCTTGGCCTTAAGGCTCTGAACTATAGAAGAAATAAAACTTTGAAACAATGCTAGCTCGGTTGTATCAGCCTCTAGCCACAACTATGAAAATATTAGCATACACCTGGCACAGCCTTACAGGCCTCGTGCCTTTGAGTTAAATATTCAACATGACAAATAACATCATACTTTCTCTGGTAGAGATTTAACACAGTTAAAACTCAATTTGTCAAAAGTAAATAGAATTTTGTCCACCATATTACCTGGACAATGCTTTCGATGGGAATGCCATTCAAGTCCTAGTCTCTTTCAAGCTGCACACAGCTTCTAATCTCACCATGCTATCTCAGTATAGCTTTGGCCACCTTGCTCACAAAACCCCAACTAGCGAACTCTCTCCAAGCAATCTTCTACTATCAAAAATGAATAATCAAAGCTTGGTAGCCGGCCGACTCTTGGCATTCTATTTTGGAAGGTAACTACCTTTCCACTCGGTCAGTTCGCACAAAAGGTGGCTCGATCCGAGCATCATACGAGAAAGGGTGAGCTCAAAGCTCTCCATCATTCCTCAAAGTGGACTAAAAAAAATTTAATAGCATTCGATAGTAATCGAATATTATGATAAGTAAATTAATAACAATATTATTGCAATTCAACCTATAAAGAGATTTTCATCCTTACTTAAGGATTATCACTATATAATAGAAAACACAAATTGAGTCACAACAAGATCATCAGTTGTCAGGGTCAAGTATTACTCCCCCGAAATCAACTATCATCCTTAGTCAAAAGACTAGGGAACAATATCCCCAAGAACAAAAAGATAAGGAGAGACTTCCTTGTCTCTTTACACGATTGTCCCTTGACTTGAGATGATGCTCCAAGAACATCTTTTGGTCATCACAACTAGTCATAATGGCACCGACAACATAACAACTTACAAAGAACATGAAAACTAAGAAAAGAGACATGACACATGACAACTTACAAAGGGGTTTAGAAGGACATAAAAGTTGATAATCAGATGGCTAACAAACCTTTTGCTTTCCCAACATCTAACCTTTCCTCCAGGATGATACTCTCCTTCCTTCTTCGAAGGACGTTCATTTTCCTGTTCACACTCAAGACCACAAGATCATAATCAATGTATCATTATCATGTCTCATAATATAAATCAATTAATTTACAATATTAATTATCATCAGTAACTACTTCATAATCAAGTGTTAAATCAAATATTTCCACAATATCAAATCAATTAACTATGACTAATCCTCCTGATTATCATGCCAAGTTAATGATTAAGTCTAATTGTAAGTTGGGGATGTAACACTTGGGACATTATTATTTGTGGTCGTATAAAGAATCTTCCAAATCCTATTTTTGACAATTCAAGATCTCCACCAGTCAACTCTCAACCTTCTTAAACCTCTACGTCTACTAAATTAGATATGCTTCTCTATTCCTATTCCATTTATTTTTCACAATCTCTACTCTCATATTTTATTTACTTATTTAATCTAAAACTTGTTTATTATTGTTTTACTTTATTAAAATCATATTATTAGTGTATATGCCTAAAAATGACATGACTCGGTTTAAATAAATATCTTTAATATTTATTTAAGTTCTAATTCCTCTATCAATAAATAAATAAACAAATTTATTTATTTGATTCATATTCCTCTAAGTTAATTAAATATCAAAATATTTAATTACCTCTTCTCAAGTCAAAATTAAATAAAATCTTTTATTTAATTTAAATTCTTCCAAAATAATTAAATAATTCGTAATTATTTAATTAAGCCAGTTCTTCTTCTAAATTTAAATAAATAAATCAAATTTATTTAAATCCTCTCAATCTCTCAAAAATAAAATACAATCAAATATTTTATTTATTCTTCCAAACCATGCACACACAAATAAATAAATTTATTTATTTATTTTGCTTTTCTTATCTTCTAAATTCCCAGGAATCTTCCAAATCTTCTAAAAATAATTCTTCCTCTTCATGCACACAAAATTAAATAATTTATTATTTAATTCCTCTCAAAACATGCAAAAGCAAACCATGAGTCAACTAATTGATTCCAAAACTCTTGAAATAGAAAAAAGCTTTTTATTTTATGACAGTATATCTTACCTTCAATAAATAGAAAAATAGATGACTCAAAATAGCTTTTGTGTGACACTTGTCTTCTTTCCCGTCGCACACATTCTCTCATTCTTTCTCAACCGTCAATCTTCTTATTCTTTCTCAATCATTGATCTCCTCAATCACAAGTCTATAAATTGAGCCTTCTTCTTCCATTTCATCCATCCAAGCTTTTAGTATCATTACTCT
The DNA here is from genome assembly GCA_027924645.1 of Cunninghamia lanceolata. Taxonomy (NCBI): domain Eukaryota; kingdom Viridiplantae; phylum Streptophyta; class Pinopsida; order Cupressales; family Cupressaceae; genus Cunninghamia; species Cunninghamia lanceolata. Next base: position 2,003,020 of record BSBN01000281.1, on the reverse strand, counting down.
GTAGGAATTCCATTCGCTTGCGATCAACTTGTTACCATATCACCACTACCATTGTTGTGAAGCACATCTTCATTGCAATCAACTATCATGGCCATTCCCACTTGACATCTTGGAATAGCAAGGAGGTGCACCTTCTGAGGGCATATTCGAACACAAGATCATTTGCAATAGGCCGCCAATGGAAGCCATGAGGTAAAGAGGTTTGTTGAGGTATTGTTCATCATTTTAGATCTTCTTTATTTCTATATTTCATTGAGTTATGGGTATTATTGATGTCTTTTGATAGTCATGCATAATTCCCCTTCACATTTTTGGTGCCCACCGTGGGGCCCTGCCCCGATTAAACCCAAAACTAAGTTTTCTATGCAAAGGTTCCATACACAGAAGGATTCGGTGCATCTGACCCATTCTGATGCAAAAATGAGCTATGTTCCGACACATATGATCTTTCAGTGCATATGACCCCTATTCCCACACATACACCTTCTGTTATGACACATCTGATATTCTGGCGCATATGCTTTCTGTTTCAATGCTTTTGCTTTCTGTTTCTGTGCTTTTGATTTTCCTATGCTTCTGAACTTTGTTCCTGCGCATTCATGCTCTGTTTCTGTGCTTCTGTTCTAAGTAGCAGTTTTTAAGATATTTTATTTATTTTCTACTAACGCTGACACTTTTTTGCAAGAATATTCTCTCCTCAGCTTGCAGGATTAGGAGTTGGTTTAGTCATTCTAGTTGTATTCTTAGAACACATCATCTTTTCTAATGGATAGTAATCAGATGCTCATGCAAAATCACATCTAGTTCTAACTAGGAGGGAGTAACTTGAATCTTGTTGCATCAACAAATTGAATCTAGTCACAATGCTAGGAGGATAAAATTGAACCATTGCTATCTTGCTTTTCAAAGTTAACAACTTGCGTGTGTGCCCAAGTAGATAGCTCATATAGTCTTTTTCATTTTAACTAGGGAAAAAGAACAAGTGTCTTTCGCGTTTTTGGGAATGATACGAAGCATATGCTCTCCCCTATCTTGGGTGACCAAAATGCCAGACATATCATTTTTGCATGTCTAATACCTTTAGAGAGGCCTGCCCTTGGATACCCATCCGTCCTTGGGGAATGACCTTAAGTGGTAACAGGCTAAAGCCAAGCCTTGCTGAGCCACTATAAATAAATTGTGTTTGGAGCAAAAGCTTCAAGCAATGAGTGTTGTGTTATATCGACAACCAACCTCCCCCAAAACCCTTCAAGGTGTAACCCCTGAAGGTTGAAAGACTCCATAACGGAGAGTAGCGCTGCCGCACGTATAACTACTCAAATGGTTGCCCTTACTAGTCATCCTTTGTTTTAGTAAGCCAAAATCCTTCTATTTGTTGGCGCAAAAGGTGGGACCTTTGAAGCCGCCCCAATTCATGTGGTTCTTAGTAGAGATAGCAGAGACAATCCTAAGGTTCGGTGGGGGTACGAGCCTTGGGAAACTTAGATCTTGGTATGCGTGATAAGTGTGTGCCATGGAGAGGAGCCAATGCTACCAAGATCCTGAAGCTATCCACTTTGAATAGGCACAACTAGGGGACTCAACAAATATTGTCTTTGCCAGCCTAGGATTGTACTTATTTCTGTGTCAAAAAAAGTCCAAAAATACAAAAAAAGATCAAAAAATTGTGAAAACTTCTTTGTGTTCGTTGTGTTTTACTTGCCATAATTGAGAAAATTAGATCAAAAACACCAACTTTTAACTGAGAAACCAAAAAACATCAAAAAATGTGGCAAAAATTACAAAAACAGTCAAGAAAACCAAAGTTGTGCATCTGTCCTGTAGAGCTGCGCATATATCTCGACCTGTTGTGCATACATTCCAACTTGCCGCGCATCTGTCACCTGTTACTGCACTATTAAATTTTGCCAAAATTGTGCTTTTGTTCTGACTTTCTGTGCATTTGTCCTCTGTTTCAATGCATTTGTTCCTGCGCATCTCTGACAATGAGCATTTTTGTACCTTTTCAGAGAAAATTTTCAAATTTTCCAGATACCCATTTCAGCCTTACCCCAGTTTCTTAGATCAAACTTACCGTGCAGTCACCTTTTCCATCCATTTTCATAGCATACCCTCTCTTTCATTGGTCGTCTCATCCACCTTCTACCAGGTCTTTCCAAAATAAAAGTCAAAATTCCACATCAGATTAGTGCAGGACCTTGTTCAGATCATTCCAGATTCAAGTAAACCTAGTAGGTCACAGAACCTCGCTAGTGGTCTTGTTGCCAGACTAGTCTCTGCACAGTAAACAGGTACTGGATACCCTTACTTGTGGCTATTGTCTTGTGTCAGCCAACTTGGAATCATTGATCAAAAGAGTCCCTTGTTCAAATCTCCTCACAAGTATCCTCTTCTCAACAATCTCCAACAGCACCTAACCAAAATCTCTAGTTTCATCCCACCTCCTCCCACATCGCCTTGCATGGTTTTAACTAGGTCTCAATACCAAAAACAACTTGAAATGGCTGGATCATCCAACCCCATGGTCACCCCTCATGATAGTGATGAGGAAATCTCTAGTGAACAATACCAAGGAACCCTCCAAAATTAGAAATTTCAACGCATGCTAGAAAAAGTGCTCCTTGAGGACCCTCATAAGTATTTCCTGTATCTTACAGGTCTAGGACTTAAACTTCCCTCAGACTTTGATCTCAACAAACTAAAAGAAACTGTAGAGGAAACTCATGAAATTCACACTACTGAGGATAAAGGAAAGAAAGTCACAGACCCAAACATACCCATGGAAGAAATGAAAAAACAAATCAAGGACCTAACGCAACAAATGGCAAATCTCAAAGCAGGACCGTCCATTAAAACTTATTCATTGGAAGACATCACACCATATCCCCTTGACAAAAGCTTGAACATGGTATCCTTTCCCTTTCAATTCGAAGTGCCTAAGTTTGAAAAATACAAAGGAAAAGGAGACCCTAGAGATCACATTAGGGAATTTAATGCTGCATGCATGGAAGTAGCTAACAACGAAACTTTATTAATGAGACTATTCCCTAGATCTCTAGGTGGTCAAGCCATGGAATGGTTCTCACGACTTACACCAGGTATCAAAACTTTTAATGAGTTAGTAAACAAGTTCGTCACACATTTCTCCTATAACATTGAACACGAAGTCTCTATGCTTGATCTATGCAATACAAAACAAAAAGGTGGCGAATCATTCGCCTCTTTCTTACAAAGGTGGAGACAACTTGCTAGCAAATGCTCATATGACATACCTAAGAAGCAAATGATGGAGATGTTTGTCCACAACCTTAACTCCTATCTAAGCTACCAAATACAAATTCAATGCCCTACCTCATTTTCGAAAGTCATTGAGATGGGATTATTTATCGAGAAAGCTACGATCGCCAAGGGGAAAATAAAGTTGTATAAGGACACTCCTAACTCTAATTACACCACGGACAAGTCAAAATTTTGGACAAAGAACAAAAATGTCGTCAATGATGGAGTAGTTGATGCCAAACTGGCGGCTCCCAAACAATAACCAATCTTCACTCTCAAAGGGGAAACAAACAATGCTGCACAAAACAAAACCTTCTCTCATGAGCCAAAGCCATGGTACAACTCCAACCCTAGGCAAAAATTCACACCACTAGGGGAGTCCCAAGAATTTGCATTAAGAAAATTGTTGGCCAACAATGACATCACTCTTCCACCAACTAGTGACTATGAACCTCAAATAAAACCTCACTACTGGAAAGATATAGATTTTTGTGAATATCACAGAGGAAGAGGCCACATGACCAACAATTGTATCCATCTCAAACACGTCATTCAGGACATACTTGACCAAAATCAAGCAAACACTCAACAACATACCTCTAACGAAACACATGTAGCATACAAGGATCTGCTTCTCAATCACGACAGGCCATACAACAACAATAATAACAACCGCAACAGGCACAACCAAAACGATGGAAAGAACAATGCAAATTACACAAGCGTGCCATTTGATTATACCATCAACTACATATCGAAACACATCCCACAAGTCAATATGGTCACATCCAACCAACAATCGGGACCCAACAAAACTGATTGTAGCATTATCACCTGCAGTGGTAAGGTCACATTAAACACACTTCCTCTAGGGTTGTTGCCTTCTCCGTCTAACCCCCATACATACAGTGCCATAGACCAACTTCAAAAAACTCCTACCCACATATCTATCTTAGAGTTGTTGCATCTGTCTCCTTCCCACAAGGAAATTCTTGATAGAACCTTAGTGGAAACAACTATGCCCACGAACCAGGCCCAAGAGAAGTTTCAAGCCATGGTAGGAAATCTAACCTCTTTAGGCACCATCTCATTTACCGAACAGGATGATCTTTTAGTGTCTCAGCCTCATAACACACCCTTGCATATCGTTGCATTCATTCATAGACACCGTATCAAAAGGGCTCTTATTGATGGAGGAGCTGGTTTAAATGTTTGCATGCTCAAGCTAGTCCTTACATTTGGGTTCTCTGAAACTGTGGTGGATCTGAGGAAAAAGATCACCATTAAGGCCTATGATGAAGAGAAAAGAACTACTAAAGGAATAGTGGTGTTACCCATACAAGTGGGACCAGTGATAAAAGACGTTGTTTGCCAAGTCCTCGACAAGGAGCTAGCCTATAATATCCTCCTAGGTAGACCCTGGATTCACACCATGCAGGCTGTACCTTCCACCTATCACTAATGCATCAAATTTCCTAATAATGGCAAATAGATCACCATCCAAGGTGATCTTGATCCCTTCCAGCACTGCAACACTATCCGCACAAAGCCTGATTGCATCATTCCCAATAACAAAGCTTCTACATCCTCCATCTCACAGCATGATTTTACCTCCGAAGCTTCCTTATCCAAGCCCAAAGAATAGAAAATCATCATCAAAGAAACTAGAGTAGGGGAATACTCCATCGAGAATAGCCTCAACTTAGCCAAACTGCGTCTATCTCCAAGATCCTTTGGGTGACCTACACCTTTTCCAAAACCTTCTACTCCTCCCAAAGCTCCCACAGCTCCATTTAGCTCCATTTATAAAATGAAGAACCCTCTCAGATGAAACAGATGAGAGAGATGTCGTATCATGGCTCTACATAGAGGAAGATAATGCACAACAAGAACCACCTAAGCTCCCAGCAGAAATCTTTGGGCGTGGTGAGGCAATCCTGCACAGAATGGGTTATGACAAACAAGGTCCCATTGGCCTAAGAAAAGAAGGAATAATAGAATCTATCCAACCCTCTTCATCCTCACTAGCAAGAAATACAAAAGGGTTGGGATACAAAGACAAAGACAAAGCTAAAGCCAATGCTTGTTTTGTGGAACAGATCCATGCCCTACAAGAAGACAGTGACACAGACTCTAACGAGTATGAGTGGGAAGAACTCACAGAGCACTCCTATGAAGACAAAGGAGTTGACACCATTCAAACCTATAGCCCCTACTGTGAGGGACAAACACTAACGCATAGACCATTAGAGTCTGATTTGCCAACTCCTAAGAGTACAACTTTTGAGGAAGGTCAGAGTTCTATCGCAATAAACAATCTAGAGGAAAGTACCATCTCAGATCCTATCCCTACCAATTTGAATCTTCACCATGTTTCCATTCAAAATATCAACGAATCAGATCTATCTTTCAATTCCCTTCCCCTTGTGCATCCTGAACTCATCGACTGGGATTTACAAGGCACCCCACAACTAGACATGTTCCAAAATGATGATGCCTATATTGACTACATGGAACTTAGGGACCACCTACCAGAAGGAGATCATAAAGCTAGCTTCACAATTGAACTCAACACTATGGCTTACTTTGGAGAGGGTGCCAAGCCTTCCAGTCGCAAAAACATAAAAATAAAAAATGGATTTGATGGTGAAAACCACTCTGCGGCAGTATCAGATCCCAAAATAGTAAAAAGAAAGGATGCATCTGATGGTGAAAACCCAACTGTGGCACCTGACAATGGAAGGCTTGACACTCTCCCCACCGACATGCATCAAGAGAAGTCGCATATTGTTGTGGAACCTCCAGAACCTGTCAACATTGGAACAAAGGATAATCCCAAGATCATCCACTTTGCAAAATCTCTATCTCCACCAGAGGAGACCAAGTTCGTACCATTCTTCAAGAGAAAGCAAGTCAACTTTGCTTGGTCATACGCAGACATGCCCGGTTTAGATCCATATTTGATTCTACATCATCTTCCACTAGATCCAGGGGTCAAACCAGTCAAGCAGAAGCTTAGAAAGATGCATCCACACATTGCACTACTAGTGAAAGAACTCAAGAAACTACTGGATGTAGGGTTCATCAGAGAAATAGACTATCCAGAGTGGGTATCCAACATAGTGTTAGTCTCCAAACCTAATGGCAAAGTCAAACTATGTAATGATTTCTGAGATCTTAACAAAGCTTGCCGCAAGGATGACTTTCCGTTGCCTAATATTGATATCATAGTCGACTTGACAGCAAGACACACCATGCTTTCTCTAATGGATGGCTTCTCCAGGTACAATCAAATTAGGATAGCACCAAAAGACAAACATAAAACAGCTTTCACTTGTCCATGGGGTACCTTCTGCTAGAACGTCATGCCATTTGGGTTAAAGAATGCAGGAGCAACATATCAACGTGCTATGACCACTATCTTCCCTGACATGATGCACGTAACAATGGAGGACTACGTAGATGATATCCTTTCAAAATCACTCAGAAGAGAATCCCACCTTGATTTACTAGAGAAAGTCTTTCAGAGACTAGAACAATTCAAAGTCAGGTTGAACCCAAAGAAGTGTGTGTTTAGAGTCACATCCGGCAAGCTCCTAGGCTTCATCGTATCAGTAAATGGGATAGAAGTTGATCCTGCCAAAGTCAAGGCTATCATAGAAATGCCACTGCCTAAGAACATCACTCAATTGCGGTCTCTACAGGGCAAGTTACAAGCAATCCATCGGTTCATATCACAACTAGCAGACAAGTGCCAACCTTTCAGTCATCTCTTACATAAAAGCATTCCATTCAGATGGGATGAGAAGTGCGAAGAAGCATTTGGCAAACTGAAGGAATATCTCATGAACCCTCCTATCCTCATGCCGCCTATCCAAGGTAAGTCACTATTGCTTTACATATCTGCTACATAGACAACTCTGGGAGCCCTAGTAGCACAATAGGAGCATGAAGGCAAAGAAAGGGCTATTTACTATATCAGTCACACATTGGTGGGCTACAAACTGCAATACTCTCAGATAGAAAGATCGTGTCTTGTTGTGGTGTTTGCTTCCCAAAAACTACAACATTACATGCTTGCACATTCAGTCAAGCTTATTGCAAAGATAGATCCACTGAAATATCGATTAGGCAAAGCAGCTCTCACTGGTCGCCTAGCTAAGTGGGTAATGCTCCTAAGCGAATATGACATTGAGTATGTAGAAAGGAAGGCTATCAAAGGTCAAATCATTGCCGATCAGTTAGCAGAAGCACCATTGTAGGATACCACACCAATGACATTCGAGTTTCCAGATGAAACCATCTTTAATATCACAACACACTCATGGAAACTCTACTTTGATGGGTCCTATACAAACCATGGATCGAGGGCAGGAATCTTGTTGGTCACTCCTCATGGCGATACCATACCTAAGTCTTATCATCTGTTATTCCCATGCACAAACAATGTCGCAGACTATGAAGCCTTGGTCATTGGCCTCAAACTGGCAACAGAATGGAAAATCAAAGAGCTACATGTCTATGGTGATTCTCAACTAGTAATCAATCAAGTCAATGATGACTATCAGACCAAAGATGACAAGTTAATCCCATACAAGCGCATGGTCGATGACTTTAAAGAGTACTTTTTTATCATCTCCTTTGAGTAGATACCTCGCATTGAAAACAAAATAGCAGATGCTATAGCAACCATTGCCTCACTCCTTGAGATCCCAGAGAATGAGTCACGGTATGATTTCTTGATTGAGACAATCATACAACCAGCTTATGATCTTCCTAAAACCCACTCCATATGCCTATTGGTTGGATCTGATTCACCTTGGTATGGTAAGATTTACACTTATCTCAAGGATAACACCCTACCACCTGACTTATCTTCTAACCAACACCGAACCTTCATTTGCCAAACCTCACATTATACCATTATCGCTGACACCCTATATCACCGAGGTCTGGATGGTACTTTGCTCTGATGTTTAGAATGGGAAGAATCTCAAACCGCCTTACGAGACGTACACGAAGGAATTTGCGGAACACACTCTAGCGGTCCTTCTTTAGCTAAGAAACTCATGCATTTGGGATACTATTGGCCAAACATGGAAATAGATTCATATTAGTTTGTGAAGAGATGCAAGCAGTGCCAGATACATGGAAACCTGATACATGCACCAGCTCAGAGTTATGACCTTTAACGACACCTTGGCCCTTTTGTCAATGGGGACTCAACCTTGTGGGCAAAATTCACCTGCCATCATCCAACGGCCACAAGTTCATAATAACCGCCACAGAATATTTCACCAAGTGGATTGAAGTTATTCCCCTCACCAATGTCATAGGCAAACAAATTGCCTCATTCATCTTCAATTACCTCATCTGTAGATATGGAATTCCCTCATCCATTGTCATGGATAACAAAAGACGTTTCAAAAACTAGGATGTCCAAGAGCTTTGTGACAAATTCAAAATCCAACACCGTTTCTCCACCCCCTACTATCCACAAGGCAATGGCCAAGCAGAGGCCTCCAACAAAACAATCTTGAAAATCCTCAAGAAGACTATCAACGATGCTGGCCGTGATTGGCACATACAACTCAATCTCACTCTGTGGGCCTATCGAACTAGTATATGCACTCCCACAGGTGCTACCCCATATGCCCTTGTCTATGGATCAGAAGCCATTTTGCCTATCGAGGTCGAGTTACCATCCCTATGGGTGTCATTAAAGGGTCTCATTACTGATGAAGACTATAGAGTTTCCAAACTACAAGAGTTAGAACTGTTGGAAGAGAAAAGGCAACAGGCCTTTAACCATCTCAAAGCATATCAACAGAGGATGTCACGAAGTTACAATCACAAGGTCCATCCAAGGTTCTTCAATGTTGGTGATCTAGTGCTTCAGCAAAATCCCCATAATCAACAGGATCAGAAAAAGAAAGGTAAGTTTGAGACCAACTGGCATGGTCCTTATGTCATCATTATTGCATATGGATCGGGGACATATCAGTTAGCAACATCTGAGGGTGATCTATTCGATGACCTAGTGAACAGTATGCATCTTCATCAGTTCTATACCTAAGAGAACCCCAATGTAAGAGGGGCAAAAATTCAAAAAATTAAAAAATTAAAAAAAAGCAAAAAAATAGAAAAACAACAAAAAAATCGTCCTCTGGTGAAACCCTGGCAAACAAGCGCCTTGGATAGGTACCATGATGAAAACTTGGCAAACAAGAATCATGTGTACTTCTAGCTTTCATGCAAATAAAAGCAGGTGGTGAAAACCTGGTAAACAGGCGTTACTTGTGATGAACCACCTTCTCCATCTTTGGAAAACCAATCACCTTGTGTCCATTCTTCCTACCGTCCTCTCTCGTCCAATCTATATATGCTCCATAACAAAACACCTTGTGTTACCTAGCGATAACCTATCATGGCTTGATACTCTATCTTTTTGTCACCTTATCAACCAAAGTCTTATCCGGTATCCTATCCACAATGTCAGCCTGGCATAGTGTCCATCGTCAGTATCATAGGGTCGACCCCGAACTATGTTGCCTCTATGTCTTCACATAGGCAAGGACATTTTCAATGCACCCCCGAGGCTCCACTTCCAGTCCATCCCATATCTGGTCATCTTTCCTCTAGTCCATCCACGTGGTCCAAGTTCCTAAACTACGTTGCCTCTGCGTTGTCATGTAGGCAAAGCCATTTAGCAATGCACCCCCAAGGCACTAGGTCGGTCCCTTAGGGTCCATTTCACTAGGCACGCATGCAAGCACAAGCAAAAGTTGCTTTCAAACAAAAATCTTGATGCAAGACATCAAACTATCCAACGCAAGGCAAACAAGTACCTAAAACATTGAAACTGATTCCATCTTAATTATGGCAAGAATGACACATCTAAATGTAAGAATGTTTTGTGTTTGATCAGGTTAACTTACAAAGTCTTGATTTTTGTTATTATGTCTCCCTATGCTACTCGAGGATGCGTAAAGCTAGAGATGTTATTGTTGGTAATCATTTATGTTTAGGGTTTTAAGCTTGAACGTTTGCGGGTTTTCTCATTCAAACCCTAAATTTTCTGAGTCATGGGATCTTGCATTGTTTTGTCTATTATGATGTTGGCCTTCTGTGGTGGGTTCCTAGTTATTAGGTCTCATCCTCATGTTTTAGTGTTCAAAGGTTGACCAACCCCCACGCAATGTTTCACTGCTTTTTCCTGTCGCCTTGAGAAAAATGCTAAGTTCTGTATATGCAAAGGTGAATTGTATGTTGGCAAGCTTATGAAATCTCAATTGGCCTCCAAAAAATGATAAAGAATTGAGTTATATGCATTTCAGATGCATATCGGGTTGCATATACAAAGAGGGAATCTGTTGAAGATTCTAGGAATATGTCACCATTGTATATCAGGTTTGCTTGTATGTGTTTTGTCCAAATATACAATGGCTACATGCATTAGAAGGATACAAGGGCTGATGTACATTTGGTGGGGCCCACGGATTGCACATGCATCAGAGGGCATATGCAAATGGACAGGTACAAAGTGGACACAGCCAATGAATTAACTGTATATGTGAAATACTTTGAGGTTCGTCGTTGTATGTTTGGGATTGTATATTCCAAATATACAATCAAACATGCATTCCAAAGCTACAAGGTTGAACCCGAAATTGATTTCAATTTGCCTCATAAATAGTTTGGGGTCCACCTCGTATGACAAACAATTGTATGCATATGAGAAGGGGTTGATATGCAATGGCTGGGGCCCACGGATATACAAAGTCTGGATTTGAAAGTTTTTCAAATCCGATGGATAAGTGGCAGGGATCCGCGTTGTATGTATCTCGCAATTGTATAATGCGACATACAAGGAAATGTACAAAGAAAGGGAGGTGCAACCCGGACGCGAAGACAGAATCCAATGCAACGAATAATCTTCTGGCATCTGTAGGTTGTATAAGATGCTTGTATATGCAGGTATACAATGAAGATATGCAAGGGATAGCGATACAAGGCGGATCCGATGGTGATTCCAATTTGCTCTATAACAGTTTGGGGTCTACCTTGTATATGGAACAATTTTGTATATGCATTTGGCATATATAAGGGATTTGGGTGGCAGAAAAGTTGGCGATGGATACATTGGTTACTGACTTTTTAGCAGTTTTTGGCACCGATGATCTTAGTGATGGAATCAAAATCGACAGTTAGGTTTTAAACCTTCAGCGATGGATTTTCCTTATGTCTGCAGTTAATTTTTGAGTTGGAGAACTCCATGGGTGTGCTGCTACGATTTCCAAGGGGAGTTGTGGGTAGTTGTGCCATTAATGGCAACGTGCAGAGGCATGGGCCGATGGTTGAACGGCCAACTACCAAGTTCATGACGAAGATCTTTGAATGGTGGTGCAGATCTCAAGCTCACCTGCCCTCTCCTCTGTTTTCCTGAGCTGCCTTCAATTTTGGGCGCCATTTTCTGGTGCATTGTACCTAGCAATTTTTGAGTTGACCGTTGTAATTTTGACTAAGTACACAGTTTTGCTATAAAAGGCAAACTGTGTCACTCATATTTTGGTTGTTAAAAACTGGACAAAAATTTTGGTGTTGTAATAAGATACGACTTCATTGGTGGCTCTGTCTTGGCTATCTTCTGAGTTTATGAGTCTCATGTTGTATGTCTTTCTGCATAAATCTATTGATATCATGCTGATTTAAATGAGTAATGCTATATTGCATGTGTTCTGTTATCTGTCTCCAAATTGAGTGTGTTCTTCTTATGAATCTAAGCATTTAAGGGGTGTTTATGATTCTAGAATATAGGTTTGCTGTGTTGAATGCTTGATTTCTTACTTCTACTCAAGGAGTAGATTAAACGTTTCAGATCAAGTGTTGGGAAGAAGACATTGCAATAGGGATATCAGTAAGTAGAGATAACAGGATACTCTATTTTGGGAAGTATCTGTAAGGAAAATACTAAAAATCCCCTTGATATCCAGTCTTTGGTATATGTTCATGCTGGCCATTCACATGTGTATGTCTATTGAATCCAAGCCCTGGATAGGCATCAATCCAGTCTTGTATTGAGGTTGCAACCCATAGTCTCAGTTTTGCATCGAAACATAAAATCAAACTTAAACTTTAAATCAAACCATTAGGACTTTAGAAGTAGTTTAAGACTAAAATCCTCTGATTCACACTGAACATAAGCCCAAAGCTAGCCCCTTTACTCTTATCCCACAGTTTTGGTCTGCATAAAGGAGGATTTATCTACTTTGTATCAACATCCCAGTCAACCCACAAGCATATCTCATGGATGTTGAATAGGGAATACCCCCTTGGTTCTGCAGAGCCTAAAGAAGAAGAGGAGATATTTATAGAGTCTATCTCTTATACTGTTGGCCCCTGGCCCAGAAATCCTGTTGATCAATGATGGCTACCTTGTAGGGATAATTGGGAATAAGCATCCAGTCTGGGGAAATTACCAACAAATTTGGCGACTCCGCTGGAGAGGTGAAGTGAAAGTATTATCTTTTCATCCCTGGTAAATTACTGCCCATCTGAGTCGCAACAGATTTGGTGACTCTGCTAGGGAATGTTTGTGTAAGAACCCTAGTTTAAAAGAAATTAATTCCTAGTTATAGGTGGCGACTCCGAACAATCTCCCAACCGGTAAGGTAAAAAATTATATGCTAGGGAGAAGATCCCTGCGTAATTCTTTGTCTAAAGAATTACCCACAAAAATGATGTATAGGAAAAAAGGGACTGTTGAAGCCAATCAAGGGGGTTCTCCCAGAAGTAATGATAATATTCAAGACAATCCAGGATCTTCAGAGTGGACAATACCTTATTTTTCAAACACTGAGGCTGAAATCCAGAATGTATATGAAAGACAGCAAGGTGGTGGTTTGAGGATGAGGTCGGAAGTGTTTCAAGAACGTGCTTTTGTAGATTCCCCTGACAGATTTGAAGAAGCTAAATCCCCAAGGGATGATAATGATGATCAGAATGTAATAAAACCATCTTCTTCTATGCCTAGAGAGGAGGAATTAGCCAAAGAAATTAAGAGCTTAAGGGCAGAATTAGAATATCTGTAGGTAGTAAAAATCAGAGATGACATGAGACAGAAAGCGCAAGCTTTGAGAGTTGCTCAGAATGATTCAATTCCTACCCTTGAAGATGCAAATATGCAGAGAAACCAGCAAAGAAATGAAGTCCAGGATTAGCATAATGATCAAAGACAGAATGCAAATAATTGTAGAACACCATTAAATAATGTAAGAAATCAGAATGCAAATAGAAATGCCAATGTTAATTAGTTTGGTAGACAGCCGATGCAGCTGGACAGATTCAGACAGCTTGTTTTTTATGGCATCCCTGGTTACCCCAATCCTATTGACAAACATGTGAGGCTGCAAGTGCCTAAGTTTTTAGGAAACAATACTGTGTCAGGAGAAGACCATTTAAAAGCTTTTCAGAACATCATGGACAACTTTGAGGGTGAGCATTAAGATGTTTTTATGAAATTATTTATGCAATCCTTAGTTGATGAGGCCAGAGAATGGTACAAGGGTCTACCTAATAGAAGTGTTTCATCATGGGAGGACTTCAGGAGAATATTCAAAGAACAATATGGTGACAAAACTGATCCAAGTTTCTTTATTAATGAATTCACTGGAATCACCAAAGGATTGAATGAATAGGTTGTTGGTTTCAATGCTAGATTCACTAAGGTGTTGAACAAATTGCCACATCACCTGAGGCCTAATGAACCTATGTGCATAGTGTTGTACATAAATGCTTTTGATGCCAAAACAGCTTATGGGTTAAGGGATAAAGGTCTTGCTAGCCTCAGAGATGCCTTCAAAATAGCAACAAATATTGAAAATAACAGAAAAGCATCTGGTAAGACAAACAGAAGAGATGATGTAAAAATTCTACAAAATCCAAGTACTAAATCTCAAAGTGTTCAAGGCAATGCATCTACTTCTGAGGATTAATTAGATAAATTGACAACTATTGTTAAGGACCTGAGCTATAGAATGGCTAAAAATGAAAAGGGGGTTGGTCCTGACAGACAGGTTTACCAAAGGCAAGAAAGAAGACCATCATTACATGACATGCCATATAATACTAATTGGCATAATGGTAAACCCATTCTCCCAAACAACAACCCAAATCCAAGGAATCAAAATGTTAAGGAAACACCTAACCCTTTGAAGAAGGCTGTTAATATTGTTAATGACACCCCATGGTGTATAATATGCCAGATGCCTCACTCACAGTCACAATGTATGATTGCTCAGTCTCTATATAATAATGTTGTTGCCTGTGATGAATGCAATGAACCACATTGCATGGAGGATAACAATGTCAATATGTTGTCTACAAATGGGGAGTATCCGTCTCATGATGTTGATGCAAGCACAAATAATGAGATTTAGGTCTGCCAGCAATTTCCCTGTGATGAAGATGATGAAGATAATTATGCTTATGCTCAGGACACACAATTTTTTGAATAATTTGAGGAGACCATCTGACAAAGAGATTAGAGCCTTCACAGCTGCCGCAGTTGCCCAAGTCAAAAGCAATTACAATCTCAGGGGTAAAGCTCAGGTAAGTAACTCACACCAACCAGAGAATACTTTTGTGAACCAACCAGTGCACAGTCATAAAGGGACTAAAACACAAAAGAAGCAATGGAGCAATAATAAGCAAAATTTTAAGCAAAAAATAGGTCATGATTCTCAAGGGTCAGAAAATAGGATTCCCCAGGTTGAGGATCAAAATAAAAAATTTTAGATCAAAGATGACAGTCAGGGAGTCACAAAAATTAAAGCTGGATCATATCAAAATAAAAATAAAACCGTGGATCAGGCTACAACTGTTATACAAAATTATGCTCCATTTGACATTACTTAGGTCTTGTCCCAGGTAAAGATCTTTGTTCCATTGATGGAGCTGATGAAAGTTGAGGAGTTCATAAATGAAGCATTGTCCCTGATTTCAGGAGTACCCTGTCAGGCTAATCAGAATATTGAGACTCAGGGTAGGAAACAAGCCATGTGTGTTGATGAGGATGAGACTCCTAAAGTATATCTAGGGGTAACCATGACAAAATGCCCTTCACAGGTTGAACCATTTTATGTCTCTCTTGTCATAAATGGAAAAGTGATTAAGAATTGTATGCTTGACTCGGGAGCATCAACGAATATCATGCCTTTGGCCATTATGCAGCAAGCTAGGTTAAAGATAGATAAGGCATGTGGGAAATGCTATGCCATGGATGCTAGAGAAGTGCCTGTCATTGGAATTATGAAAGATGTGGACTTCAGACTGGCAGCATATCCAGAAAAAACTTACAAAATGAACATAACAGTTGTTGATATCAAGCCACAATATGGCATGTTGTTGTCAAGAAGATGGGCAGCATTGATTGGTGGGAGTATGCAATTAGACCTGTCATATGCTATGATTCTAATGAATGGCAAGGATGTCAAATTGATTAGAGAAGAAAGGTCACCAGATACAGTTGAGGATCAAGAGTCAGAGGAGCATATTTGTTTTGTGGACACTGACTACGACAATTTCAGGGTTGTCTTAGATGATAAAGGGGGTAAAGAGGGAGATATATGCATTCAAGAGCTTGACCAACAGGGTCTGTGGACCATGTATTTTGATGGAGCTTGTTCAAAGGAAGGCTCTGGTGCTGGAATTGTTCTTCTGTCTCCAACTGGTAAGCTTCTAAAATTCTCTTTCTTGCTGAGGTTTTCTTGTACAAATAATATTGTAGAGTATGAAGCTCTGTTATTAGGATTAAATGTTGCTTTGAAGCATGGGATCAAGATGCTCAAAGTATTTGGGGATTCAAAGTTAGTTGTTTCCCAAGTTAGAGATAAGTATGCATCAAAGAATAAGAGGTTAAAACAGTATAAGCATGCTGTTTGGGATACAATTGAATTGTTTGATGCCTTTTCAATAAACTGGATTGAGAGATCAAAAAATGTCAGGGCAGATTTTCTAGCTAATGTAGCCATAAGGCCAGATGACATTACTCTGTCAGATGTCACAAGTGTTGAAGTCAAACTAGACCTGCAGTACCAAATAATGTATGCAGTTGGCAAGTGTTTGATGATGACAGAGATTGGCTGAGATTTCTACATTGCATTGATGAATATGAGAACCAAGAAGTGGATATTCAGAACTTTGTAGAAGTTGTGAATGGGAAAGAAACTCTCTTAGGGAAGGAGGTAATTCAACTCAAGACAAATAAAATCCCTAGAGGGATGGTTGCTTTAGAGAGAGCATTTAACAATAGGGACCAATTTGTTACAAAGGCATCTCCAACAAATAAGAGTGATTTAGAAGAGATAAACTTGGGGACATCTCATGCCCCCAAAAGGGTATATATTGGCAAACGGCTCAAGCCACATATCAGAACTATGTTGATTGCACTACTAAGAAAGTATAAGCATATTTTTGCATGGTCATATGAGGACCTGAAAGCTTATAGAGAGGATTTATTCCAGCATGAGATCCCGTTGAAGCCTGGAGCTAAACTGTTTAGACAAAAACAAAGGCCTATCAACCCAACCTTGGCTCCAAAGATGCAAGAAGAACTCATGAAGCTTAGGGAGGCTGGAATAATTATGTCTATTAGGCACTCGACTTGGGTGTCCAACCTTGTCCCAGTCAGAAAGAAAAACGGTGACATCAGACTTTGTGTGGACTTTAGAAATCTAAATGTATCTTCTTTGAAGGACAATTATCCATTGCCAAACATGGAAGCCATGTTGTAGAAGGTGACTGGCTATGAACTTTTATCCATGATGGATGGATTTTTAAGATACAATCAAGTGAAAGTAAAAGAATCAGAATAATTCAAAACTGCCTTCACTACCCCATGGGGAACCTATGTATATGTGAGAATGCCTTTTGGGCTGACAAATGCAGGTGCCACATTTTAGAGGGCTATGGATGTTGCTTTTGCAGGATTAATTGACTCAATCTTGGCTGTGTATCAGGATGATTTGATAGCTTATTCAGAGGAGCATCAACATTGCATGCACTTAGAACAAATCTTTATTAGAGCATTGGAATATAGCATCTCACTTAACCCAAAGAAATGTGCTTTTGGGGTAGTGGAAGGAAAATTTCTTGGACACATTGTTTCCAAGGATGGAGTCAGGATTGACCCTGAAAGGGTGGCTGCAATTGACAAAATTCAGATCCCTAGAACAATGAAAGGTGTTCAGTCCTTCTTTGGACAGATTAATTTTGTTAGAAGATTTATTCCTAACTTTGCAGAAACCACAAAAGATATCTCTAAAATGTTGAAGAAAGGTGCAACTGTCAAATGGGAGGATGAAACAACTAAATCATTCTAGAACATCAAAGAGGCCATAAAGATGGCTCCTGTGTTAAAATCTCCTGATTTTTCTAAGCCCTTTCAGTTGTTTTCATTTGCTTCTTCCCATACTATTGCTGCATGCTTATTACAGAAAAATGCAGAAGGTTTTGAACAACCTATAGCTTTATTTAGCAAGTCATTACAAGCTGCTGAGTTGAAGTATGGCATCATGGAGAAGCAGGCATATGCACTGGTTAGAGCAGTCAAGAGCTTCAGGCCATATTTGGTAGGCTCTTGGATAATTGCATATGTGCCTCATACAGCAGTTAAAGATATCTTTACTCAGCAAGAGGTAACTGGAAGGAGATGCAGATGGATAATAAATTGCAAGAGTTTAATATTGAAATACAGATCACAAAATTGGTAAGAGAAAAAGGTTTGGCAAAACTGATGACACAGTCAAACCTAGAGGCATGCCAAGTGAATGTAGTGCATAATGAAATTATAAATATGTCTGAATCTGAATGGTATAAGGACATAGTACATTATTTGTAGAATCTGAATTGTCCTTCTCATCTCAGTGATGATCAAAAGAGGACCTTGAAGCTACATGCTATTAAATACATCATTGTTCAAGGAAAGCTGTATTGGAAAAATCCTGATGGTGTATTACTCAGATGTGTGAATAAAGATCAGGCTAAGGATATTCTAAGTGACATGCACAATGGAGTGTGTGGTGGACACTATGCTACCCATACAATAGCCCACAAAATTCTCAGAGCAGGCTATTGGTGGCCAACTCTCTTCTCAGACGCACACAGAATGGTAAGAAAATGTGAGTCTTGCCAAAGGTTCTCAGGAAAGCTAAAATATGAAGGTGCATTTCCCCTTAAGACTATAATTGTAGAAGCTCCATTTCAACAATGGGGGATTGATTTTATAGGGGAAATCTCAGAAAAATCAAGTGGAGGACATAGTTGGATTTTAGTGGCTACTGACTACTTCACTAAATGGATTGAGGCCATTCCAACTAAAAAGGCTACAAGCAAAGTGGTGATGGATTTTATTCTAGAAAATATTATTATCAGATTTAGAGTACCAGCCAAATTGGTCACAAACAATGCTATGTGCTTCAGGTCTGGCGAATTTATTGATTTTTGCAATAACTATGGAATTGATTTGTCTCATACATCACCATACCATCCACAAGGAAATGGTCAAGTAGAGTCAAGAAACAAAAGTCTCATGAAAATCAACAAAAGGTTGATAGATAGAAACAAGAAGACTTGGGATTCCAAGCTGAAGTTGGCATTATGGGCTGACAGGGTGACAGTGAAAAGAGCAATTGGAAGGTCGCCTTTTGAATTAGTATATGGTGTAGCAACTAAGTTGCCTGTGAACAATCTCTTGCCAGTGTACAAATTCGTACAAGAAAATGATGAAGAGGTTGAGGACCCAATGACCAAAAGAATAAATTAGCTAGTTGCATTAGATAAAATCAGAAGAGATGCACACAAAACAAACATCAATAAACATCAAAAAGTGAAATATTTGTTTGATAGAAGGGCTACGGAGAGAAGGTTTTAGATAGGTGACTTGGTCCTTATGTGGAATGCAAGAGATAGGGGTAAGCACGGTAAATTTGAGCCCCTATGGATTGGCCCATATCAAATTGGCAATATCCATGAAAATGATTCTTATTTTCTCTAGGCCCTCAATGGTGAACTGCTGGAATTGCTTATGCACGGTAAATTCCTTAAAGATTTTTTCTCATAAATGAGTACCTTATGTGCACATTGTAAATTAGGTGTAAGTATTTTGTACATGCCTTGTATAGTCGGTTGTGTTTTGAGTTTTGTGTTTTTCCTGGTCTACCTCGGAGTAGTCTGGTACTCGCTGCAGTCTTGCTCCTACACATCCCCAATCAGAGCCTGTGTTGGTAATCATCTATGTTTAGGGTTTTAAGCTTGAACGTTTACGGGTTTTCTCATTCAAACCCTAAATTTTCTAAGTCATGGGATCTTACATTATTTTGTCTATTATGATGTTGGCCTTCTGTGGTGGGTTCCTGGTTATTAGGTCTCATCCTCATGCTTTAGTGTTGGAAGGTTGACCAACCCCCATGCAATGTTTCATTGCTTTTTCTTGTCGCCTTGAGAAAAATGCTAAGTTCTGTATATGCACAGGTGAATTGTATGTTGGCAAGCTTATGAAATCTCAATTGGCCTCCAAAAAATGATAAAGAATTGAGTTATATGCATTTTAGATGCATATTGGGTTGCATATACAAAGAGGGAATCTGTTGAAGATTCCAGGAATATGCCGCCATTATATATCAGGTTTGCTTGTATGTGCTTTGTCCAAATATACAAAAGCTACATGCATTAGAAGGATACAAGGGCCGATGTACATTTGGTGGGGCCCACGGATTGCACATGCATCGGAGGGCATATGCAAATGGACAGGTACAAAGTGGACGCAGCCAATGAATTAATTGTATATGTGAAATACTTTGAGGTCCGTCGTTGTATGTTTGGGATTGTATATTCCAAATATACAATCGAACATGCATTCCAAAGCTACAAGGCTGAACCCGAAATTGATTTCAATTTGCCTCATAAATAGTTTGGGGTCCGCCTCGTATGATAAACAATTGTATGCATATGAGAAGGGGTTGATATGCAATGGCTGGGGCCCGCAGATATACAAAGTCCAGATTTGAAAGTTTTTCAAATCCGATGGATAAGTGGCAGGGATCTGTGTTGTATGTATCTCGCACTTGTATAATGCAACATACAAGGAAATGTACAAAGAAAGGGAGGTGCAACCCGGACGCGAAGACAGAATCTAATGCGGCGAATAATCTTCTAGTATCCGTAGGTTGTATAAGATGCTTGTATATGCGGGTATACAATGAAGATATGCAAGGGATAGTGATACAAGGTGGATCCAATGGTGATTCCAATTTGCTCTATAATAGTTTGGGGTCCGCCTTGTATATGGAATAGTTTTGTATATGCATTTGGCATATATAAGGGATTTGGGTGGCAGAAAAGTTGGTGATGGATGCATTGGTTACTAACATGGCATGATATCACTGGTTACTGACTTTTCAGCAGTTTTTGGCGCTGATGATCTCAGCGATGGAATCAAAATCGACGATCAGGTTTTAAACCTTCAACGATGGATTTTCCTTATGTCTGCAGTCAATTTTTGAGTGGGAGAACTCCATGGGTGCGCTACTGCGATTTCCAAGGGGAGCTGTGGGTAGTTGTGCCATTAATGGCAACGTACAGAGGCATGGGCCGATGGTTGAACGGCCAACTACCAGGTTTATGATGAAGATCTTTGAATGGAGGTGTAGATCCCAAGCTCACCTGCGCTCTCCTCTATTTCCCTAAGTTGCCTTCAATTTTGGGTGCCATTTTCTGGTGCATTGTACCTAGCAATTTTTGAGTTGACCGTTGTAATTTTGGCTGAGTACACAGTTTTTCTATAAAAGGCAAACTGTGTCACTCATATTTTGGTTGTTGAAAACTAGACAAAAATTTTGGTGCTGTAATAAGATACGACTTCATTGGTGGCTTTGTCTTGGCTATCTTGTGAGTTTATGAGTCTCATGTTGTATGTTTTTCTACATAAATCTACTGATATCATGCTGATTTAAATGAGTAATGCTATATTTCATGTGTTCTATTATCTGTCTCCAAATTGAGTGTGTTCTTCTTATGAATCTAAGCATTTAAGGGGTGTTTATGATTCTAGAATGTAGGTTTGCTATGTTGAATGCTTGATTTCTTACTTCTGCTCAAGGAGTAGATTAAACATTTCAGATCAAGTGTTGGGAAGAAGACATTGCAATAGGGATATCAGTAAGTAGAGATAACAGGATACTCTATTTTGGGAAGTATCTGTAAGGAAGATACTAAAAATCCCCTTGATATCTAGTCTTTGGTATATGTTCATGCTGGCCATTCACATGTGTATGTCTATTAACTTTGAGCCCTGGATAGGCATCGATCCAATCTTGTATTGAGGTTGCAACCCAAAATCTCAGTTTTGCATCCAAACATAAAATCAAACTTAAACTTTAAATCAAACCATTAGGACTTTAGAAGTAGTTTAGGACTAAAATCCTCTGATTCACAACTGAACATAAGCCCAAAGCTAGCCCCTTTGGTCTTATCCCACAGTTTTGGTCTGCATAAAGGAGGATTTATCCACTTTGTATCAACATTCCAGTCAATCCACAAGCATATCTCATGGATGTTGAATAGGGAATACCCCCCTTGGTTCTGCAGAGCCTAAAGAAGAAGAGGAGATATTTATAGAGTCTATCTCCTGTACTGTTGGCCCCTAGCCCAGAAATCCTATTGATCAATGATGGCTACCTTGTAGGGATAACTGAGAATAAGCATCCAGTCTGGGAAAATTACCAACAGTTATGATGGGGGCATAATCATTTTCTTTGTTTGTTGTTTGTGGATTAATCTTTAGTAATGTGAAGCCTTGTCTAATGACATGATCAGTAAAAGATCATCGAGGACTTCAAAGGTCTAACGTGAATGGGGGCAATCCTTGTCTGTTGATACGCAAGATATACTCAGGTCATCTAGATTCAATTTTGACTAGATGCTTGTATTAACTTGCTAAATCAAAATCCATGTAAGTGATACTCAGGTCATCTCAGTTCAATTATACCTAGATGCTTGTATCTTCTTACAACATTTTAAAACGTCCAATGATGAAAATAAGCACTTCAAAATACTTGCAAACTCAAGATGACAAACCATTTCACATCCACATCGCATCCATTTGCATCCATATTCCATGCAATAAAAGATCTAAAATGCAAAGTATCAATACAAATAAAGGCTTGTAAGTCCTTTTATCGAGTCATTCTTCCATCAGTCAGTCTTCTATCTATCATTGTGTCATTTCTGTGTCGATTGAGTACATTTGGACATAGCAAAAACATAGCATAAATCGCATATCATATCACTTGAGATAGTCATTAACGTGATTAAATCATTTTCATACATAATAAGTACATCAGATCATTCATCTACATTTGCATCATAACATAGTATTGACAGAAAAATCAAAAACATAGATAAATCTCATCACATGAACTACATAATCATATAGGTACCATTTGCATTTACATATTAGGTGCATATCATAAATCATCTTAAGCCTGCATTAGATCATAATCATATCAGAGTCATAGAATAAAAAACAATGTGCATCCATCACGTAGCATCATATAGACATAATAAACATGTGCATCACATATAAAACATCATAAAGATAGAATACATCCATGACATATAGCATAAACAACTGCATGTAGAGCATCAATAGTTGCATCATCATCATATAAATATCAAATAAATCATGTCCAAATGTGCAATATCAAAATCTATCTCTGAGTCAATGTCATATACAGTATATACATCACATCAATTAATGATCCATGTCTCGGTACAAAAATGATACAAGTATATGTGTATCTGGCTATCTAAGCCATCAAAAAAGTATATGCATAAGCCAAAATCTATACACATGCAACTGTGAGCTAGCCCTACTACCATGAGCCACTACTCCCAGCACTGCCCTCTCCATCCCCTCCTCTACTGGCCCCTGACTGCTGTGGTCCCCTCACCGAAGCTGCAGACCGTGACCCCCTGCTCTCTAAGATGTACCTGCCCCTGACTGGCTCCTGAAGTTATGTGCCCTCTGATCTGCTGGTACAGCACCATAGTACAATCCCCTATAGTACTACGTCTACCCATGCTCCCTAGCAAGCTCACCCTGTACCTGTGCCAGTTGTGTCTACATCTGCTGAACCTGGGCATGTCCTTGCTGCACCTGTGTCACCAAAAATGTGGTGGCTCCATCTGTACCCAAGGCTGCTATAGCCACATCTCTCTCCAGTCTTAGGCCCCACACCCTCACCTCTGTTGCATCCCACTCTGCGGCAACCCCAACTAAGACTCGAGCATCTGACTCTCTTTGAGACTCTGCCAATCGGAGATGTACCCTAAGCTATCAGATTTGACCCTACAGTGTCGCAATAGCCTGTTGTTGCCAGCCAGGCGAAGGAGCCTGAGGTGCCTGCTACTGGACTGCCTACTGGGACACCTATTGTGGTGGTGGCATCTATCCCTGCTAACCAGTCTACTGACCAACCTATACCTATGGTGCAGCCTATGGCTACACTACCTACTGCTGCTGGGAGGGACCCTCCCTAGCTCTCCTCCTCTGTCTCTATCTCCCTCCTCCTCCTCCTCCTCCTTCATCCCCACCATCATCTCCATCTCCCCATCCTCCTCTCCTCCTTCATCTCCCCCTCCTCCTACCTGCCCCATCCTCGTCGTCTGAGTCCTCCTCATCCAGGCGAGGAACCAGCTCTCCCGGCCCTGAATACCTCAGAAAAGGATGTGCTGCAAACCACTCCTCATAATCCAGAGTCATCCCTACGTCTATAATCTCTCTCCTCATCATCCAAGCAACATAGGGAGTCTGCCAGAACTTTGCTAGTTCCTCCTCATAGGAAGCAACTGGACCCCATCTAAATCTCTCTACATGTGTCCTCGTGAACTGGGCATGCCTTGTCTCCAGCCAAACTGTCACCGAAGCCTGCTCACAATCTGTCTCTCTAAAATGTGGCATGTCCTGCCAATGAGCCACCGAGTCTAAAAATAGTATAGCAGCTCATCATCCTCATCATCCCAATGCTCGCACTCCAGATAGGGGCACCAGATAACTCTATCCACATTATCCAGTGCGTGCCTCCAGTACTCAAGCTTCCTCAGCTTGTGCTGGGAAATCACTCTTGCATATCCATAACTATAGGTCTTGCCCCTCTACCTAGAAAACACACATATCGGCCAGGTGATGGTAATGTGCTCCCATAGCCAGAACTATAGAAGTGAGACACCTGCTGACAGACTAGCACCCCTGTGGTATACCACCTGGTGTATATCCCGATATAAGTGTGCCAAAACATAGACACCCCATGCAAACTGGGTGCCCTCTATGATCATCTGCTCCATGATCCATCCCCATCCAATCAAGAACCCATGTGACCTCTTATTGGGGCAGACAATGCCTCCGATCAGCCCAGCCACTATCCCCAGGAAGTAGTCGTAATAGTTGTGAATATCTTGCCATGAGATAACCTGGCAATCTAGCTCTGAATCATCAAAAACTCACCTACACTCAGGCAGTCCTACATCCCACTGCGGATCGTACTCTACCAGCTCGCACTGTATCAGCAAGTGCATAATCCTGTAAACGTCCTCAAGCATAATCGTCATCTCACCGGTAGGCAGGTTGAAGGTCCCATCCTCACTGTGAAATCGCTCCACAGCAGCAATTAGCAAACTAAGGTTCGTGCGAACCTCGAGCATGAAACAAACATAATCCAAACCCATGGAACCAAGAGCCTCTCGATCTATCTCCGTCAACATATACCGCTACAGCAACAACAAGGGAAATGGCTCTCGTGACAGAAAAACATCATGAATGTCCTCCTGTAATTAGGCAAAACAATGCGTCAACCTAAAACTACAACAAACTTGCCCAACATATCTAAATCATCATATCATTTACTTAACCTAAACAAATTGATTACAACAGCATACAACATCTCTCGACCAGATTCCTGCAATCTCGGAGATCGCTTATCGATTGACGCATCGAACAGGATGCCAATCGATTCAATTTGGTTAAGTAAGCTGACTATCTCAAGCATATGTGCCAAACCAGAAGGTACATGCACCACTTTTGGTAAATATTCCAACTCATACCGTACATGCGCCACTTCATATCAAAAGCGCAGCTTCCTAGCAAATGCGCCACCCCATACTGTATATGCGCAGCACTTTTGCATGCGTTGATTCCCATGTCAAAAGCGTTGCTTCTTGATGCATGCGCCGACCTATACCATATATGCGCAAAAATTTTATATGCATTGTTTCATATCCTAAATGCGCCACAGAATATCAAATGCGTAGTTCCGCATTGCATATGCGCCAAACTGTGAACCTTGCATCTGTCCTATTTGAACTTTACCTAGCATTTATTACACTAATAAATGACTCTAGGTGGGATTTTTTGAGCTATATACTGGTGGTCCTACATCAACTGACCGATCGAATCGTTGAACTTGCTCAAAACGGTGCTTCTCACGTGGAATATTCATATTTGTCTTGACTACTCTATGCTTCAGTGCTCTCCTAAGCTTTCAAGGACCAATCAACAAAAGACAAGTGTGCAAATGAATAGGATTATGGACCCAGCTCCTATATATAGAAAGTGTACCCTAACTGGCTGTGTGGCGACTGTGACTACTTCCCCGGACCCATTTCTTCTCGTTTCTCCGAACCATGATCTATTTTCTTCATGCTACCCTGCTTTTCACCTTCTTCATCGTGAGATTGTCTGTCTCATGTCCCTCTCCCTTCTTCTCGTCCAATCTCCCGAGGGGGCATCCTATTGTCGTAACTTGTACTAGGGGCAAACTGGGGCATGTATCATTATCAGAAATTTTTATTCTTTGAGGCAACGTCGTAAACTGCATTGCATCAAAGAGGGGCAAAATGTATATGCCTAAAAATGACACGACTCGATTTAAATAAATATTTTTAATATTTATTTAAGTTCTAATTCCTCTATCAATAAACAAATTTATTTATTTGATTCATATTCCTCTAAGTTAATTAAATATCAAAATATTTAATTACCTCTTCTAAAGTCAAAATTAAATAAAATCCTTTATTTAATTTAAATTCTTCCAAAACAATTAAATAATTTGTAATTATTTAATTAAGCCAGTTCTTCTAAATTTAAATAAATCAATCAAATTTATTTAAATCCTCTCAATCTCTCAAAAATAAAATACAATCAAATATTTTATTTATTCTTCCAAACCATGCACACACAATTAAATAAATTTATTTATTTAATTTGCTTTTCTTATCTTCTAAATTCCTAGGAATCTTCCAAATCTTCTAAAAATAATTCTTCCTCTTCATGCACACAAAATTAAATAATTTATTATTTAATTTCTCTCAAAACATGCAAAAGCAAACCATGAGTCAACTAATTGATTCCAAAACTCCTGAAATAGAAAAAAGCTTTCTATTTTATGATAGCATATCTTATCTTCAATAAATAGAAAAATAGATGACTCAAAATAGATTTTGTGTGACACTTGTCTTCTTTCCCTTCATGCACATTCTCTCATTCTTTCTCAACCGTCGATCTTCTTATTCTTTCTCAACCGTTGATCTCCTCAATCACAAGTCTATAAATTGAGGCTTCTTCTTCCATTTCATCCATCCAAGATTTCAGTATCGTTACTCTACAGGAATTCCATTCGCTTGCGATCAACTTGTTACCATATCACCACTACCATTGTTGTGAAGCTCATCTTCATTATAATCAACTATCATGGCCATTCCCACATGACTTCTTGGAATAGCAAGGAGGTGCACCTTCTGAGGGCATATTCGAACACAAGATCATTTGCGATAGGCCGCCAATGGAAGCCAAAGGGAAAGAGGTTTGTTGAGGTATTGTTCGTCATTTTAGATCTTCTTTATTTCTATATTTCATTGAGTTATGGGTATTATTGATGTCTTTTGATATTCGCGCATAATTCCCCTTGACAATTAGGTTAATGAATATAACTCTAGAGTAATTAAATCTAAATGATTGCATCATAATTTATATTTTTATCCACACTTTTCTCTCTTTTGAAAACTCTATTTCATTTTCTCCAAGCCAACCTAACTTGAAATTTCGACCATTTCCCATTGACTTGTGCACCAAAACTTTAAAATTAACATTTAAGATTTCATAAATTTAAAGGCAAGCTCCTAGGGAACTTACACATAATCCACAAGCATCAATTACAAGCATACTATAACATTAAGATCATTTCATATGAAAGCATCCTTGCATTAGTGATGCATTTGTTGCATCACACATCCAACATTTTGATACTTAAATTATTGTCATACAAACTATGAACAAGAACAAACAAGCAGATTGATTGAGGCTCAACGTTACATCCCCAACTTACAATTAGACTTAATCATTAACTTGGCATGATAATCAGGAGGATTAGTCATAGTTAATTGATTTGATATTGTGGAAATATCTGATCTAATGATTGATTATGAAGTAGTTACTGATGTTAATTAGTCTTGTAAATTAATTGATTTATATTATGAGACATGATAATGATACACTAATCATGATCTTGTGGTCCTAAGTGTGAACAGGAAAATGAATGTCCTTCGAAGAAGGAAGCAGAGTATCATCCTGGAGGAAAGGTTAGACGTTGGGAAAACAAAAGGTTGATTAGCCATCTGAGTATTGACTTTTTATGTCCTTCTAAACCCCTTCGTAAGTTGTCACATGTCATGTCTCTTTTCTTAGTTTTCATGTTCTTTGTAATTCGTTATGTAATTGATGCCATCATGATTAGTTGTGATGACTAGACAATGTTCTTGGAGCATCATCTCAAGTCGAGGGACAATCGTGTAAAGAGACAAGGAAGTCTCTCGTAATCTTTTGTTCTCAGGGATAATGTTCCCTGGTCTTTCGACTAAGGATGATAATCAATTTCAGGGAAGTAATACTCGAGCCTGACAATCGACGATCTTGTTGTGACTCAATTTGTGTTTCTATTATATAGCGATAATCCTTATGTAAGGATGAAAACCTTTTTATAGGTTCAATTGCAATAATAATACTATTATTATCTTTCGTATCATAATATTCGATTACTATCAAATGCTATTAATTTGTTTTTGGTTGGCCTTGAGAAATGATGGAGAGATTTGAGCTCATCCTTTCTTGCATGATGCCTAGATCAAGCCACCTTTTGTGGGAATCGACCGAGTGGAAAGGTAGTTACCTTCCACAATGGTATGCCAAGAGTCGGTCGGCTATCAAGCTTTGGGTTATTCATTTTTTTGTGGGTAGACTGGTGCAGGAGCACCAAGTTGTTGAGATTTCACTTAATTTACAGGTTGTTTGGTTTGTTTAAAAAGGTCTTTGAGACCATATTTTACATGTTGTATAAGGCTTGTAGCCATGTTGTAAATGGACTATGTCCAAATGTCTAATAGAACCTATTGTTATGTTGCAAGTCCTAGTTAGGACAGTCATATTGTATAGGCAGTCTTAGGGAGTCAGTTAAGTTTTAATGTTTATATAGGATAGTCTTTAAAGTCTTAATGTTGGTAGCCTATAAAGGCATGTCTAAGGTGTGTAGATGTGTTAACACCTTGTCCAAGGTTCTCCAAAATGTTTGAAAGTATCATCTATCTAAAAGCAGTCAATATAGTCCAAAATAGAAGGTGGATAGTTACTAAACAACAGGCTTTTAATGTTGTAGTTACAATTCAAGAAGGAACTCGATGGTTTTTGGCAGTTGCATCGACCCACTTCACTCCATGCATTGTAAGAGGCTTGTTTTAAGCCAAGGAAGGAGGGATTGTAAAAAGAGATCTGAGGAAGGTGAAATAGAGGAGAAGAAATTACTATTTTTTCTGTCTTTACTACCTTTTTTGTGTTTTATGCTATTTTCTATCGTACTGTACTTCTGTACAGAACTGTCATGGTGCAAGGGCATGTTGGATGGAAAGTAGACTAAGGTAGCTTGGCTTTGAATCTTATTTGGAGACTTAACACAAAACTTGTTGGAAGATATCGGTGATTTCCCAAACACTGTTTTTGTTTAGAATTGTTGTTCACTTTTGAAAATTCACTGTTTTATGCATTGAGCCGTACCTGTATGGCTTGGAGGTGGTTGATGCCTGTGATGGGGAGTTACCTGTCCATGACAACTAGTTTGGGCTCTTGACATCCATTTTTATCTCTGTATTTCTCCTTTAATAGAAAGTAGGTTTGAAGACCTAGGTTAGGGTTTCTTTTGACAGACCGATGATATTCTCCTCATTCCATTGATCCTTTCAGTTATTGATCAATGGAATGGGTGGTAAGATAGTTGGTCCTTGGTCTGGTAAAGGACTTGGAGGCAGGAGAATGGGTTTGGTTTAATTTTTTCATGTAAAAGGCTCTGCAGAACCATATGTTAGAAGCTCATGAAGGACAGCAGCAACTTGATGGAGGCCACCGACTGTGGAATGGAGATTTTGGTGAAATGCAGTCATTTTCAATGATGTATGAGCCCCTAGATTTGATCATGACCCTAAGAGAAAGAGTGGGAAGGGATTTCCCGAAGTTAACAGCCTATTCTGCCTTATGCTGACCTTGTCAGTCCTCTTTGAGACTATCACTACAAAGGAGGTGATTGATTTGGTTGTTATGCTATTGTTTTGTCAATGAAGACAGTAGGTATGTTAGGCATGTGATAGGTTTGGCATGCTACAATGAAATTGATTTGGTGTTGGTAGAGATCACCACAAGAAGGATATGGTGATTGTTGTCCCATTGGAATAGGAAGGTTATGACTGTCTTTTGAAGACATTGGCAAGATTGTTGTCCTACAGACCCTACACATTGGGTTAGATGAGTTTTGATTGGAGTTAGGCACCCTGAGATAGGTGTTTGGAAGTATATTCCCTACATATTATGAACATGCAAAGTGTTGTGAAAACCCTACATCATGAGAAGTTGTGAAACAAATGAACCTTAAGAGAGACTGTCACTGAAGTTTTGAGGATTGTTGTCCTGTTGTCCTAGATGCTCTGCATCATAGACTTTGGCTGAGGAAGGAGTTCGTTGTGTTGGGGTTTATGAGAAAGGTGGCGAAAGCTACACTAAGAAAGCACTAGCAGATTTGAAGCTGTGTGTAGCTTGAAGGAGACTAGGACTGGAACGATGTTCCCATCGAAAGCATTGTCCAGGTAATATGGTGGACAAAATCCTATTTACCTTCAATATATTGAGCCTTGACTATGTTAAATCTCTATCAGAGATAGTGTGATGTTATTTGTCATACTGTATATTTAACTCTGAGGCACGAGGCCTGTGAGGCCATGCCATGATCTATATGTAAATCTTTTCATAGTTGTGGCTCAAGGCTATTACAGTCAAGCTATCATTGTTTCAAAGTTTTATTTCTTACTATGGCTCAAGACCTCAAGGCCGAGCTTACCATGTTATCTTTATGATGAGAATAGGCTCAAAGCAATAATTGTTAAGCTAACAACACAAGTAAACTTCCATATGAATGAACTCACAGCTATAAAGCTAAGCATTAAAACCCACAATAATCTTTTTGAGACTACACTTTAGGCCGTATGGCCAAATGTTGAAACATTGAAATCTTTTCTTGAGATTGCACTCTAGGCCGTGTGGCCAAGGCAGTGAAGCATTGTATTCTTTCTGATGGCCAACCTCGAGGCTTAGAAGTCAAGCAACGACTATAATATGTTTTAATTGAGACACTTGCTCAAGGCCACAAGGCCGAGCCTTTTAGAGATGAATTATTTTCTATGTCTGAGATAGAGGTCTTACGACCCAACTATAATACTTTCTACATTTTTTACTTTACGAAAAACCGATGCTCGAAGCCATTATGGCTAAGATTGGTACCAAAGCATGTTAAACACACGTCATATAATGACGTAGTTAGAGCTTAAGAGATCTTGAATGGAGTAAAGAATAACTCCAGAATAACGATGGTTATAAATGAATAATATCATCATTTGACTATAGTAACAGTTGAGAAGGCAATAATATCAATAATACAGTCACTTGACTATGGTGACAGCTAGGAAGGCAATTAAATGATAGTGTGTTTACAACACCCAAACTAATACCAAGTCGGGCTTGTAAGGAAAACTGACTACGAATCATTTATAGGGTTACATAAACTGTCAAAGATTATATACTTAAATCCTCGATTATGGAGGTGGTGAGACCATTCAAGATCATGGACTCATCACAAAACTATTGAATGTGCTTATAAAAGGGTTTAGACTTGTTCTATATGTGACTAAATTAAGACTCATTGGTTAATGTTATGAGTTATAATTCCTTTACTTACTTACGTGTAATCTAATAGGATTGGTGTTTAACACCTAAAGCTTTTAAGGATGGTAAGAGCTATTAAACCTAATGAAACTAATCTACTTTACTAAGGCATGGTATGCCTTGAGTATAATGAAATTGACTTCATCATATGTGATGATTTACTATCAAAAATGTAAACCATGGGAGACCAAGGTGGTCAAAATGGCTGAATTTGATATGGAATGGAAACAAATAAGGTGACGAGGAGTCACTAATTCCTCATTACGAGGAAAACCTATTTAATCGTAACCATTATGTGATGGGAGTTGAATGTCCAAGTATGGGCAATGAATCAAATGGATCCCACTCATACTAGACCTAAAGAACAAGGTTGTTAAGAACTTACTATAGGACATGACAACTTATAAGTTGAGTTAGGGTGGTGGACATATGACGATGTTCATTGTGCAACATGTATGTATGTAAAACTTTGGCCAAAGTCATGCATTCGTCTCTGCGTGCATTGTCAGTCCACAATGTTCCAGATGGCCTAGTGTCTCTAGTAGTGTCATACAAGTTATCTAGTGAATCTATAGTGTGTGATCGTGAGACATTAGGAAAGACACAACACTAGATAATTAGATGGATATCCAAATGGTTTCTAATGTCTAACCTTTCTATGAAGGGTAAGGCCTCTTCCAATTAGGAAGTTGAGCGGGGGACCGCAGGTCCATGGTTGGAGGAAAAGCACTAGGATGATGCTCTCCTTCCCAAGCATGAGACAAGCCGAGGCTTATGAAGACAGATGTCATTGGTTCTAGATACAGTGTTTACATTTTTTGACCAGTTGGTCTATTATAATGTATAAATTGATTTATGATGCCTTGGGCATATATTGTATTTGATTAGTGATTGTTAAGTTCACTAAAGATTGTATATGATTACTGTAATTTAAGCTCTATTATATCATGGTTAGATTAACATGCTTGAATGGTGAAAATATTATGTTTCTTTGGTTAAAAAAATGATTAGCTCACTCATTTTGTTAACTATTCATTTGATTATGATACATGTTTAATGTTAAATATTGAGCATTATGGATAGTGATGTTTTATATGGTATCAGAGCTACCAGGTTCAACACATGGACCTAATGAGCTCACTACTTGCTGATTATTGTATCCAACATTAAGTATGCTAATGAGTGGATGTTCTATGCCAAAATGGTAAAAATTAAAACTACACCTCAAAAGAAGGTAACAAAACATGGACGTTACCTATGCCAACAAAAGATCTTGAGGGCACGAGCCTCCATGAAAGAGAAACTTGAACAGACTAGATGCTTGGTAGGAGATGGCTACCCCTAACTCTACTAATGCATCAGAAACATCCTCTGCCCCTAAAGCACCAGCTGAGGAAAATAATCCTAAGGATTGTAATGTACCTAAGGAGGATGTAAAGGAATACCAGTGCGTATCCTCACCTCTTGAGACTGTAAAGAAAACATGATTATGGGAAGTTATCCCAAATTGTAAATGACTTGCAGAAGCAAGGTGTAAACATAATTTTGTAATTTTGTGGATTATATGTAATCCAATGGAAACTGTAATGCCATGGCAAATTTTGACAATCTTTCCTTTCTTGTTAAAGATTACATGAATGTGAATAGATTTGTAAAATGAATGAATTGCATAGCATGGAAAACTAATCCATGATTAATCTGCAAACTTCAGGAAGAAGTAGATTGCAGTAAAGGTTCGAGTTAGGACCATAATGGAGGATAGCTGAGATGAAGGAGCACCTTCAGGGCAATCTAAGTCTAAATTAGACCAAATCTTGACTTTGTTGAAAGAAACAAGGGTGAGGGTGGAAACTCTCGAACACACAGTGGGAGGCCAGTCAAAAGAAAGGCGAGATGATTATGATGGGGGTGATGGTGAGGAACACCATAATGACACCACCCAAAGCCAGCATGGAGAAAATAACTCTGCGGCTAGACAAGAAGGGGATAAGAGGAGCCTTGTGGCTATGGAATTGTCTCATGACATGAAAAAGGTCATGCCACCTAAATTTGATGGATCCGTAAGTTGAGATGCCACAGAGGCATGGCATATGAAGATGGAGAAGTATTTTAAAATTAGAAATTATAATGAGGTTACCAAAGCTTTCTGGGGAGCATTTCAGCTAGCGGGTGAAGCATCCACATGGTGTATGAATAAAAAGATAGGATTAGGCTTGAGGTCTACAAGCTTTACTTGGGATAGGTTCGTAGAACTGTTTAGGCAAAGAAGGTTGCCTCAACTGTTTTATGATAAAAAACTTATAGACTTTCAAAACCTGAAATAGGCTGATATGACTATAAATGAGTATTGGGAAAAATTCATCTGATTGTTGAAGTATATGCCATAGTATCAACAAGATGAGAAATTTCGTGTCCAGAAGTTTATAATGGGGTTGAACACCCAATTTGGGGGTGAGGTTAATGTTCACGGTCCTACTACTATGGAATAGGTCTACGAGAAGACCGTCAGACAAGAATAGAACCTGAAGGCTATGTCGGCTATAGGGAAAGAAATCGCAAGAGATATAACTAGTCTCAATCTTTTCAACCCTCAAGGAAAAAGGGGAAGAAACAGGAATATACTAAGAAGAATGATAAAGGGGCCAAAAATAAACAAACTGAGTCTAGGGAGAGAAAAAGGGGACCAACCACTCCAGGAAGAATGGAAACAATTCTGGCAAACCTCAAGAGAGGCGAGGACCAGTTAGAGGATGCTACACTTATGGCAGAGATCACTACGCCAATCAGTGTCCCAACAAATCACAGGGAGTGCAACCAAGAGGGAATCCTCTACCCTCTCAGGAAGTGGCATTCCAGCAATGTATACATGCGGCCTTGGACAACCGACAAGCCGAGTACCAAATAACTCCCGTAGAGACAATAGGTATTTTATTTGGAGTTCCAATTTCAGTTTTAATTGATACAAGTGCTACAGAATGTTTTATTTCTCCCAAAATTGTAAATGTTTTCGGTGTAAAAAGGATGAGGGTTAATGTTTTCTTTAGTTTGAATCCTCCTTTCCACAAAACATTCCAAGGGCTTTTCAACCGAGTGCCTCACCTATCAAGAGGAGAGTCAGCTATCAGATTTGAGTTACCACTTGGTTTTCTGCTGGGAAAATTCATATGTGATCACACAAGTTTGCCAATTGATGCTTTTATGTCTTTAAAACCCAAATTTAAGAAAAATAGTAATCAAATTTGTGAATTATGACAAATGCTATAGGAAATAAATAGAGGGCAGAGAACCCTAACTCACTGTTTTTCGCAGACAGAAAACAGAGAAATCTGGGACAACGGTGATGGCGCCCTAGTCTAATGCACAACTTTTTTCGCACAATCCCGATCTCCTTCCGACACTAATCTCTACTATGTCTTTTGTTTCCCGTCATCTGAAAATGGAGGACAAGGTTGATGGCACCCTTGTCCTGAAAAGTTGAACAGTGTCTGCTTCTTTTTAGATCTAGAATCTTCAATGCCTGCCTTCTTGCTCTGCAACTCCACTTTCTCCATATCCGACACCTGTAACCTGCAATCACAAGGAGTGTGGGAGGGGGTTGTGGTGTTTAGAGCCTTGCCTCAGTCAAGCCCCAGAGAGACATTCAAGTAGATTCCGAACACCGTTGTCAGAGAGAGTGCATGCCCTTGGGAGGCAGAGGCAAAAACCAAATGATAATTATTGATAAAGCACAATAAATGATACCTTGATGATGAAGCTCTCATGGAAGGAAGAAGCTCTTCAATGCCATGAGGAGAATATGTAATCCAACCTACAAACAAACACAATAGAAATGCTATGCTCTGCAACACAATGATAATCACAAGTATGCCAATAGTTCACAATCATAAAGCTTGCTAATGATCTTCTAGTTTGCAAATGATAACCTAAACATGCTTATATGTGCAACTATTAAGATTCCCGCCAAGAATTTTGTATTTGAAACTTATGATGTCTGCCTAGAGACCAAATAACGATAACAAAACTGACATTTCAAATTAGGGCTGACCCAAAATAAGGTGCTAGCATCCTTGTCCACCCCCTTGTCTTTGCTCAAATTTCAATAAAGTGCAGCCCCCTAGGTCCTATTTGCCACAAGACCCATGGGTTTTCTCATCAGGAGTCTAATTTAACATGCAAAAAAGCTCTAAATGCAAATCTAAAGACCTAGGAGCTAAACCTTTAGGAAAAAGCCCCCAAGGGTGCATTTTTCCGACATAACATTTAGCCCCCACTTTAATGTATGCATTAAATGCAAGGTCAATACATGCATTAAAGTAGGTCAACAAACACATTAAACACGCCAAGCACATTGAAGACACACCAAGCACATTGAAGACAATGACAGGCACTCAAAACATAGAGAACATAGTTATAGGCATGCAAAACATAGAGAAGATAGTTACAGGCACGCAAAACATGGAGAATATAACATTGAAGACACACAGAACACATAGAATACAATGAATGCAGTGATTATTTTCTTTTTGATTTTTTCTTATGAAATGCAAGATGTAAGTACAAGGACAGTAAACAAACAAATTCCAAAAGAGTGTAGAGGAGCTCATTGCCACTGGTCTTGCACTTTTTGAGAATAGACACACCAAACAAAATCCCAAGGTGTAGAGGAGTTGTTCACCACCAGTCTTGCACCTTGAGAACAAACAGGCCAAACAAATCCCAAAGTGTAGAGGAGCTCATCACCATCAGTCTTGCACTTTGAGAACAAGCACGCCATACACACACACACACACACTGAAGACACGAAGAAAACATGGTAGACCAGTGATGGAGTGCTCATATTGCTAGACTCGTCACCATCTCAGGCACATTATAGGCACACACCGACGATTGGGTTTCACCACAACAACCGCCGAAAACACACTTAAGAGTTGAGTAAGTCACAGAACCACTCCCCGCCTCGTGATGAGGACTTTTGAAAATGACAGGATAATGCAATCTGCTCTGAGAAATACACCATCCCCGCCTCATGATGAGGGCTTAGGATATGCTCGATATCCCACCTCCACAGAGGGCTTAAATGATTTGATTGATTTTTAGATTGTTCAAACACGCTTTACTATGATCTAAAGTAGACAGCTTACCTTATATATGCCCCCACCTTAAGGTGGTTGATATCGTGTACTGATATCAAGCACGTTAAGGTAGGAAGAAAACACACAAGGGAACACGATCTCTCACAAAGCCCATAACCCCTAGAGGTGGCATGTACTTTACGATCACCAAATGTTCCCACAAACACATCTCTGCAAGAAAAGTGTTAGTGCCCAAATAATCATGATAACAACAATGCATATGATCAACTACATGAAAGAGCCAAGCAAGGCGATATTCATGATAGAGAAAGTGCACAGAGCAGCAGTATTGTTAAAGTGTTGTTAGCAAGAAAAGATAACATTGACATCAACATCAAGATAGAGAAATCACAGAGTGATTCCACTAGCCAAGCGTTAGATAATTTGTTACAACTCCGTCATCATAAAGGAACTAAGTCCATTTTTTTATTGCTCTCGAAAGGGACACTAGGTCCTCATTAGTATAAATGCTTTTCATCATCCGCCTGCTAGATGGAAACACTAGAGGAAGGTAAATAATAAATCAGAGAGAAGAACAAGTATCTTAGAGACAAGCACGTAGGAGGGTGCCCCCAATTTACCAACCGCAACGCTATGTCCATAAGACACCACACACAACAATGAAATTAGAGTAGATTAGATATAGAAGAATGATGATACAAATAGAAGAAGGGCACGATAGAGGCGGTCTCCTAGTATCCTTAACATTACAGGAGAATCAAGGGTCATCCTAGGAGGCCTAACAATACATAACACATCATAGGGGAAGCACATCACAAAGAGATAAGGGGTTAGAGATACTTACCTGTAGAGAGGTTCATGCTACAAGTCATCATCGAGGAGGTCATCATCCTCCCAATCTCGAATGCTAGATGAAAGTGGTGTGTAAGGTACCATTGCCACATCTTTGTCATTATTCTTTTGTTCATTCTTAAATGCTTCTTGGTTTGACTTAATGTTGGGTGGAATGTTTTCTTGTTTAAGCTTACTAGTACACCTATTCACTATCCTCTTAGGCAGTGAGAGAACCAAATTGCTTTGAGTGATCTCAACATCCATCTCTAAGGGATTTAAGGTGGGAGACTTCTCCTCATCCACTAGTGCCATATCCTTAGTGATGTCCAAATGACTTGAATATTCAATCGAAGAAGGGAGAGTAAGGGTCTTCTCCTCCTTAGTGATATCCAAGGTGTGTGAACAATCAACTAAAGGAGGGAGGTTAGTGAGATGATCTGTAGAAGTTTCATGCATTAGGGTAAGGTTTTTGTTTTTTGTTAAATGAATGCTCATTGTTTATCCATGGAATGTTCTTTGTTAAAGGGAGTTCCTCGTTCACTAATGCTTCATCTTGGTCAGAGAGAGCATTGGACTGGGGAGTCGCTGGTGGCTCTTCATTTACAAATGCTTCATCTTGGCCAGAGTGAGCATTAGAATGAAAATTTTGTGGTATGATAGATGTGTCAATTAAATCACCCTCTTGCATTGAAGTGTCCTCATGAGGAGGAACAACTTTGGGAGAAGGATCATAAGGTAAACCTAAGTTATCATCACATGTTTTAGAAATAGGTGCCATAATGGAATGTTCCATGAAGTCATCTAAGGCTTCATCTAATATCTTGAGGTCATCACTAATATATATATCATTGATAATGAATTTAGTGAGATCATCTAATATCCAAGGATATATTCCCATGAGGTTTGTGAAGCTATCAAAAATAGATATATAACAAAGGATTTCATACGTGGAGCACATAGAAAGATCAACATCACGTACGTATGTTATTTGTTCTAAGACTTGAGGATATGCATGAGTAATCTTGGAAAATTTATCAATATCTATGATGTATGCAAACAAAGCTTCCAAATAAGTGCCCATGATGTATGTTTCCAAATGAATGCTAAATCAGATTTCAAATATCTTCAAAACTTATGCAAAAGGCAAATGCAAAAGTGTTGTCAAATATGCTCTAAAATGCTTGATTTTTTTACTTTTGTTAGTGCAAACAACTGAAAGAAGAGGTGTTGTAAAGATTTTCTAGAGGGACAGAAAATTATATGCCTAATAATAGTCCACTAATGAAAGAATACCCTTCACAACACACTTTTGAAGCAACTCTAGAAAGTCGAGAAGCCAAAACCTAGTGAAAATAGGCCAAAATATGTAATTTTTCACCAAATCTTAATTCAAACGGCTAGGGAAATTTTTCACCAAATCTTAATGCAAACGGCTAGGGAAGCAGGTGTTGTAAGGAAAATTATGATGGACAGCAACTTATAACAGTACTAAAAACCACTTAATGCCAAAAAATCTGTTACAACACGCTTCTAGTGCCTCTCTAGACCAAACCCTAGTGCAAAGATAGCAAAAATATGCCAATTTTTCCAAAATTTCAATGCAAAGGCTCAAAATAAAGGGTGTTGTAACAAAATTGAGGAGGGGAAGAAAATTATAAGGCTAATAAAAGCCAATTAGTGCAATAAAACCCCTTACAACACGCTTGGACTGCAAAACTAGCAAGACGATAGGCTCAAGTCTAGTGAAAAATGCAAGTTTTCAAACCCTAGACATGGAATTTCACAAGGAGGCCACTATAATGCAACACTACCATCAGAGATCAAACCTAATGAGTGTTTTTACAAGGTAGTAAAATCTGAGACAATATTTTGACTACAACCCTAGCTCATGCAAAACTAGGTTTTCACCAAAAATGCAAGATTTCAAGCAAATTTCGACAAATCAAGCATGCAAATGAATTGTAAATGATGAATATCTATATTTTGGATCAGATATAATGTAAATGACAAAAATTAATTTAAATTAGATGCTAATTAATTCAAATTTCACAAAAATGCAAGCTTAATATGCCAAATTTTGCAAATTTTCCAATTTTTTCAATTTTTTTTTTGTATTTTTTTCGAATGCAATATTGAAAATAATGAATTGAATGATGATGAATTTCAGATCTGATGTAAAAATCAGAGAATTAATTAAGTCCAATTGAATGAATGCAAACTATGTCCAAAAATCAAACCCTAGAATATAAGTTTTTCAAATTTTCCAAATATATCAATTTTTTTTGTAAATTTTCCAATGCAATAGAATGAATTAAAGCAAATTTGTCAAACAACACTCAGCAACGTGCCAAAAAGTTGCAAACACGGATTCACCAAAATGTTTTAGGTGTAAAAAGGATGAGGATTAATGTTTTCTTTAGTTTGAATCCTCCTTTCCACAAAACATTCCAAGGGCTTTTCAACCGAGTGCCTCACCTATCAAGAAGAGAGTCAGCTATCAGATTTGATTTGCCACTTGGTTTTCTGCTGGGAAATTCAAATGTGATCACACAAGTTTGCCAATTGATGCTTTTATGTCCTTAAAACCCTAATTTAAGAAAAATAGTAATCAAATCTGTGAATTACGACAAATGCTATAAGAAATAAATAGAGGGAAAAGAACCTTAACTCACCATTTTTCGCAGATGGAAAACGGAGAAATCTGGGACAACGGTGATGGCGCCCTAGTCCAATGCACAACTTTTTCCACACAGTCCTGATCTCCTTCCAACACTGATCTCTGCTATGTCTTATGTTTCTTGTGATCTAGAAATGGAGGACAAGGTTGATGGCGTCCTTGTCCTGAAAAGTTGAATAGTGTCCGCTTCTTTTTAGATCTAGAATCTTTAATGTCTACCTTCCTTCTCTGCAACTCCACTTTCTCCAGATCCGGCACCTGTAACCTGCAATCACAAGGAGTGTGGGAGGGGGTTGTGGTGTTTAGAGCCTTGCCTTAGTCAAGCCCCAGAGAGACATTCAAGTCTTCTGAACACTGTTGTCAGAGAGATTGTGTGCCCTTGGGAGGCAGAGGCAAAAACCAAATGATAATGATTGATAAAGCACAATAAATGATACCTTGATGATGAAGCTCTCATGGAAGGAAGAATCTCTTCGATGCCATGAGGAGAATATGTAATCCAACCTGCAAACAAACACAATAACAATGCTATGCTCTACAACACAATGATAATCACAAGTATGCCAATAGTTCACAATCATAAAGCTTGCTAATGATCTTCTAGTTTGCAAATGATAACCTAAACATGCTTATATATGCAACTATTAAGATTCCCACCAAGAATTTCATATTTGAAACATATGATGTTGGCCTAGAGACCAAATAACAGTCACAAAACTGGCATTTCATATTAGGGCAAACCTAAAATAGGGTTGTACTAGGGCACTAGTGCCCTTCTCCACCCCCTGTCTTTGCTCAAATTTCAATAAAGTGCAGCCCCCTAGGTCTTATTTGCCACAAGACCCATGGGTTTTCTCATCGAGATTCTGATTTAACATGCAAAATGCTCTAAATGCAAATCTAAAGACCTGGGAACTAAACCTTTAGGAAAAAGCCCCCAAGGGTGCATTTTTTCAACAACAATAAATAAGATATGTAGAAAAGCAGGATTCATGGCAAACACTTGGTCTGTAGAATTTTCAAATCACACTAAGGCTCAGGTAGAGCAATGACTGTTTGAGGCTCAGGTTGAACTTCCAAGATTTTCCACAAAAGTAAATCTATATGTAGCCCCACTTGGCTCATATGATGTTATCCTAGTGATAAATTGACTATGGAGACATTGAGCCAAAGTTGATTATTATACCAAGACAATAGAATGTTTGGATGATTTAGGAAACAAAGTCTTTCTCCAAGGTAAACCTAGGGAAATCAAACTAAGGCAAATTTGTACCTTACAAATGAAAAGGGCACAGACAAAAGGATGCCAATTTTTTGCTATCAATATGGACAAAATAGATGAAACAAAGGAAACCTACTTCCAACATGACTTGATATTTTATGAATCCCAAAAACTTAATGAAGTAGGGATGAAGGAGTCCATAGGTCAAAAAGGATCAGATATGGACAAATATCCCTTCCTCAGTATTTATGAGGATGTATTTCTAGATGAACTACAGGGTTACCCCCTAAAAGAGCTTTTGATTTTGCCATTGATATTATTCTTGGGTCAAAACCTATTTCTAAAGCCCCCTACAGAATGACCACAATAGAAGTAATGGGGTTAAAAGCTCAACTGCAAGAGCTGCTAGATAAAGGGTTGATTAGACCCAGTGTGTCGTCATGGGGAGCACCTGTTATTTTTGTGAAAAAGAAAGATGGCACTTTGAGGTTGTGCATAGATTACCGCATGTTAAACAAAGTAACCATTAAGAATAAATATCCTTTACCTCTCTTCGATGATATTTTTGACCAGATGAGGGGTGCAACAGTATTTTCCAAGATTGATCTTTGATCTGGATATCACCAATTGAGGTTGAAGGATGAAGATGTCCATAAGACAACCTTTAGAACCAGGTATGGACGTTATGAATTAGTTGTCCTACCATTTGGGTTGACACATGCGCTAACGGCATTTATGAATCTTATGAACAGTGTGTTTAGAGACTGTTTAGTCAAGTTTGTCTTAGTATTTCTTGATGACATTTTGATCTATTCTAAGAATGAAGAACATATGTAGCATTTGGGAATTGTTCTTTAGAGATTAAGAGAGCATAAGTTATATGGTAAGCTCTCTAAGTGTACTTTCTTTCAGAAAGAAGTACAGTATTTGGGTCATATAATTTCAGCTAAAGGAATAGCTATGGACCAAGCTAAGATTAAGGCTATTTTTGAATGGCCAGAACCAAGAAATGTTTATGAGGTCTGAAGTTTCATGGGCCTTGCTAGCTATTATAGGAAGTTTGTTAAAAAATTCTCTAAAATTGCACATCCTATAATTTCCTTGCAAAGAAAGGGCAAGAAGTTTGAATGGTCAGAAAAGTGCCAGGAGGCCTTTGACCTACTGAAGGAAAAATTGACTTCAGCTCCAATATTGAAAATACCAACCCAGAAGGTCAATTTGTAGTCATTACCGATGCCTCAAGGGAAGGCTTAGGTGGTGTACTAGTCCAGGATGGACATGTCATTGCGTATGAATCACGCAAACTAAAAAACTATAACCAAAACTATGCCTCACATGATTTAGAACTGGCAGTAGTCATTCACGCACTTCAAATGTGGAGACACTACCTGCTTGGAAAACCATTTGAATTGAAAACAGATCATCAAGGACTTAAATATATGTTCACTCAACCCCATCTTAATGCTCATCAAAGAATATGGTTAAAATTTATCTCAGATTATGACTTCGAGATTAAGTATATTCAGGGAAAAGAAAATCGAGTGGTAGATGCTTTAAACTTAGGAGAAGGCATATCTACTCTATGATCTCTATAGATTCTGATTTTAGAAATCAGCTGTTACAAAAATCTAAGGGAGATGAGTTTTACGAGCAGGTAAAACAGGCCCTTGAGAAAGATCCACATAATATGAAATATGAGGAATTCGACCTTGAACCAGATAGGTTATTAAGGTTTAAAGGAAGGATGTATGTACCCAACTCAGTAGAGTTAAGGAATATGGTTTGGAAAGAGGTTCATTCTACACCATATTCTAGGCATCCTAGAGTAACCAAGTTACTTGTTGATGTGAAACCTTTATATTTTTGGAAATTCCTAAGTGGAAATGGTAGGTTATAAGCATGGACTTTGTGCAAGGGCTTCCTATGTCAAGGAATAGGCACAATGCTATCTTGGTTGTGGTGGACAGACTCACCAAAGCAACCCATTTTATACCTGGAAACTTGACGAATGGGGTACCCATCATTGTTCAAAAATTTGTTCAAGAGATTTTCAGACTACAAGGCATTCCTGAGAAGATTATCTT
Organism: Cunninghamia lanceolata; assembly: GCA_027924645.1. Lineage (NCBI taxonomy): Eukaryota > Viridiplantae > Streptophyta > Pinopsida > Cupressales > Cupressaceae > Cunninghamia > Cunninghamia lanceolata. The sequence goes on along the minus strand of BSBN01000281.1, from coordinate 1,959,465 downwards.
AGATAGGGATGCATGGATGACATCAAGGTTTTGGAAAACCTTGTTCTCTTCACTTGGTACACAGTTGAACATAAGCTTTGCTTATCATCCTGAAACAGATGGACAAACTGAAAGGGTGAACCAAGTGTTGGAGGACTTATTAAGGATGTATTGCATGGATCAGCAATACAAGTGGGAGGATTACCTTCCTCTAGTGGAATTTACATACAATAATTCTTATCACTCAGCTATTAAGATGGCACCATTTGAGGCATTATATGGACGGAAGTGTCGAACCCCTATAAGCTAGGATAAGCTAGAAGATAGGGGTAGCCATGGTCTAGAATGTTGTCTGAGATGGAAGAACAAGTCCATCTAATTAAAAGGAGACTAGCGGAAGCCAATGATAGGCAAAAGAGTTATGCAGATGCAAAGCGTATTGAAAGGCATTTCACTATGGGAGATAAAGTTCTCCGAAGGGTAAAACCTCAAAAAAGCTCCATCAAATTTAGGAAAATGTCCAAACTGGCACCAATATATGTGGGCCCATTTGAAGTTCTTGAAGAAGTCAACCTAGTGGCATACATAATTGCTCTACCACTAGCACTTGCCATGATGCAAAATGTGTTTCATGTTTCATATTCGAAAAAGTTTAATTATGCTAATAATCAAATTCCTATGCTTGATTGGAATATTCTATAGGTGAAAAACCTAGGAGTGGTGGTGATCGAGCCCATCAAGGTGCTCGAAACACGTAAGCTACGCTTATGTAACAAGGAAATAACACAGTGCAAGGTCCAGTGGGACCAATATTCGGTGGAAAATGCCACCTGGGAAAATTATGATGACTTCTATGCTAGATTTCCTCATCTTTTCTAAGACATTTGATATTATGCTTTTGAAAACATTTATATATTATGTTGGTTTATCTTAAAGACAATTAATCATCAAGGACGATGATTCTTATGGGGGGAGATATGTTACATCCCCTTGACTTACAATTAGACTTAATCATTAACTTGGCATGATAATCAGGAGGATTAGTCATAGTTAATTGATTTGATATTGTAGAAATATTTGATTTAACGCTTGATTATGAAGTAGTTACTAATGTTAATTAGTCTTGTAAATTAATTGATTTATATTATGAGACATGATAATGAGACACTGATCATGATCTTGTGGTCCTGAGTGTGAACAAGAAAATGAACGTCCTTCGAAGAAGGAAGGATAGTATCATCCTGGAGGAAAGGTTAAAGACGTTGGGTTAAAGGAGATTATCCATCTGAGATTCAACTTTTTATGTCCTTCTAAACCCCTTTGTAAGTTGTCACGTGTCATGTCTCTTTTCTTAGTTTTCATGTTCTTTGTAAGTCATTATGTCGTTGATGCCATCATGATTAGTTGTGATGACTAGACGATGTTCTTGGAGCATCATTTCAAGTTGAGGGACAATCGTGTAAAGAGAAAAGGAAGTCTCTCGTAATCTTTTGTTCTTGGGGATAATGTTCCCTAGTCTTTCGACTAAGGATGATAGTCGATTTCGGGGAAGTAATACTTGACCCCGACAATCGACGATCTTGTTGTGACTCAATTTATGTTTCTATTATATAGTGATAATCCTTAAGGATGAAAACCTTTTTATAGGTTGAGTTGCAATAATAATATTGTTATTATCTTTCTTATCATAATATTCGATTACCATCGGATGCTATTAATTTGTTTTTGGTTGGCCTTGAGAAATGATGGAGAGCTTTGAGCTCATCCTTTCTTGCACAATGCCTGGATCAAGCCACCTTTTGTGGGAACCGACCGAGTGGAAAGGTAGTTACCTTCCACAATGGCATGCCAAGAGTCGGTCAGCTATCAAGCTTTGGGTTATTCATTTCTTTGTGGGTAGACTTTGGCTGAGGAAGGAGTTTGTTGTGTTGGGGTTTATGAGCAAGGTGGTGAAAGGTACACTGAGAAAGCACTGGCAGATTTGAAGCTGTGTGCATCCCAAGGAGACTAGGACTTGAACGATGTTCCCATCGAAAGCATTGTCTAAGTAATATGGTGGACAAAATCCTATTTACCTTCGATATATTAAGCCTTGATTGTGTTAAATCTCTATTAGAGATAGTGTGATGTTATTTGTCATACCGTATATTTAACTCTGAGGCACGAGGCTTTTAGGCTATGCCATGATATATGTAAATCTTTTCATAGTCATGGCTCGAGGCTATTAGAGCTGACCTATCATTATTTCAAAGTTTTATTTCTTACTATGGCTCAAGGCCTTAAGGCTGAGCTTACCATGTTATCTTTATGATGAGAATAGGCTCGAAGCAATAATTGTTGAGCTAACAATACAAGTAAACTTCCATGTGAATGAACTCACGGCTATAAAGCTGAGCATTGAAACCCACAGTAATCTTTTTGAGACTACACTTTAGGTCGTATGGCCGAATGTTAAAACATTGAAACCTTTTCTTGAGAATGCACTCCAGGCCGTGTGGCCGAGGTAGTGAAGCATTGTTTTCTTTCCGGTGGCCAAGCTCGAGGCTTAGAAGCCGAGCAGTGACTGTAATATGTTTTAATTGAGACACTTGCTCGAGGCCACAAGGCCGAGCCTTTTAGAGATGAATTATTTTCTATGTCTGAGCTAGAGGTCTTACGACCCAACTATAATACTTTCTACATTTTTCACTTTATGAAAAACTAGTGCTCGAAGCTATTATGGCTAAGCTTGATACCGAAGCATGTGAAACACATGTCATATAATGACGTAGTTAGAGCTTAAGAGCTCTCAAATGGAGTAAAGAATAACTCCAGAATGATTATTGTTATAAATGAATAAAAGAGTCATTTGACTATGGTAATAGCCGAGAAGGCAATAATATCAATAATACAGTCACTCGACTGTGGTGATAGTCAAGAAGGTAATTAAATGACAGTGTGTTTACAACACCCAAACTAATACCAAGTCGGGCTTGTAAGGAAAGCTGACTATGAATCATTTATAGGGTTACATAAACTGTCAAAGATTATATACTTAAACCCTCGATTATGGAGGTGGTGAGACCATTCAAGATCATGGTATCATCATGAAACCGTTGAATGTGCTTATAAAAGGGTATAGACTTGTTCTATATGTGACTGAATTAAGACTCATTGGTTAATGTTATGAGTTATAATTCCTTTACTTACTTAAGTGTAATCTAATAGGATTGGTGTTTAACACCTAAATCTCTTAAGGATGATAAGAGTTATTAAACCTAATGAAACTAATCTACTTTACTAAGGCATGGTATGCCTTGAGTACAATGAAATTGACTTCATCATATGTGATTATTTACTATCAAAAATGTAAACCATGGGAGACCAAGGTGGTCAAAATGGTCGAATTTGATATGGAATGAAAACAAATAAGGTGATGAGGAGTCACTAATTCCTCATTACGAGGAAAACCTATTTAATCGAACCATTCTGTGATGGGAGTCAAATGTCCAAGTATGGGCAATTAATCGAATGGATCCCACTCATACTAGACCTAAAGAACAAGGTCATTAAGAACTTACTGTAGGACATGACAGCTTATAAGTTGAGTTAGGGTGGTGGACATACGATGATGTTCATTGTGCAACATGTATGTATATAAAACTTTGGCCAAAGTAATGCATTCGTCTCTACATGCATTGTCGGTCCACAATGTTCTAGATGGCCTAGTGTCTCCAGTAGTGTCATACAAGTTAGAGTGGATCTATAGTGTGTGACTGTGAGACATTAGGAAGGACACAACACCAGATACTCAGATGGCTATCCAAATAGTTTCTAATGTCTAACCTTTCCGTGAAGGGTAGGGCCTCTTCTAGTTAGGAAGTTGAGAGGGGGACCACAGGTCCGTGGTTGGAGGAAAAGCACTAGGATGATGCTCTCCTTCCCAAGCATGAGACAAGCTGAGGCTTATGAAGATAGATGTCATTGGTTTCAGATACAGTGTTTGCATTTTATGACCAGTTGGTCTATTGTAATGTATAAATTGATTTATGATGCCTTGGGCATATATTGTATTTGATTAGTGATGGTTACTCACTAAAGATTGTAAATGATTACTGTAATGTAAGCTCTGTTATATCATGGTTAGATTAACATGCTTAAATGGTAAAAAGATAATGTTTCTTTGGTTAAAAAATGATTAGCTCATTCATTTTGTTAACTATTCATTTGATTATGATACATGTTTAATGTTAAATCTTGAGCATTATGGATAGTGATGTTACACTTAAGGAAGTTTCGTAGTTCGATCACATCTAATCAAGAATGCAAAGGTATTCTTTAACATTGCCTTTCAACCCCACTTCAACTATTACATTAGAGGAACAAAACTAGGAGCATACAATAGACAAGGATGGGAGATCAAGAGGAGTATGCCATTACGAGATAAAGGTTAAAATTGCACTAGCAATTACATCCATATTTTGTGTAGGGACTAGAGACATAGATGCTTTTGGGGTAGCACCTCAAGTCTAAGTTCTATAGTTGGAAGATAATACAAAAGTACAGTAACAATCTAATTTCCATCATTAGTATTTGTTAAGAGCTAAGCTACTTTGATGCTTTCTTGTGAATGCTTCTCAATCATGACTTGGCATGTCTTGATGGGTTGAAATGTAATAGGCCATGTCCTTTTATACAACACCTTAGCATGCAATTTAAAATTATTTGTGTTGTAGTCAACTTATAACAACTAGTTAGAAAGTTGAGCATAGGGTCAACTTTAAAATTAATATTTTAATAATTCAAGATTCAAATCCTCATGTGCAAAACTAATACCAATGACATCTACACCTATGATTTGAACCAAGATGATAAATAGTAGTGGATCCTTGGGATGTGTGGGAATAGAATAAAGTTAGGATATGATTATTTGCCAACTTTCATGGAAAAATATTGCAACTTACATCCAAGTCATTATATAAAAAATAATCTAATCAAAGTGGGCCTAAAAGATAAGAAAAAGAGACATGAATATACTCTTTTCAACATTATATTATTAAATCATCACAACACTTAATCAGAATAATTATATTTAATAAAATTTAAAGAATAATAATAATTTTAGTGTTTAAAGTTCACTACAAAATTATATTTAAAATTGGATAATAATTACTTCAATTGAAATCTTCTAAAATAAATATATAGATAAATGATAAAAAATAATAATAATAATTATAAACGTAGATAAATGGATGGTGTAAAAATCTGAAAAGTAGATAAATGTACTGCATCTCAGAATGACATAGAGCTGATATGCAATAAAGGGCGGCAGTAAGACCTAATAACATAAAAGCCACATACTCAAGTCACAGTGCTTAAGATCCTAAACATCAATCTACTCTGTAAAATAAATTGACAGTTTTCTACATATCACTTGCATATAACCCAAAGCCAAGTCAAGCACCCACTCCCGTGATATTTGAAGCCTAGAAATCTTTAATAGTGTTTAAATTGATATTTTTTACGATATTAACGTGTTTCACGTCTGTTAGGCTTGCACGTGACGTTTGATTACATGGACTTTTTGCACCTACATTCACCCAACGCTGAAAACAGTATCTTGCCATTAGACTTTCTAAACGAACTCATTTTCATGTTGACGTTTCACAGAATTATAAGAAAGAAAAGAGAGCACCCAAAAACCTCCCCTGTGGCTTAAATTTGACAGTTGACCTTGCTTCTCAAGCAATTTTTTTTTAATGACATTATTCAATGGTGCCCTTAAAATATTATGACATATCTTAATATAAGTATATATATCATCATAATTTTATATAAATTTTGATAGTAAATTAAATAAAAATCAAATATATATATCATCATAATCTTATATAAACTTTGATAGTTTGTCCAAAATCTCTCCTTTCATATGATAGTCTCTTCAAAATTTTCATTATATTTTACAACAAAAATGCTTAAATACAACTATACAACTCAAATTTAGACACTGGACTCCAATAAAACTTAAACAGCTGGTATGTTGTAAGCATATTGGACTCGTCTACACAGATCGACCATAATCAAAAACATTCTGATTCATGCAGTCGATTATCATAAGTCAAAAATGTCAAACAGATAAATCGAAATCTGGTGGAGTCAAAAAATTGATTGTTTAAGGTGGAGCCTGGACTCCCCCCACATCCCCAAAAAAAAACCAACCCAAATTGAATTGAAAATAAATTCAATATAATTTCTGGAACTGAACATATCCTTACAATAGAGAGCAAAATACAATTGAACATCAGCTGGGGAGGATCTCTCCTGTCGGTTCATGAGACTATTTCCTCACCTTTTCCTGTTGGTGTTTTGGCAGGTATCAAAAATTATACAGGCAGACACAAATTGGCGTCTTGGCCGTAACCCAAAAGAAAACCTTCCAACACCACTTACTTTTTTCTTATATACCCAAAAACTAAATCAATATATTATTTTACAATTAAATCCGCTGCAGAGTTGGAGGCATGAAAATCCTATTCCATATATACATCGGCTGGAAAGCTTTCGCGACTCCTCCCTAATTTCTCAGCTTGCAGAGAGATAATAAAGGTAATAATTAATTAGGACCCCAACAGCTGAAATACATGACATGTCGCAGTTCCTCCTGAGACTGCTTTCTTCTTTGGCAATGGAGATCGCCGGCTTCCTGAGATTGAGGTTTGCATGAAGAGAAGAACCCAAGCGCAATGACAGACGATGGAGCAGCAAATGATAAAGAGGATAGCTTGGTCGTAACATGCTTCAGAAGTGTACCCTCTTCCCTCAAAGCCAGTATAAAATCCTTTGAACTCATTTTTCCTTTCTTTCTCAGATAAAAAGCTTGAATAGCAAGTATGATAAGAGATGAGAGATGATATGTGTGTTTGGATAGAAAAAATGGTGATGTGAGGAAGATTAAAAAGAGTGGCAAGTGGAGTAAAGTTCGACAAAACGAGCGGCTACCCTCAGTTCCACTTGAATTCCGATGGCGCTCTATACCAGGAATTGAAATCCAATAGTTTTCCAACCGGACCAGCTGGGCTACAAAGCACATTGTTTTCTATATTTTTTTTATAGAGAACCCATCTATGTGGTTTCAAATCCTGTGGGTTGGGGCTATTTTATATTGTTGATAATGGCTTCAATAAATTTATATCTTCAACTAAAAGAATTCAACGAGACATTTTATATAATTTTTCTTTTTAAAAATCATCTCACCCTTTTTTCTTAAAAGGGTTGGAAAATCATGGGCAGTTACAAACCAAACAAACGATATCAAAACAAATTATATTTAAAAACCGATTCAATGAAGGCATACAATAAGATAAGCACAAGAAAAAGTAGCACAAGCTAGTATCGTGTGATAAGCATGAGAGAATCCAAGATGCGGTTATGTGGCCACTTGTAAGGAAGTAACGTGTCTCCAAGGTTTCATTATATGAAGGCAAACAATAAGATGATGATAACTATGAATCATAGATATAAGATGTAAATGGTATGATAAGGAATATAATATACAAGGATAAGATATGAATATGATAAAAGTCATACATGTTATAATAAGAATCGTAGTTTGTATAGTGTGATTACGAAGAGAAATATGTGTAGTATAATACCATAAAATTTATGCATAATAAACATAAATGAATATATTAATGTTATAAGATAGAGTATTGTAAGTATTAAATAAATATGAAATCATTAAAAAATTAGTACTGGTAATATACGGAGTTGTAATAGTTACATCAATAGTTAATCATATTTGTAGTAAAATATTAGAGTATAAATGGAGTGATGTAGTAGAAGACATATTATTAGTCCCTATCAAAGGTGAGAGACTATAGTTTTCAAGTCTCTAAACTAATATTTCTCCTTCTCGTGAATAGTGCATAGAGAAAATATTAATCTCTTGACTACAGTATATGTGCTTATTTTTTGGGGTTGTAAGCACTTTCTCGTACAACCATTGGGCGTGTATTTTCTTTAGGGTTTTTTTATTACAGGGTAGAGAGGGATTGCACACATGGGTTTGGACATGTCGGCTTTGAATGTAGGAGGGTTTTCGTAAGACAAGCGTGGGTGCACCTGTCTATGTCCAAGGCTCACTAAGAACAAGTGTTCCCACCTCTTGCATTGGACGCTTCCCCAAAAATAGCCAAAAAAGCTTTATTTGCACCATAGATCTATAGGAATGTTTTGGGTTGTCTATTTTTGTTGGGCGGAGGGCATTCCAATGATTGTGTGGTGAGTCGGTATTTTTTGTTTTATTATGTTACAGGTTTTTGTTATTTCGCTATTTTTTGTTTCCTTGTACTAGTTTGAATGCATGGTTCATGGATAGACACGCAGCTTATGCGCTAGATTTCTATGGAAGCAAATGTTAGTGAGTGTGATTTGCAGTGGTGAGATAACAATTTAATTTTTACCTCTAGACTATGTTTTGTATTGGGGTTTCTAATTTATTGTGGTTTATGTTTGAATGTTTAACTGAGGCTCTACAATGAGGAATGATATAAAATTACACATGTTAGACTACTGAGATGGGCACCATCGATGAGTGAACAACTTTATACTAAGCAAACCATAGCACATGAGCTTATTCATAAGCTATTATTACTTGTTTGTACTATTGAATCTCTTTCTATTGTGTATTGCTAGTGATTGGGTTTTGATCAAAGATTTTTTGTTTCTTGATTGTTCTGCTCTTTATTAGTATGGTTCAACCTACTATAAACTTGGCAATATAATTGTAATTATGGAATACTGATGCAGTAGTTGTGCTAATGGTATAACCTATTTCTTTTTTGTTGTTTAAATATTGACTACCCAAAATCATATGAAATGAATACAGGGAGTTGAACCCATCAATTATTGGCCCTGCACCCTACCTTATCATTCTCAGTATTTGAGTTTTCGGCTTGTTATGGGTAATTTTCCAGCAGATTTTAGTAACAAAAAATTTTAAAGTTAGGCTCTTGAAGCTAGCTTTAAAATGCTTGTGCTTTCTTTTGATTGGTGAATTAATGGAGCTAGCTTTAAAATGTTTGCTATCCCCTAGGTGCAGAATTTATTCGGGGAGTCACTGAGTAACTTGTGACCAATAGTGTGTAACCTATCCTTGTCTGTTGTTGAATCACAATCCTAATGCATTTTCTTCAAAAGTTTACTCAAAGCTTGTCCAGAACATACAACTAAAATGTTGTCAATATAGTTTTCAGCCTGTCTAATGCAAATTTGAGAATCAAAAAGTTTTGAGGGTCTCTGTTTTTAGATCTTATTTGAAACAATTTTGAAGCTCTTTGTTTTCGGTCTTGCTTGAAAATATCGAGACTTCCAAATTTAGTGAGAGTTCCTTCAATTTCATACCATTTGTATGTCATTGTTGAACGTGTTCTCCCCCTTAAAAATGTTTTGAATTGAAGGAAAATAGATTCTTTATCATGCTTTGATTAAATATTGATTGTATCTGCATTTGTTGAATAGATGGTTTGTTTAGATTCATTGATACTAAATTATTTACGTATCTGGGGTGTTTTAAATGAAGGTTGTTTTGATGAGTCTAGAAGCAATAGAAAGCTTAGTGGGGTATTAATTGATTATTATGTTGGTAGAACTAAAATTCACTAGATATTTGAGTGGTGCTTTAGTTTTTTTGTTATTTTTGAGTTGATTTCTATTAAATGAAATAATTTGAGGGTTTCTACTCGTTTAAGCGATTTAGTTGATCGGGAAACATTTTGTTCGAATTTCTTGGCCTCTGTTGATTGGTTCACTCCCCTTGCAGGAGATTTATCTGTAGCCAAACTTTGAAATTAGGTGTCCCAATGAGTGATGGTTAAAAATTAAGCTCCGAACCTCACCAGCTCAAGAACAAAAAAGTTCAGGGAACACGACTTAGTTTGCTTTTAACATTAGGAGTCTTATAGTGTTGAAAAATGGCCCTCAGATTGATTTGTTATTTGGCAATGTTAAGTTTTTGAGAAATAAGGGGAAAAAGACAAAACTAGCCACTCAGTGAATAAATAGCCCCTAATGTGATTTTTATTATTTAGAATCACCTCCTTGCAAGGATACCTTTGGTATAGGTACCACGACTGAGGTGTATCTATATTATCAAATTAACCCACGACTTGCATCAGGCCTCATCCATTGAGACATAACACACTTAAGAATTGGATGCAATATATTAATCAATTGTTACACATGAGCATGTCATTCAGAGATTTGAATCTAGGCTTTGCTAGAAAGTTTTGTTGATTTACTATTGTTGCTCATATGACTGACTTCTTGGAATGTTTGTTTTGTAATTTATTCTCTTTGATAATAATATTTGATATAGTAAAGATTGATAATTTGCTACTAGATCCAAAATATATGTGGGAATTATTTTTTTGGTGCATTTCAAATGTTTTGAATGGATATTCTCTTGTGTGTCACATAGATGTCTGCATGTAGTGCTCCCATATGAGGAAAGTGGCCCTAAATTCATTATGAGGGCTCAGAACGAGCCAAAGAACAATACTCTACTATAGATTTTTGGAATGTTGATTTTTGAGAGATGGTCTAAACTAAGTCTATATGAAGGGGTCATCAAACAAGTACAATTCATGACATGAAATTGCAGGGTATGCAATTTTTTATGTTACAAGTCTGTTAGTTTGTGGTTATCAATCTATGATGGAGAATGTTAATGCATTTCATTGTAGTTTGGAATTGGTTTATGCGGCTTTGGGATGAGTTATCTTTGTGGTTGATGGATCTAGTGTTAAATTTTTAGGTGATTAGGATGATTAGAAGACTATAAATTGGTTCATGAGTGTCTACGGGTTGACAATTACACATAGTTGGGGACTGTTTCTATTTGCATAGAGTTATTTAGATTTTGCAACAACAAAGGAATATTTTTTTGTTTTTAATTAACCATTAGGTATGTATGTGGTGTACCACATGGATTATCTCCTCCATTTTACCATGTGAATTTGTAAGTTTGTTATTTTTGGCTAGCAACATGTTTCATGTAGTTTTAGGATTTACATCACCTTGTGGTTGAGGCAAATCATTGGGGAAGTTGGAGGATGATATATATACTTGGTTGTGAGTGTTTGAAATTAAGAAAAGAAGATAGAATGAAGTAGGAGCATAGGGAATGAGTTTTCAGCAACAAGGGGTGAGGTCTAAGAATATGATTGAAGGAACAAAGAATATGATGTGGAGTACAATCTAACAAAGCTAATAGGAATTTAGTGGGTGTCATTATAGTAGGGTAGTAGTGAAATTTTGAAGTTATATTGTAGTATACTTATACTTGAATTATCATTGTGTAGCCCATGCGGTAGGTTTTGGAAGTGGTTTTTTCATAGTTTAGTTGTACTATGCATGTAAAAATCTATTGTGGTGACTATCCATTTGTGAATTCTAATTGTAATCAAATGACTACAGCCTAGCATGTGAGAGGGCCCATTGCAACAAATTATGTGGAATTGTAATCATGGTGATATTTGTGCAAGCTTATATCAATAAAAATAATGTTGTTATTTCTATGAGACCTCTATTGTTTGATGTTGTTTGTGTGTTATTGTGTTGGATACATGATCATCACTTATATTGAGTGCCCTCATGACCTTTGGACCATACTTTGGGAGATATATAGAGACTTGAAGTTACATAATCATCACTTATATTGAGTGCCCTAGTGACCTTTGGACCACACTTTGAGAGATGTATGGAGACTTGAAGTTAGATGGTCATCACTTATATTGAGTACCCTCATGACATGTGGATCACACTTTGGGAGATGTGTAGAGACTTGAATGACTCTCCACTCCTATAGGATTCTATATTGTAGATTGTCTTATTCCACTTGATATTTTTCAATTATATGACCATAAAACAACTACAGTGCTTAACAAATAGTAAGAGCTTGAACGTCATAATGACATAGAGACTTATCTTGATGAGCCTTCTCCTCTTACAAATACTTCCATTAAGACTAGCTTCTATGACTCCTAATCCAAATTCAGAGGTTCGATCTTCTTCTTTATCTTTGAATTAACATCTTAAGGCTAAGGGCTCTTATATTCCAGCATTGGTTGATACATTTGGTGTTCATACTCATCCATCTTGTGTGGACACATCATCCAAGGATGAGCAATGTAGTCATATGACATGCACTAAGATAGATCATCCCCATTATCTCCTATCTTCACAGAGTTTAGTGTTTCCTCTGATGGGGCTTCTAGTGATTAAATTTAACAAGACCATTTATGTTTTCCAAAGGTAATTCATTAGGATGAGTAGTTAGTAGATCTTGAGTGTTTGTTTTGTGGATCCCACCTTGTAGACTTGGAGAACACCTTAGAGAACTTGAGTTTCCTTTTTTATGACAATTCCATTACAATTGTTGTCACATCTTCTTTGGCTCATGTGCTACTTTAATTTTCATTATGCTCTCACTTGATACCATCTTCAATTAGGCCTAGGACACCTAATTCTATCTTGGCACCTCTCATCACTAACTTGGAGATTGTGGCACAATTACTAAAGATATTCATCTTGCACTTTCTTCCCTTTTTTATAGATTAGGATGAGCTTCAACGTGCTCCATTGGTTTTACTTCTTCAAAAGGGAAGGAATGTGCTCCAACATGTATGGATATTCTTTAGCTTGAGAAATATCATCCTCCCATCTCCATTGTAGGAGGCATCACTTTTGGGGGGGTTGAAGCCTAGTCTCTCTCATCTTTCTCTCTTTGGGGGGTTCTTTATTCTCTCTCTTTGGGGGTTTATTATTGTACATGGGTACCTAACATGGCTTGTTTTGTCAGGACCCATTTCATATTTCACACTTTTTCTAAGTTGCACTTTAAGGGGTGTTGGTGTAATTATTTATTTGCACTTTATTAAGTTCACATAGGTAATTTATTTTAGATGAATGATCTCCTTTCATAGGATTCTCTTTTTCCTTAAACTTATATGGCAATCCCTTGTTTTTTTTTTGTCTTTTCCTCATCTTCATCGGATTTGGAAACTATAAGGTTATATATTGTAGCTCTTTCCTTCCATTGATAAAAAATTTATTTCATTTTAATCTCTCCATATTCTCGATATTGGATTTTAGTTTATATTCTCATTTTATACCATCTACACATTTGCATCTAGATTTTGTAATCTTCTATAATCACCTAGATCTAAGCTTGTGTTAGTTATTCTCATTGAATCCTATAAATCTTATGATCTAAGCCTCAACAAAGTAAACATATCAAGCAAAACATCTAGACCCATTAAAATACATTATTTATAAACCCATCACTATGTCTTGTGAGCATCGATTGAAGAACTATCCAATACAGTAATTAATATATTATCAAATTGCATGGAGTCTAGATGTACTAGAATATCAGAAAATATGTACAGAAAATTAAGGGCATTCAAGGCTTAGTGAAAATGAAGAGTAGGTCATTTTTTCGTATTCATGGATTTACAAGGAAATTGAGAACTTAAGAAATTAATTAAAATGTTTAGCATGCCATGCAAAAAAAATCCCCAATGAATAATACAATCCAATCAAAAAATTAGACTTCAAAATAAATTAAAAAAAATTATGAATTTTAGAGAAACTGAGTATTTTTTTTCTCTTGCATAGTTCCCTAGACAAACAAATTAAAAAAACTACACCTATGAAAACATAAGTTTTGCTTGTGGCAAGGATTAACAAGTGCTACGTAGTGGATGTACCTACCTTTATAATATAATATTGTAATAATAAAACTTGTTTTGTAACTATAAAATTATAATGTTAGAACAATGATAATTGTATGATAATAAGTAACTTGAAAAAAGGATAAATCCTAGAATATCAAACTTTGAGAGAGCAATAGATTGTAAGTCAGGTTTGTTTTAGTTTGGAACTATTCTAGAATTATTTTATACAATATAATCTATGTAATGTTAAGTCAAGTTTCAATATGACAAAAAATTAACAAGAAAGCATTATCAAGTACTTGCATGAAATAAGAGTTAGATGAAATTAGTATCAAATATTATGTTTAACATTTGTAGATACATTATTATTATTCTATGACTGTTGTGTCTTTGATCTTGTACATAAGATTAAGGGCTTGACGCATTATTAAGAGAATGCAAGGTCTTGGTTGTAATTAATAATAGTAATAATAACTATGATAATGTCATTATTATTTGGAGAAAGAACACTTGAAATAAGAACTATGTTTATAATATGTGATATGTGTATAGGAACTACTATAATTATGTATAATATAATTACTTATATTATAACTAATTATGTTATATAAAATAATTAACTTCTTCTTTTTCTTTTACTAATAAACAATAATATTTCTAGTTTCAGAGCAAATCTACCTAAACAATAATACTTAATACTATAAAAATTAATATTATAAATTATATAGAGATTATATTTTTTTTTATATTTAAATCTTTTAATATATTTTTAAAAACCCTTTAAAGTTAAAAAATAAAAAGACTTTGCATAAGGACTTTTATATTATATAAATATATAAAACAAAAGTGTATGTGAAGTTGATATTATTAGTTTTAAGTGAAAGGGGTTGGGCTTAATGGCAAGGTCATAAGGTTTTCAAGATGGAGATCCAAGTTCAAATCCCCCAAATAACATCTATAGTTGGAATTTCAAGATGTGGCTCTTGGACTTCCAAATATTAATTTGGAGCTATTTGATTTATCAAACAAATATTATGAATTTTAAAATTTAAAAAAATGATAATTAATATGATTTTTTATAAAAACAATAAATCTTAATCCAAAAGCATTCTTTCTTGATTCTATGAACCTATGTACTAGTTATAAAATCACTAATATAAGATCCTTGAAATGGTGTAGATATTAGTTTGGAGCTATTTTATTTAAAACCTAGAATAGTATATATATTAGTTTGGAGCTATTTGATTTATCAAACAAATATTATGAATTTTAAAATTAAAAAAATGATTATTAATATGATTTTTTATAAAAACAATAAATCTATTTAGTGTAACTTTTTATAAAAGTTATAAAATCACTAATATAAGATCCTTGAAGTAGTGTAGATATTAGTTTGGAGCTATTTTATTTAATACCTAGAATAGTATATATATTAGTTTGGAGCTATTTGATTTATTTAAAGTTTTTTTACTATAGAATATATATATATAATCTACATTATTTACTATATTTGCATAGAAGTCATGTGTGATTATGTAAATAAAAATAAACATTTAATAATAAATATAATATTAATAAACATTATAGATCTATCTTAAATGTATGTGTAAAATGTTTAGAAAATGATCTTATTGTTCATCATAATTAATTAAAGAATTCATCACAATTAATTAAAGAATTGATAGTTATTAATTCTAAAATTTATTATTGAAGTTTTGCATAATTAAACCACAACAATGGTAATGGAAAAGGTATACATACCTTTATATCATTTTTTAAATAATAATATATGTTTGTATATTTTTATTAATGTTTGTATATTTTTATTAATTTTTTGCTTAAGTTTAGGAGCACAACTCCTTCATTTTAGTGTTTTTGTTATACTAAAAATAGTATTTCTAGTTTTTCGTCCATAAGACCTTAAAGTTTTTGGCCAATCAAAATCATTCCAAACATATAGAAGCCAATTAAATTCTAAATAAATATTTTTAGAAACATTTTTAATTAAAAAAAATTCATGTATAGTTTATAAATAATAGACATAAACTATACTTGTAAAAAAATTCTAAAATTTAATTGGTACACAAATAAACTATTAATCACTAGTTAAGTGATTTTGACCAGGGCTTAAATTTGACAGTTATATAGCTATATTTAGCTATTTTTGCTGTAAAATACAATCAAAATTTTAAAAAGACTATCATATGAAAGGAGAGATTTTGGACAAACTATCAAAATTTATATAGGATTATGCTGATATATATATTTGGTTTTTACATAATCTAATTATACTAAGATATGTCATAGTATTTTAAAGGGAACATTGAATAGATAACTGTCATAAAAAAATTGCTTGACAGGCAAGGTCAACTATCAAATTTATGCCCTGATTTTGACTACAATAGTACTACCAAAGGCAGATACTCATAAGAGAATCCATTAACATTGAGATATTAAAAGAAGCTTTAAACTAGTAACAATACCAAAATTGATATTGAATAATAGATAGAGATAAATATTTATAGTCATTACTACACATTTATTGTTTTTAGTAAAAATTATTTTCCACAAACTTTTCATATAGTACTCAACCTATAAGATTGTAAATATTTTTGTTAGGTGTTATAAATCTTTAAACTTAATTACTACCTTCAATACCTGTAATGTACATTATATGATTAAATTCGAACATGATAGTTGATTAAATGGCCTTTTTGCTGGGCTCATTCACACTCTACTTAAATATCATCCACTTCAATGGTCAAACAGCCAATAGTAATTTTACATCTCATTCACAATAAAAAGTGGTAAATATTTGTCCTATTTTTATTGGCCAAAATTGAAGTGGATGATATTTAAGAACAGCCGGCTATTCACCAAACTATAAAAAACACCTACTATTGGACTTTCTAAATGGAATCATTTTCATGTTAACGTTTCACATAATTATAAGAAAGGAAAGAGAGGCCCCAAAAAAAAAGAAAAAAGAGTGAAACGAAAATGAAGTTGACAGATTTTTCTGCAACTAAACATAATCTTTAGAATAAAGAAAAATACAATTGAGCATCAGTGAGAGGATTTCTCCTCTCGGCTGAGGAGGCTCTATTTCCTTACTATGTAGGTGGTTTGGCAAGCATGAACAATTTTAGAGTCAAACACGAAACAATCTCTTCATTTGTGTCCCTTGGCTGTAACCCAATTAAAAACCTACAACCCCATATACTTTTTTCTTATATCCCAGGGAAAAAACCTGTACGTTTTTTTGCAATTAAATCTGTTGCAGAGTTAGAACCAAGGAAATTCTACTCCATATATATACATCGGCTTGAAAGCTTTCGCGACTACTCACTAATTTCTCAGCCTGCAGAGAAATAAGAAAGCAAATAATTAAGTGGAAGCCCAACAGCTGAGATACATGACATGTCGCAGTGCCTCCTCGGACTGCTTTCTTTTTTGGCAATGGAGATCGGCGGCTTCTTCAGATTGAACCTTGCATGAAGAGAAGAATCCAGAAGATGATAAAGATGATAGTTTGGTCGTAACATGCTTCGGCTTTGAACCCTCTTCCCTCAAACCCCATGTAAAATCCTTTGAACTCATTTTTCTCTTCTTAGATGAAAAGCTTGAAAAGCAAGCACGATAAGAGATAGAGATAAGATATGATATCTGTGTTTGGTTATCAAAAATGAGGATGTGAGGAAGATTAAAAAGAGTGGCAAGTGGAGTTGGGTGGGACAAAACCAGTGGCCACCCGCAGTTTCACTTGGATTCCGTTTCTATACAAAGAATTGAATTCAGTGTTTTTCCAACAAGTCAGGAAGGTAGAGAAATTGTAATTTGTGGTTTTCTATGGGCCCCATATGGCTGCCTAGCACATTGTTTTTTTTTTTTGGTAATCTTATGAAAAAATCATCTATATGGTTCCAAATCGTGTGTGTTTGGGCTATTGGATAATGTTGGATGGCTTTAATAATTTGTATGGTCAACTAAAAGAATTCAAGAAGATATTTTATATAATTTTTCCAAATCATCCTTAGAGCTTTTATTTTAAAAGTTGGAAAATCACTGTAGCTCATTCACCTGCACACAAACAAAACACTATTAGAAGAAATTATATTTAAAAAATGACTCAATGACCACATTTTTTGAAAAATGAAGTGATGTTTGCGCATAATTTTAAGCTAATAAAGTTTTAGAAGAATAGGAGAAATTGACCCTCTAATTTTGTAAATTTTATGTAGGTGTTTATTGGAAAAACATCTCAAATTATATATATATATATATATAAAATTAAGAGTTACTTTATTTTAGGATTATTTTATTTTATTTTATTTTACTATAGAGTTATTTTGTTTACTCATTTAAAAACTTTGATGTATTTACTTTAATTTACTATAGAACTATTTTAACTACATATTTTATTTGCTTTAGAGTCAGGATTTTATATTTAAAAAACTAGCATATATATCTTTACAAATATCTATTAAATCACAAATTGAGTAAAAAATAGGTGCCTTGAGAATAATATCTTTTGGTGTCTTTTGTTTAGATTTTTCTAAAAATAGATATGCTAGTAGTATTTGCAATATGTAAAATCACTTAACATTCAATGAATTTTTGGATTTGTTGTCAACAATCTTCCAAAGTACATACCTAGGCTTGCCCGTTCTAGATAAGAAGGCCTCATATGTAGAATGGAAGGTGATGTGGACAAAATCCAAAATAAACTTTTATCTAAGGAAATAGTGATATTCTCCAAGGAAATGGTTATTACTAGCTAATTTAGGATCACATTAATCAAGGCCTCTCTAACTACCATATATCATGTCTAGATTTTAGATTTGGGAATGAGTCCCCAAATAACAAGTCTAAGTCTAGCTATTTCTTAGTTATATCACCAATTTTATAGGTATGGCATCTTTTGATGAATATTAAATCACTATTTATTTTACATGTTGCAATTGTAGATGCTTTAGCATACCTATTTTTAGAAAAATTGATGTATACATTATATATGAGTAATATTACCAATTATAATAGGTAACATTATAATATAATATAATATTTTTTTTAAAGATAATGCCCCTGGTAAACTTTCACGGGGACCTCATCCCCAAGAAAACCCGCGAGCTCATTGGCCCAGTGAAGGTGTAACACCTGCGAAAACCCACAAGCTCATTGACCCCACCGAACCACACCCTTATCGGCATAATATAATATTGTATAATAATATGAATTTATTTTTTACTATGAGGTATTACAATTTACAATAATATGGATTTAGTTTAGTTAGGTAACAGTTATTTTAAAGTACATTTCTATATTCTTTTCTAATCTAGTTATTTTATTTACTTGTTTTAGTACCTAACTAAATGTTAAAAGAAATAGTGTCCATCTCTTTTCTTATCTATCTACTTACTAAACAGTTTTAAAGTAAAATAAAATAATTCTTACCTAAATAATTACACACCATAAGAAAATAAAAATCTAATATTTAACATGTTAATTCATCATTTCTCCTTTTTATTTTTATTTTTATTTGATTTATTTTATTTATATAATTTTATGTATGTGTTATATTTTATTTTTGATATGTAATCATAGATCAATTTTTAAGTTGTATTTTTTAACCATAATGTAAATTTAAAAAACATAAATTTGCATGTTGGCCACATGAGGCTCGATAACACCAAGACAATTGCAAAGCAGCTAAAGAAAACAAATTTCGGATAAAAAGATTCCCCAAGCCACCCTGTAAGAAATAGAAGTTCTAACGAAAATCTGAATTCATTTAGGCTTTCATCCGCCAATACACCGTTCGATTGCGCTAAGTTTCAGGACAAGTATTATATGAATATGGAGTACGGAGAGCTTCAAATTCTTTCTGCTAACAACCAATCGAATGCTTTGGAAACAATGGTGGCAGTTGCAGCGGCTAACAATGGAGTCACTGCTGTAGTAATAAGGTAATACCTTCCATGGTTTTCTATGGTTACCATTTGGAAGGCCAAGAGATCTAAACGTGTGATAAATATGTTTTTAAATAAAATAATTTGTTTTGTTTTTCTGTAAAGAACAGAAATAATTGTTCCATCCTATTCTCACCAGGTAATACAGTGGTGTTATTTTATTCAAAGGAGGAATTCTGCGGACCCCAAAGCAATTCAGAACTTCGACTTCATCGCCCGTGTATTCGTCAATAAACACTTAACATTATTGCAAAAATTATTTATCTGTGTTGTTATATCGACTTAAGAATATGATTGCTTATTTGAATCAATTTTTCACGGCACCGTTACTAATAGCTGAAATTATTTCAACTCTTCTATATTTTTATTTGTGATTTCTTAATTAATAAAAGTTCAAATCAGTGCACAACTATTTATAATTTTAAACTTACTCATTTATTATTTATTCTCTGCAGTCGTTGGCCTACAAAAACACCTTTAAAAAAATACAAACCAAATTGATGTTTCACAAAATTATAAGAAAGAAAAGAGAGCCCCAAAAAAAATGCAAACTAAATTGAAATCGAAATAAAGTCAATAATTTTTTTGGGGGGAACCGAATATATTCTTTACAATAGAGAGAATAATACAATTGAGCATCAGCCTCCTCTCGGCTCATTAGACTCTATTTCCTCTGGTTTGGCAAGCATGAACAATTATAGAGGTGAATACAAAACAATATTTTCGGTTGTGTCCCTTGGCCATAACCCAATTAAAAACCTACCAACGCCGTATACTTTTTCCTCATATCCCCCCCCGAAAAAATAACCAATACGTTATTTTACAATTAAATCCGCTGCAGATTTGGAGGGATGGAAATCCTGTTCCATATATACATCGGCTGGAAAGCTTTCGTGACTCCTCCCTAATTTCTCAGCTTGCAGAGAAATAATAAAGCAATTAATTAATTAATTGGGACCCCAACAGCTGAGATACATGACATGTCGCAGTGCCTCCTCAGACTGCTTTCTTCTTTGGTAATGAAGATCGGCGGTTTCTTCAGATTGAGATTTGCATGAAGAGAAGAATCCAAGCGCTACAGCAGAAGATGGAGCAACAAATGATAAAGACGATAGCTTCAGCTTTAAACCCTCTTCCCTCAAAGCCCTTGTAAAATCCTTTGAACTCATTTTTCCCTTCCTTCTTTCTAAGATGAAAATCTTGAATAGCAAGTACAATAAGAGATAGAGATAGGAAATTACATCTGATTTTGTTTAGCAAAACTGAGGATGTGAGGAAGATTAAAAAGAGTTGCAAGTGGAACAAAACTACCGGCCACCCTCGGTTTCACTTAAATCCCCTTTCTAGCGGCGCCCTATACCAGGATTTGAATTCCAGTAGTTTCCGACATAGAAGGAAGCTAGCGGGATTGTATTGTAAGTGGTTTTGCGTGAGGCCCGCCAGCCTGCAAAGCACATCGTTTTTTTGGTATCCTCTATGAAGATCCCATCTATATGGTTACGAATCGTGTGGGTTGGGCTGTTTTATATGTATTTAGTTCAACTGAAACAACATTTTATATAATTTTTCTTTCGAAAATCACGGCTACCTCGATTCCCTACAAATAAACAAAGCTATACAGACTCAGCACTTTTAATTATTTAATGCATACGTCCTGTTCTTTAGGCCGATAGGTGTTTCTTTATGTGGGAAGAGGTTGCAGCGGATATATCTACCGTTTACATTGGACGGTGGAGATCAGAAGGGTGATCATTCAATGAACCTGCATTCATTCAATGAATCTTCATTGCAGGTTGACAAAACAATTTAGTCCGTAGCATAAAACTAGCAATTGGACTTACAGGGTCAATTGTATATCCATAGTTTTGTTATTATATTATTAGTTCCCGCCGAAGATAAGTATACTAATGCATCCGTTAGATATAATTTTTTAAATTATTTGCCCAATCATCTTAAAGAATTAAAAATTTCCAACAACAATACTATAGTTCATAATTTTTTTTTTTCCAACAACAATACTATAGTTCATAATTTTTTTTTATTTAATCATTTAAAATTTATATCATCTGTTCGTCTATGTTGTGAACAGTCAATGTAAAAATGAAATAATAATTTAAAAATTTATTGAATTTTCAAAGGATGTACATTTAGGGTTGAGATGCTATCAAAAAGTCTTCACCATATTAATTTTGAGGGCCCCAAAATCTTTTATGTATTTACTGAGTGTTGATTTTGTTGTCAAAAGTCTCGATTGCATTCATAACTATATTTATTTCAATGTCGTGTGATGTGAAGGTAAATATGTGCGGCAAGATTACCCAATCCATTCTTGTCTTTTCAAATTTCTTTGAGGTTTTTTTTGTTGGAGTACACAAGACACTGAGAAGGGGGGGTGAATCAGTGTCTTATAAAACAGACTTGTTTTTGGCAACACCTAATTAACTTTTACCAAGCTATGAACTTCAATCTTGATGAAGGCAAGATATTCATTTAAGAACTAGGATGAACTATCAAACAAACTTGTGAGCATGAAAAGATAGAACAACTGTTTGTGAACTATGAGGAATCATTTGAATAGTTCATCAAAACAAACAATAGAGGCAGATTGTTACTTCATTGCACTGAGATAAGCATCAAAGTATTATGCATTTGTACTGTTTTACCAAAAGCATCATATAACAGTTAAATTATGAAGTAATGAACAAAAACTCATGAGCAAAACAAGTAAACATAACACAGAGATTGTCCTGAGTGGAAAACCCTCTGGGGCATAAAAACCACTCGAAAAAATGCCTCACTAGCTTATTTAATGAATCTCACTGATTATAGGCCTCACTGGCTACAAAATGTTTCACTGGCAAAGCCTCACTGGCAAAGGTCATTTCTTGTCTCACTGACTTGACCTTTTAATACATGTTTCAATCATGAAGAAAAAACTAATACAGAGGGACACTTTGTTTCTCTAAGTCCAATACAACAACTTTGATCTAACATCAATGATAATGCACTTGGTCATCTATCCTCAACATTACATCAGGTGTATATACACTTGCACTCATCATTCATATTATATCAAGTTATATATAACATATGACTTTCTGTCCAAGTCATTCTTTCTCTCTACAGATAGTTAGAGAGTCATAACTACAAAACTAAAACTGATTGGAAGTTTATAACCAAACAAAAGGTTATATTCAACAAAATACTTTTCATATGAAACTAGAACATTTACAGCCTGTCTGTACAGCTAAAGCAGTTTGTTTTCAACCAAAACTTGAATGTAACTACTGTAGACACCTTAAAATGTCCTAACCATTTAATCGTCCCAATTAATTAATTAAATTTTATGTAATTAATTAAATCCTAATTTACCCACAATTAATTAAATTTTATTTAATTAATTAAAAACCCCTTGAGCACCTATATTGAATTAATTTAATTCAATATTTATTCCCTTCTAATGTTAGCCTATATTAATTAAATAAATATTAAATATTTATTTGGTTAATATTCCCACTCATAATTCCAACTTAATCACACCCTTAATTAATTAAATGAACCCACTTTATTTAATTAATTATCACCTTCACATGTCTCCATAACCCAAACAAAAAAATAAAAATAAATCCCTCACCTCTCACCTCATTGCAACACTTGTTGCATTATCTACCCGCCACTTAATCCCTTCACATGACTTGCCAATTTAAATATTGGAGCTAATTATTCTATTCCCTCCATTTGTCACATGACTACATAGCCACATGCACCTCTTAGCCTTTTATCCTAATTTAATATTCACATCTCCTCTCCATCGCACACTTGTCACAAGGCTAAACTTGATCCATGTATGATTAATCTCAGCCATCCATAAGCCAAAAGTCAAAATCAAATCTCATCCCTCCATTTCAATCAAACTTTTCTATAAATACAACCCTCTTCTAAGCTATTTGCATCCAATCTTGAGTGTATCATCACTCTGCTAAAATCATTCTTGCATTTGTGAGCTAGGGTTTAGTGATTTGCACTTGCATGAGAGCATTTCACATTTTTATCATTGTGGGTATAGCTAGAATAGTCATGGGTGCAGCATTCTCAACCTTAACCATGGATTGTGGATCATCTTGAAGGTATATTGCATTTGTTCTTTGCATTTTGTGTTGATTTCCTTCATATTTATTTTCATGATTTCATCTGGCACGCCCGGTGGGACTCCTAGGTCCTGGTTTTACTAATTCTCCATTGTGTTTTGAAGATTTTTGTCAAAAAAGCCATATGTAGGTTCTGTTCCAGGTTTCGGCACGATTTTCATCATCTCTGGTGCTATTTTCGTCGACTATGGCGCGATATTTCTAATTTTCAGTGCTATTTTCTATTTTGGCGCGATTTTCTATCTTTAACTTTGATGGGTTTTTTGTGGTCGCAGGATCTTGTATTTTTCAAGTTTTCATTTTAGTTTTGTGCTTACAGATTCTCAATTTTGTACTTGGAGGTTCTAACAGGATCTATTTTGTAGGTTTTGATCAAAGGTTTAACATTTTGGCACTAGGGTTTACACGTTACTTATATCTGCATTTATGGATTAGGGTTTGCAGATTTATGGTATAATAGGGTTTTAGATCTTATAAAACTCCATCCTAAAGCAAATAGAAGTGTTTAATTTTTCATATTTAGAGAATATCCCCCTTTTTTATGTCATTTTGGTGAAGTCTGCACACAGATCCGCGCGATATTTCAACCTCTGTGAACAGGTAAATCAGGTAAACCCTAGACTGTCGCTATTTTATTTTTCTGTGCCACAATTTTCTTCAATTTTGGCGCTATTTTTTAAATTTTTAGTGCGATATTTAATATCTGTAGCACTATATTTAGTTTCAACGCGATTTTTGTTTTTTGTAGCGCGATAGTCCTCTGTCAGGTAAAGTTTTATGTATTATAGTTTACTATTTTTTGGAGCAATTTTATGATTTTGTGGCACTTTACTGTTCTGTTTTGGCGCTATTTTTCTGTACTGATTTTCTAACTGTGCAGGTTCTTGGCGGAACTCTGTAACATAAAAGGACGCATGTCAAAGGCTTGAATCTGAAAACTACTAACGATTTGCTGCAAGTTTTTTGTTAAATTAGGCACACTTTGTTTTGGGCTTTAAAAAGAACCTTTGTGCCTTTAGTTAGCAAACATTTCATTTGGGTTTAAAAAGAACCATTGCTTGATCTTAGGAACATTTCAATTTAGATTTACAAATAACATTAGCATTTGTTTGCCATGTTTGGTGCACTTGCACATTTTGTGTTACCCAAGGGTTAGAATCAAAGTATCCTCTCCCCTCGCCTTCAAATGGATCTTGGGTGTAAGAGAAACGGTTCTATTCTCTATTCTCTTCTTTTTTAGGACGTGGGCCTACCCTTGAGACACATCCGTACATAGAACTCATTGGTGACACCAAGTGGTACTTTCATCCAGTCCACTATATGTAAATTGAGGATAAGGCAAAATCTAAGTCTAACTGGTATTAGCGCTCACCATACAGTGCTAGCTCGAAAGGAGGCGTACCTTTGTGTATATTAAACTCCCAGTAGGGTTAGTTAGAGCCTTAAGTGGCTTGCTGGATGCTCGTGAGGTGATGGTCCCGCGGATGTTCCCCCACTACGAACCATTGTTTTACTAGCTCAAATCCTTCTATTTGTTGATGTAAAAGGGAAACCTTTGAAGCGGCCCTGATTCATGCGGTTCTTAGCCGAGGTAGCAGGGACAATCCTAAGGTTTGGTGAGGGATGAGCTGTTTGGGAAACCCAGATCTTGGTATGCGTGATAAGTGAGTGCACTATAAGGGGGAGCCGGTGCTACCAAGATCCTGGAGCTACCCACTTTGAATACGCATAGCTAGGAGATTCAACAAATATTGTCTTAGCCTTCGCCTTAGGTTGTGCTTGTTTCAAAAGTTTCAAAACAACAAACACATTGCATCAAAACAAACTTTCCCATTGTGTGAATTGTGTGCTTTGTATTTGTTTGCCAAGAGATATCTTCATTTTTAAAAACCCTTAGAAAATCCAAAAAAAATCAAAAACCTTTAGAAAATCCAAAAAAATCCAAAAACCTTTAGAAAATCCAAAAAAATTCAAAAACCTTTAGAATATCCAAAAAAATCAAAAACCTTAGAAAAATCAAAAAAATCAAAAAAGGAAAAGTCCAAGTACTTAGAAATCCCAAAACATTTTTTAGCCTTGTCTCCTTGATCTTTTTTCATTTCATTTATCCATCCATATCTTGAAACATTCATCCATTCATCTCATCTTGACCTTAGAGAAAATACTTTGATTTGTTGGACTCTCTATCTTCTAAACATTTCATCCCAAAATCATTTTCCACTTACATCTCATCCAAGTTGTCTATTAAACCTTTCATATTTTATCCCACCAATCCATCAACCTTAGGACTAAGTTTGTGTGCAAAAAGATTCAATTTAGATCTCATCTTATCCTTGTTTATAGGATACTTAAAGATTAGCTATCTTTGGTATCCTTATAAACTTCATCTATCATCATCCTTATTTTATGTTGAAGGTCATTAGTCTACCTTCAAGTAAAATATCTTATAATCCTTTTGCTTTGAGGTCATTAGTCCACCTTGAGTATAAGGAATCATCCTTGAAACAAAACCTAAAGATCTAGATTGTATCCAAGCTCATCTTTTTTAGTCCTAAACCATTTTTCCAAAGTTCAAACATCATATCTTTAGCCAACTCCATAACCAATATTACCCTTTAGCCTTAAAAAATTTCATCCATTTCACTTTCTACTCCTTTGGGTCCAACTAATTACAAATTGTTCTCTAAGGTCTTTATTCCCAAGAACATCAAACACATCTCGTAATCAAACCCACTCCAACATCATTGCATGCCCTTGACAAGGTTACAAGCTAAGAGACTTCAAGAAATGGGATCCTTTGATGCCAACCAAAATAATGTTTCTATCAAAATTGGAATGCAACCAACCGATGAGAATAATGTGCCTTATGATGATTCAATTCAACCTCCACCATCACCCCATGCGACGAATATACTTGACCAAGAGGTTGAGGATTTCTTACATGATATTGGGGCCATGGATGTGTTCCATAGAGTCCTCAAGTCGAATCCCAACAGGTTTACGGATCACCTTATTCGACTTGGGGCCACCCCTACAAACACTAGCACCACCACACAACACATCACACTCACTATCCCTGTCAACACACCAAACACCAACGCTTCCATAAACCTCCCATCAAATGATCCTAACTCCATAGCCATCATATCAAAAACTACTTTCACAACAAAATGTCAATACTTCTAATAGCGCCACCATTTCCATGTCCCAAGATAATCAAAACCCAAATTCGTGACGACAAGATGCCAACACACGACAAGGCCAAGACACGCAATTACCACCCTATCTTCAACGAATGTGTCAAGACAAATCTACCCCACAACAACCTTTGACAATTGAAATGGTCCAAAAAATAGTAGAGAAGGCAAAGGAACCCAAAAAGAAGCATTATTCTCTTGAGGAGATATGCCATTATCCTTTTGACAAGAATTTATATATGCCACCATTCCCTAAACACTTCAAAACGCCAAAATTTGACAAATATAAGGGAAAGGGAGCCCTCGGGATCACTTGTGGGAATTCTACTTCGCTTGCCTTGAAGTACCTCAAGAGGACACTTATTTAATGAGACTTTTTCCCAAAAGCCTTAGTGGACAAGCCGCTGAATGGTTTACACATCTTCCCTAGGGCATTAAATCATTTGAAGAACTTGCGGACAAATTTATAACTCATTTCTCCTACAACTATGAGCATGAAATTTCTATGACAGACCTTTGTAATACTAAACAAAAGAATGGGAAACCATTTATGGCCTTTTTACAAAGATGGAGAGCATTGGCAAGCAAGTTACCATGGCAAATACCTGAGAAACAATTCGTGACCATGTTCATCACTAATCTAAATCCCAAATTAGCATTTCACTTGCAAGTGTTTTGTGCCTCAAACTTTGAAGAAGTTATTGAAAAGGGAATAACCATTGAAAAAGCCCTTGTTGCTAAAGGATCAATAAAACTGTATGACAACAACAAGAACAATCATAACAACAACAACACCACCTCAAGCAACAACAACAATGCTCAAATAGTGACAAGCCGCGCTTTTGGAACAAAAATAAGAATTCCCTCAATGATGGAGTAACAAATACAAAGGCTATCCAAAATGTCTAAAATAATCCACCGCTGAATATCTCAAGCAATAATGTGAACGTACCTAGGGGACCTCCAAGACAAGAAAATCGCCCTAGAAGAAGATTTACACCTTGGGGGGAACCAATTGCAGACATTTTGGATAGATGTGTGAAAGGGGGCTTATTGCAACTACCACCCATAAGACCTGTTGACGAAAGTCAATTTAAACCCATGTGGTATGATGAGAATCAATATTGTGAATACCATCGTGTTAATGGACATTCAACTTCAAATTGTATGAGATTAAAACATCGCATACAAGATCTCATAGAAACAGGCAAAGTCAACCTCCAAGACTCTTCAAATCCATCTCTGAATGCAAACTTGGGAGCATATAAGGACCCACTCCCCGACCATAACAAAGGAAAAGCGTCTTCATCCACCAATCAAACATATCATGTTGTTCCTCTGCCAAAATGTTTTGATTCCATTGTTGGCCGAATAGAAGAATCCTTTAGCCATGTCAACACTATTACAATCCAAGTCCAATCCCAAACTCCTGATTGTGCTGTCACAACCCGTCGTGGTCGCGTAACCATTCGTGGTGCCACTAACCAACCAACTACAGCCAATCAACCTTCATCATCCGCACCTGCTAATCCACTCGCATATAAATACAACCTCCTAGACCATCTAGGAAGGACACTGGCCCAAATAACAATTCTTGAGCTCCTTCGCACATCGCTGCTTCACAAGGAAATTCTGGATAAAGCTTTGATGGAAACACAAGTCCCTACTGATCTAAATAAGGAACAATTTCAAGCTATGGTAGCTCACCTTGCAGCACCCCATCGCCTCACCTTTTCAAAAAAAGATCTTTCTTCATATACATCTCATAACGAAGCATTGCACATCGAAGTCCTAGTCCATAAACATATCATAAAAAGGGTTTTAATAGATGGTGGCTCGGGCCTAAATATGTGCACTCTAAAATTATTGAAACACTTGGGATATTATGATGTGGTCGTAAATGCAAACGAATGTATCACCATAAAAGGTTATGATGACACAAAGAAATTATTTGCAAGGACTATCAAACTCCCTATTCAAGTAGGACCTAAGATTTTGGAGATGAGATGCCAAGTCCTTGACCTTGATCTTCCTTACAACATTCTTCTTGGTCGACCATGGATTCATGCTATGCAAGTCGTTCCCTCCACTTTCCATCAGTGCCTCAAATTCCCGCACAACAAAACTGAGGTGACCATTTATGCCGACCCTTGTCCTTTTCAATACTATAGCTTTTTGGAAGGACATGACCATACTTTCTGTCCCTATAATCATCCTGTTGCAACCCCGTGCAAGACTTCGCAACCAACCCGATCATCTTCTGCCTACATTGATCCCGCCGATTTGCCATCAACATCCCAATCCACTCCTCATCCCGAGATCAAGATCAAGGCAAGTGACAAAGGATGTGGTGAATACGATTTACATGGTGCCTTATTTTGTGTCGGACTTCTACCACCATCCCCTAAGACATATGGCATTCCTAAAGGAAACGAAGTCTCTACTATAGTCATCACATGCAAACCAACACCAACCTTTGAAAGGAAACATCTCATGGAACAGGATGTCTTAGAAGATGTATCCTCATGGCTATACAAGGATGAAGAAGAGCAGGAACCCCCGACTCTTCCATTAGAAATCTATGGTCAAGGCTCCCGAATATTTAAGAAAATGGGATACAAGGAACAATGGGGGCATTGGCTTGCATGAATCAGGGCTCATTGAACCGATCCAAGCCTATGGACATTATTATCACCAAGGGATAGGGTACGAAATATTAGAATTGCCACCTTTAGAACGTGAGTGTACTTTTGCGGAGGACGCCAAAGCCTTCCTGGTAATCAATGACACTGATGAAGAGTATCGTTCTGACTCCTCTGATTTTGTTGAACTCTTTGAATCCTTCATCTGTACCATATTCACATTATCCTCCATGCCATCCAGAACCGATGACCTACCTCTCGTCTACCCATAACTTGTTGATTGGGACCAAATAGCACCACTCGTCCTAGATGTTATACAAAACGACGAAGCTCTTGCTGAGTTCATGGGATTAAGGAATCATATTCCTTTGGGAGATCATAAAGCGAGATATATCATGGAACTTAACACTGACACATACTTTGGTGAGACCACCCAATCTCTTAGTCGCAAAATGATGAATATAAAAAGAAAAAAGACATCCCCTGGCGAAAACCACTTTGTGCCGCTTTCAGATGATAAAAAAGTAAAAATAAAGGACGTATCCTCTGGTAAAAACCTCTCTGAGGCACCAGAGGATGAGAGATTGGACCTCCCTGAAGTACATAAATTTTATCAAGAAACATATCCTATCTTGACAGAAGCGTCATAGGAAATGAATCTTGGCACTGAAAGTGAGCCCCGGATCACATATCAGGCTGAATTATTGACACCAACAGAACAAAAATCCTTTCTGAATTTCTTCGAACAAAGAAGCATCAACTTTGCATAGACTTACACTGATATGCCTAGGTCAGATACCGCTCTTGTAGTTCATCACCTTGTAGTATATCCGGATGCGAAACCAGTGAGACAGAAATTGCGAAAGATGCATCCACAAATAGCATTACTTGTCAAAGTAGAACTGAAGAAACTTCTGGATGTAGGATTTATTCAACCAATAGACTATCCCCAATGGGTGTCAAATCTGGTACCTGTGAAAAAAGCGACTGGGGGCATCCGTTGTTGTACCGACTTTCGAGATCTTAACAAAGCTTGTCCTAAGGATGATTTCCCTCTTCCTAACATCGATATGATCGTAGATCTCACTGCTGGACACGAAATGCTATCTCTCATGGACAGATTTTCAGGATATAACCAAATCAGGATAGCTGAGGAAGACCAACATAAGACATCATTTATAGCACCATGGGGAACTTACTATTGGGTTGTGATGCCTTTCGGATTAAAGAATGTAGGAGCTACATATCAAAGAGCAATGACAGTCATCTTTCACAATTTCTTTCACAAGATAATTGAAGACTATGTAGATGACCTTTTGGCAAAATCAAATACAAGAGAAAAACATCTGAATGTGCTAGCACAGATCTTTGAACGACTGGTAAAGTATAATGTATGACTCAACCCTAAAAAGTGTTTTTTGGGGGTAACCTCTGGGAAACTCCTAGGATACATAGTGTCACGAAGAGGGATAGAGGTAGATCTGAACAAAGTCAAAGCTATAATGGAGATGCCTCCTCCTTCGACACTTAAACAGATCAAAAGTCTACAGGGTAAGTTGCAATCCATTCGTCGATTCATAGCGCAGCTCGCTGATAAATGCGAACCATTTCAACATCTTAGAAAGAATACAACTTTTCAATGGGATAATAATTGTCAGTTGGCCTTTGAACAATTGAAGAAATATCTTGCCAATCCACCAATTCTCATGCCACCAAGACCAGGACAACCTCTTCTACTCTACATATCAGTAACAAAAAAAGCCATTGGAGCCTTACTGGCACAACATGACGACCCAGGAAAAGAGAGTCATCTATTACATCAGTCGAACATTGATAGCATATGAGCTTAATTATTCACAGATTGAACGAGCATGTTTGGCAATAGTCTTTTCATCACAAAAGTTAAGGCAGTATATTCTTAGTCACAAAACCAAGCTCATTGCAAAAATCGATCCGTTAAAATATCTACTAAGAAAAGCCGCTCTCACTCGAAGAATAGCAAAGTGGGTAATGGTCTTGAGTGAATTTGACATTGAGTACACAGAACGAAAACCCATCAAAGGGCAAGTTATTGCCGATCAATTAGAAGACACTCCTATGCCAGCTGAACATCCTTTGTTGTCTGAGTTTCCAGATGAATCTATAATGATAGTTGCACCAACTAAAAACACTTGGAAAATGATGGATCGTATATGCATTATGGCTCGAGGGCAGGTCTCCTATTTGTCACACCTCAAGGAGACAGAATCCCTAGGTCATACAAAATAACATTCCCATGTACCAACAATATAGCTGAGTACAAGGCCCTCATCACAGGGCTTCGTATTGCAATCAAATAGAAAATAGACACACTGACAGTATATGGGGATTCACAGTTGGTTATCCAACAGGTCAACGATGAGTACAAAACAAAAGATGATAAGCTCCTGCCATATAAGAGAATGGTCAATGACTTCAAGGATTACTTCCACGATATTCATTTTGAACAAATTATGAGGCTTAATAATAAAGTGGCTGATGCAATGAACACCATTGGGTCATTGGTATATATGAAAAAAGATAGCAAGAGATGTGAATTATTGGTGGTAGAGCTTGAAATCCTTGCTTATAATGTTCCGCAGTCGGAACTTGTATGCGACATTATTGGTCCTTTGTCCCCCTGGTACCAAGAAATCTATTTATACCTCCATGATAATATCCTTCCACCTAACTTGACATCTACCCAACGACGAACCTTCATCCGCCGATCATCCCGTTTCACCATCATTGCTGATACTTTATACCGAAGGAGTCTCGACAGTACTCTTTTGAGATGTCTTGACGCTAGGGAGGCTGAGACGACCTTGCACGAAGTGCATGAAGGTATCCGTGGGATGCATTCTAGTGGACTGACCTTAGCTAAGAAGATTCTTCGAACAGGGTACTATTGGCTGACTATGGAAAAAGATATGCATGATTATGTTAAGAAATGTCTACCTTTCCAGCAACATGGAGATTTAATACATGCACCATCACAAGAATTGCAACCAATCACGACGCCATGGCCCTCTTCACAATGGGGCCTCGACCTTGTAGGGAAAATCCATCCATCCTCTTCCAACGGCCATAAGTTCATCATCACCACCACAAAATACTTCACTAAGTGGGTAGAAGCCCTTCCACTCACCTTTACTACTAGTGTCCAAATTTCCAAGTTCATCTTGCATTACATCATCTGTCGTTATGGTATGCCGCACTCCATTATCGCAGATAATGGAAAGCCCTTTAAGAACCAAGAAGTTCGCACCTTGTGTGATAAGTTCCATATCCAACATCGTTTCTCTACCCCATATTATCCACAAGGTAACGGTCAGGCCGAAGCTTCCAACAAAACCATTTTGCACATCATGAAGAAAACAATCAATGAAGTCGGTTGTGATTGGCACCTGCAGTTTAATCCCGCCTTATGGGCATATCGCACTAGCATTCGTACACCCACAGGAGCCACACCCTATTCATTAGTGTTTAGTTCCAAAGCCATCCTGCCTATAGAGGTCAAGCTCCCATCTTTGTGCATCTCATTAAAGAACATTATCACTGATGAGGAATATCGGACTGCACGACTGAATGAATTAGAGTTACTAGATGAGAAATGCATAAACGCTCTAAACAATTTCCAAGCTTATCAAAATCACCTCTGGAGAAGTTATAATAAGAAAATTAAGAGCCGTAGTTTTGAAGTAGGTGATCTTGTCCTTATGGAGAATCAAAAGAACATGCAAGATCGCCCTAAAAAAGGAAAGTTTGAACCTAATTGGCTGGGTCCCTTCATTGTCACAGCTAGTTATGGATCAGGAGACTATCAACTATCTACACTTGAAGGGCAGCCTCTGGAGGAACCTATGAACATCATGCACTTGAAGAAATTCTATGCATGACCCGTCAAGTATCCCAAGTCAAGTCAAAAAAATTGAAAAAATAAAGAAAAAAAAAACAAGTGCAATAAAGTCGTCCAATGGTGAAAATCACTTCGGTGACGCCTTGGATAAGTACCATGGTGAAAACCTGTTCTAGGCGCCATGTGTATTGGTCGGTCCTACCATCTAATAAAATCCCTCTATGCACCCATAACCATCTATCTTGCCATAATAAAATCCATCATTCATAATCTTCCATCCCATTAACATACCATAGCTTGGAGTTTGAAGCATTTTTGGTCATCCCACCCTCATCTCCTTTCATAAATCCCACCCACAAATAAAATCCTGGAGACGGTATCCTTATATTCTCCTGAGGGTCGGAAATCATATCAAAATACAAAAAAATCACAATACTTCAAAAAATTCCAAAAACAATCATAAAATGTCCTGAAAAAATTCCAAAAACAAAGCAAATATTCTTCCAAAATATAAAAAAATCAAAATATTATCAAAGAAAATCCAAGCAATAAATGTACCCACAAACATCATCAAACCCGCATCTTCTTCCATCCACAACTATTCAAAGCCATCCTTCTATCCACGAGTCATCCCTACATCATCACGTCCAACCAGAACTACACATTCATCTCGCCCGCATCTGTTAAGGACCTTGATCCCATGGATACAGGGTATGTAGGCAGTCTGGAATACGAAGGAAGTATCCAGTACTCAGGTCCACATGATGCACCCATTCAACCCAGTTGGATGGTTCGGATCGATCAAACTTACTTTGCAAAACAAACTAAGTGTCAACATCAAAACATCATCCTCCAAACACATCAAATTATCAATCAACAAATCAAACCTCATCATCACAAATAGCTAGCTATCTTCTTGCTTATCCTTTTCAACATCTAAATCCAACAAACATCATCAACAGGTTCTAGCCTTAATGAATATATCATTCCTACAATAGGCAGAATCTATTTATCCTTAATCATCATCCTTATCTTATCTAAAACATCTCTTGGCAAGAAATACCTTGTTGTGGTCTTGCTTGTGATTGATCTTGTTGACTCTTGATTTTTTATCTTGAGCCTCATTTTTAGGGATACTCAAAAGCTGCCTTGATCTCATCATATCTTGGTATGCGGATGAGGACACCTAGAATGGAGCATAGTCATTGTTTTGGATGTTGTGTTTGTAGGATGGTCTCCTTACCTCTAAGAACGATATTCATATCTTGATAATGATGTGTCGGTTCTAGCATATTTATTTCTTGGGACATTTAAGCACAGATCTCGCCTTTTATGTTTCCAGGAGGTTATGTTATGAGTCCCCTTCCATCATCTAGTCAAGGTTGTGCTTTCTTAAGGGTCTAGGTACTCATCCCTTGGCTGGTAAGGTTCAGTCCATGCAAAAACAGGATAATAATCAGCACTTTGGTCCTGTCATACCTTTGTGCACTCTATCCTATTTTGCTATATTAAACCTAGAAATGCTCTCCATGTTATCATGTAAGTACCAATCCTAGCTCATTCCCCTCATCCAAGTTTTCATCCACCTAACTACTTTTCTGTCTAACACGTCTTGTCTACCCCCTTCCTATCCCCCGAACATGAGTCCCTCAATGATGTGGTGTCTACTGACTTATCTTTCCTTCCATTTTTTCCCTCTACCTATCCCCATTCGTCCTTCCCCCTATCCTTTTCCCTAATCTTGTCACCTAGGGTTTGACATAATCTAAATTGTATCATGACATATAATTTCCCATTTTCATCACATTGCATTTACATTTTTAGATGCATTATCATTATTACATTGTCACTTGCATTTCATATAGGTACATTTCCATTTACATTTTGCATACCATATATCATCACATTTTGCATATACAAGAAAAGAAAACGTCACATAAATCATATACTAGGCATGTCATCCATAACATCATGAACCATAACATCATCATACAAATCATTAGCATGCAAATATTTGTCCATATCATAAACCATCATAAGTCAAATGCATCCATAGTCCAACATAACAGATATAGGAAACATTTTAGATCACCATCATTTTGCATACATAAAATAAAAGAAGTAGCATAACACATTTACCATCATCTATAAAACATTTTTGCATAAAATAAACATAAGCACATAAACACATCATAACCACAGCATATATGGCACCAAAATCATCTCATATATATATATATATATATATATATATATATATATATATATATATATATATATATATATATATATATATATATATATATATATATATATATATATATATATCATCGTAAAAATATACATCGCTCATATATACATCAAAAATATGTCATAATGCCTCCAAGGGCCAAAATGATACAACATCACAAATTGTCATCCCTAGCCTGATGAGCCTCTCTCTGACTGAGTCGGAGATCCCCCTGGACCCTGTGTTGGCTGTGGTGGTTGTGGTAGCTGCGATGGCTGTGGTATCTGTGGCGTCACCTGATGAGATAGTGGCTACTGGACAGACTGCATCAATCTCGATCTATGTGAACCTGACATCCTGGATCGACTCTGCTAACTGAAGCTAGGAAGCTGCTGCTCCTGAGGAACAAATGTGCAGTAAGCTGCATAGTAGTAGTCTGTTCAGGAGGCCTGCTATGATGCCCATCTCTGCTCATCCATCAACTGGCCCTGAACCTGTATCAGTTGACTCTGCAACTGCACTGTCTGTGTTGTGCTCCCTCCAGCCACTAACCCCTGCAACCTGGAAACCTCCGCCTGTAGTCTCGTAACCTGGCTAGTCAAACTAGCCCCCTGAGTCTCTGATGCATGACACAACCCTCTTTCTCTATCATGCTCTATTGTCAAGGCTATAACCTGTGCCTACAGAGCACCACTCTGACCATCTACATCCCTATTGCCTCCATCTATCACTGCTGACAATCCCCAAAGCTGGGCTAACTCCTGATCCTGTATCTACAGGGTATCCTCATTAATCGCTATCTAAGCACACAGGGTAGCTATTCTGTCTCCTCATCATCCTCTCGGCCTCTCCATCGTGATCCCTGTCTCTCTGTCAGGACATCCTCTCCTCCTCTCGAGCTACCTGCCCCTGGGGTCCTAGAGCCGCTAACCAACACCTGCTACTGAACCGAAGGCCTCCCCTGCTATGGTGGCCTAAGAGGTGGTACTGACCCCCTCTGCCTAACTGTATAAGTATCCTACTAGAAGATACCGGTCCCCTCTGGGCATGCTGCGGTGATGTCCTCTCAGCGGTACCATCGGTCCTCTCTGTAGTGGGCCTCTCTATGGTACCTAGCCAATCCTGCCCTGGTTCCTCCCACCCTGTGCTCTACCAGCTCTACCTCTGCAAGTCCCCCTCACCAAACTGCCTGCACCTCCTGCGTCATCATCATCATCCTCTCCCTCCTCCACTGTCATATCTAGCTTGGCCTCTGGATCTGTCAATCAGTTGGGCCACCACACTCCCCACCATCTATCATAGTTAGGTGTAGTGCCTGCATCCGCAATGGTACTCTACCAGTCCCACTGTTGTGGCTGTAAAGTATCAAAATCAGCAATGGCTATCTAGAGCACTATCCAAGGAGGCCATCCCCTATCTCTCGTTGTCCGTCCAAAAATGGCCATCACCTGTGGTAAATCCTGTCGTAGACCAAACTATCTCATAACACGCGAGGGGATGTATCTGTCAATGGTCTAAGCTCCTCGCCCCATGATGTATCGTGTCTGAATAGCATAAGGCAGCTGCTCATCCTCATCCATCCACTGCTCACACCCAATATATGGCCTGTACACTACCCGTGTTACCTCATCCAGCAATCTCCACCAATACCTCAACATCCCTATATATGAGTGTTGTAACTGTCCTCCGTACCTGAATACATAAGCCTCAAAAGGCTATCGGTGCAACACTCCCATTGGACGCGTGATCAAAATATGCTCAAATGCCCAAACATGTAGTAAGGTCACTCCTGCTAATAGGGCACTGTCTAAATGATACACAACTGTGTGCATCTCATGATACAACTGTGCAAGTATACAGGGACCCCAGGAAAACACAGTACTATGAACCACCATCTCCTTAATCACCTCCCCCCAACCCATTGAGAATCCATGTCCTCTCCTGTCTAGCATCACCACTCCACCAATCAGAGCACAAAGAAATAGGATCCAACTCCGTTCCCTAGCTGCAAGAGTCTGATGGTAACTCATCACTCGATCCTCCTCTACTAACACGAACACACCTGGCGTGAAGGCCCTCTCCAATGTCATCCCTCCTCTACCCACATCATAGATCACTCGTCTTCCATGAATCAGAACCTTCAGGATCCAATAGACATCCTCTAGGGTGATGGTCATCTCACCCATCAGCAACCAAAATGAACACGTCTCTAGCCTGAACCACTCAATCAAAGTTGTCATCAGGGCTCTGTGTGCCCGCAACACGGGCATCTCTGCAGGTGTTTGCAATCCTAAGGCACTAAACCGCGGTCACGTAGCATCATCAAATCCTACCCACAGTGCCATCACCTCAGGCACTCTCCGCTCCTGCAATGACACAATGCCCCCATCAATCTGCATTTCATCACCTAGTTCACTCCTAAGCATTCACTTTTCTTCCAAAAAACCTTAAAATTAAAAAAGGCGCTAACAGAACCTAATCTTGCACTAAAATTCATTTTCACACTGACTATCTGGTGAATGGCGCTGACAGACAAATTAGTGCCACTATTTCCAAACATAGCGTTATTTAAAGAAATAGCGCCAACATACTTTGACTTCACGCCAATATCCAAATTGGCGCCAGTCTTCCCCATTTTCGCGCCACACTCAATAAGGGCGCCAGTATTCACTACATTCGCGCTAAACCCAAAAATCGTGCCCCTCCCATGAACACGCCATTCCTCAGAATGGTGCCAAAAACCTAAATAGCGCGATTATATCAAATCGCGCCACAACCTCCCCGGATTGTGCCATTTTTCAAAATGGCACCAATCTGCCCAAATTTTGCGCCACACGATGGCGCTAATCGCCCTAACCTACCCATTTCCTGACAAAATAAAATGCAAAAAGCGCGAAAATTAAAAATGCAAAGATGGGATCAACGACTCACTCACTCGCCAACCTCCTCCGCTCGCATATACGTTCGTACCCACTCTACCAGGTGTGAGTATCGAGGGTAGAAAGGTAGGTTGCTGCCTCCTGCCATCTCTCTTGCTCTCTGTTTCTCTCTGGATTTCTATTGGCTATGTGTGCAAATGATTCACTTTGGGCCCACTTTTGGCTATTTATAGCTAGCCATATCACCTCTTTTTCATCTTTTTCTTCCGTAAGAAACATATCAACTCCTTTTTCACCCGTTTTTCTTCCTACTGACTTGTTTTTCCATCCTGCCTCCGTTTCTTACCTTTTCAAGAGTTCACCCTAAAAAAATTTATTTTTTGTCTGAACTCTCGAGGGGGCATCCCTTACCCATTTTATTCCTCCCTGCAGCTGGGCAATTTTTCTTTGACCTGACGCCACTCCTTGCTAAGTCATGACGCCACGTCAAAGAGGGGCAAATGTGGACACCTTAAAATGTCCTAACCATTTAATCGTCCCAATTAATTAATTAAATTTTATTTAATTAATTAAATCCTAATTTACCCACAATTAATTAAATTTTATTTAATTAATTAAAAACCTTTTGAGCACCTATATTGAATTAATTTAATTCAATATTTATTCCCTTTTAATGTTAGCCCATATTAATTAAATAAATATTAAATATTTATTTGGTTAATATTCCCACTCACAATTCCAACTTAATCACGCCCTTAATTAATTAAATAAACCCACTTTATTTAATTAATTATCACCTTCACATGTCTCCATAACCCAAACAAAAAAATAAAAATAAATCCCTCACCTCTCAACTCATTGCAACACTTGTCGCATTATCTACCCGCCACTTAATCCCTTCACATGACTTGCCAAAAGCTAATTATTCTCCACCCTCCATTTGTCACATGACTACATAGCCACATGCATCTCTTAGCCTTTTATTCTAATTTAAAATTCACATCTCCTCTCCATTGCACACTTGTCACAAGGCTAAACTTGATCCATGCATGATTAATCTTAGTCATCCATAAGCCAAAAGTCAAAATCAAATCTCATCCCTCCATTTCAACCAAGCTTTTCTATAAATATAGCCCTCTTCTAAGCCATTTGCATCCAATCTTGAGCGTATCATCACTCTGCTAAAATTATTCTTGCATTTGTGAGCTAGGGTTTAGTGATTTGCACTTACATGAGAGCATTTCACATTTTTATCATTGTGGGTATAGCTAGAATGTTCATGGGTGCAGCATTCTCAACCTTAACCATGGATTGTGGATCATCTTGAAGGTATATTGTATTTGTTCTTTGCATTTTGTGTTGATTTCCTTCATGTTTGTTTTCATGATTTCATTTGGCACACCCGATGGGACTCCTAGGTCCTGGTTTTACTAATTCTTCATTGTGTTTTGAAGATTTTCGTCAAAAAAATGATATGCAGGTTCTGTTCCAGGTTTCGGAACGATATTCAACTGTTTTGGCGTGATTTTCATCACCTCTGGTGCTATTTTCGTCGACTATGGCGCAATATTTCTAATTTTCAGTGCTATTTTCTATTTTGGCACAATTTTCTGTCTTTAACTTTGATGGGTTTTTGGTGGTCCCAGGATCTTGTATTTTTTGAATTTTCATTTTAGTTTTGTGCTTGCAAGTTCTTAGTTTTGTACTTGCAGGTTCTAACAGGATCTATTTTGTAGGTTTTGATCAAAGGTTTAACATTTTGGCACTAGGGTTATACTAGGGTTTGCATGTTACTTATATCTGCATTTATGGACTAAGGTTTGCAGATTTCTGGTATAATAGGGTTTTAGATCATATAAAACTCCATCCTAAAGCAAATAGAAGTGTTTGATTTTTTATATTTAGAGAATATCCCCCTTTTTTCTGTCGTTTTGGTGCAGTCTGCACATAGATCCACGCAATATTTACCTCTGTGAATAGGTAAATCATGTAAACCTTAGACTGGCGCTATTTTATTTTTCTATGGTGCGATTTTCTTGAATTTTAGCACTATTTTCTAACGATATTTAATATCTGTAGAGCTATATTTAGTTTCAATGCGATTTTTGTTTTCTGTAGCGCGATATTCCTCTGTCAGGTAAACTTTTATGTATTATAGTTTACTTTTTTTGGCGCAATTTTATGATTTTGTGGCACTTTACTGTTATGTTTTGGCGCTATTTTTCTGTACTGATTTTCTGACTGTCCAGGTTGTTGGCCGAACTCTGCAACATAAAAGAATGCATGTCAAAGGCTTGAATCTGAAAACTACTAATGATTTGCTGCAGGTTTTTTGTTAAATTAGGCACACTTTGTTTTGGGCTTTAAAATGAACCTTTGTGCGTTTAGTTAGCAAACATTTCATTTGGGTTTTAAAAGAACCATTGCTTGATCTTAGCAACATTTGGATTTGGATTTAAAAGGAACATTAGCATTTGTTTGTCGTATTTGGTGCACTTGCACATTTTGTGTTACCCAAGGGTTAGAATCGAAGTATCCTCTCCCCTCGCCTTCAAAAGGATCTTGGGTGTAAGAGAAACGATTCTATTCTCTTCTTTTTTAGGACGTGGGCCTACCCTTAAGACACATCCGTACGGAGAACTCATTGGCGACCCCAAGCGGTACTTTCATCCAGTCTGCTATATGTAAATTGAGGATAAGACAAAAGCCAAGTCTAACCGGTATTAGCACTCACCATACAGTGCTAGCTCGAAAGGAGGCATACCTTTGTGTATATTAAACTCCTAGTAGGGTTACTTAGATCCTTAAGTGGCTTGTTGGATGCTCGTGAGGTGCCGGTCCCCCGGATGTTCCCCCACTACGAACCATTATTTTAGTAGCCCAAATCCTTCTATTTGTTGACGCAAAAGGGAAACCTTTGAAGCGGCCCCGATTCATGCGGTTCTTAGCCGAGGTAGGAGGGATAATCCTAAGGTTTGGTGAGGGATAAGCCTTTTGGGAAACCCAGATCTTGGTATGCGTGAGAAGTGAGTGCACTGTAAGGGGGAGCCGGTGCTACCAAGATCCTGGAGCTACCCGCTTTGAATAGGCGCAGCTAGGGGATTCAACAAATACTATCTTAGTATTTGCCTTAAGTTGTGCTTGTTTCAAAAATTTTAAAACAACAAACGCATTGCATCAAAACAAACTTTCCCATTGTGTGAATTGTATGCTTTGTATTTGTTTGCCAAGAGATATCTTCATTTTCCAAAACCCTTAGAAAATCCAAAAAAATCCAAAAACCTTTAGAAAATCCAAAAAAATCCAAAAACCTTTAGAAAATCCAAAAAAAAAATACAAAAACCTTTAGAAAATCCAAAAAAATTCAAAAACCTTTAGAAAATCCAAAAAAATCCAAAAACCTTTAGAAAATCCAAAAAAATTCAAAAACCTTTAGAAAATCAAGAAAAATCAAAAACCTTTAGAAAATCAAAAAATCCAAAAACCTTTAGAAATTCCAAAAAAAATCCAAAAACCTTTAGAAAATCCAAAAAAATCAAAAACCTTAGAAAAATCCAAAAAATCAAAAAAGGAAAAGTCCAAGTACTTAGAAATCCCAAAACATTTTTTAGCCTTGTCTCCTTGATCTTTTTTCATTTCATTTATCCATCCATATATTGAAACATTCATTCATTCATCTCATCTTGACCTTAGAGAAAATACTTTGATTTGTTGGACTCTCCATCTTCTAAATATTTCATCCCAAAATCATTTTCCACTTACATCTCATCCAAGTTGTCTATTAAGCCATTCATATTTTATCCCACCAATCCATCAACCTTAGGACTAAGCTTGTGTGCAAAAAGATTCAATCTAGATCTCATCTTATCCTTGTTTATAGGATACTTAAAGATTAGCTACCTTTGGTATCCTTATAAACTTCATCTATCATCATCCTTATTTTATGTTGAAGGTCATTAGTCTACCTTCAAGTAAAATATCTTATCATCCTTTTTCTTTGAGGTCATTAGTCCACCTTGAGTATAAGGAATCATCCTTGAAACAAAACCTAAAGATCTAGATTGTATCCAAGCTCATCTTTTTTAGTCCTAAACCATTTTTCCAATGTTCAAACACCATATCTTTAGCCAACTCCATTACCAATATCACCCTTTAGCCTTGAAAAGTTTCATCCATATCACTTTCTTCTCCTTTAGGTCTAACTAATTACAAATTGCTCTCTAAGGTCTTTATTCCCAAGAACATCAAACACATCTTGTAATCAAACCCACTCCAACATCATTGCATGCCCTTGACAAGGTTACAAGCTAAGAGACTTCAAGAAATGGGATCCTTTGATGCCAACCAAAACAACGTCTCTATCAAAATTGAAATGCAACCAACCGATGAGAATAATGTGCCTTATGATGATTCAATTCAACCTCCACCTTCACCCCATGAGACGAATATACTTGACCAAGAGGTTGAGGATTTCTTACAGGATACTGGGGCCATGGATGTGTTCCATAGAGTCCTCAAGTCAAATCCCAACAGGTTTATGGATCACCTTATTTGACTTGGGGCCACCCCTACAAACACTAGCACCACCACACAACACATCACACTCACTATTCCTGGCAACACACCAAACACCAACACTTCCATAAGCCTCCCATCAAATGATCCTAACTCCATAGTCATCATATCATAGCTACTTTCACAACAAAATGTCAATACTTCTAATACCGCCACCATTTCCATGTCCCAAGATAATCAAAACCCAAATTCACGATGACAAGATGCCAACACACGACAAGATGCTAACACACGACAAGGCCAAGACACGCAATTACCACCCTATATTCAATGAAT
The DNA here is from genome assembly GCA_027924645.1 of Cunninghamia lanceolata. Taxonomy (NCBI): domain Eukaryota; kingdom Viridiplantae; phylum Streptophyta; class Pinopsida; order Cupressales; family Cupressaceae; genus Cunninghamia; species Cunninghamia lanceolata. Next base: position 1,915,978 of record BSBN01000281.1, on the reverse strand, counting down.
ATGTTAAAACAACTCTACCCCACAACAACCTTTGACAATTGAAATGGTCCAACAAATAGTAGAGAAGGCAAAGGAACCCAAAAAGAAGCATTATTCTCTTGAGGAGATATGTCATTATCCTTTTGACAAGAATTTATATATGCCACAATTTCCTAAACACTTTGAAATGCCAAAATTTGACGAATATAAGGGAAAGGGAGACCCTCGGGATCACTTGCGGGAATTCTACTTCGCTTGCCTTGAAGTTGCTCAAGAGGATACTTATTTAATGAGTCTTTTTCCCAAAAGCCTTAGTGGACAAGCCGCTAAATGGTTTACACATCTTCCCCAGGGCTTTAAATCATTTGAAGAACTTGCGGACAAATTTATAACTCTTTTCTCCTACAACTGTGAGCATGAAATTTCTATGACAGACCTTTATAATACTAAACAAAAGAATGGGGAACCATTTGCACCCTTTTTACAAAGATGGCGAGCATTGGCAAGCAAGTTACAATGGCAAATACCTGAGAAACAATTCATGACCATGTTCGTCACTAATCTGAATCCTGAATTAGCATTTCACTTGCAAGTGTTTTGTGACTCAAACTTTGAAGAAGTTATTGAAAAGGGAATAACCATTGAAAAAGCCCTTGTTGCTAAAGGATCAATAAAATTGTATGACAACAACAAGAACAATCATAACAACAACACCTCAAGCAACAACAACAATGCTCAAACAAGTGACAAGCCACGCTTTTGGAACAAAAATAAGAATTCCCTCAATGATGGAGTAACAAATACAAAGGCTGTCCAAAATGTCCAAAATAATCCACCGCTGAATATCTCAAGCAATAATGTGAACATACCTAGGGGACCTCCAAGACAAGAAAATCGCCCTAGAAGAAGATTTACGCCTTTGGGGGAACCCATTGCGGACATTTTGGATAGATGTGTGAAAGGGGGCTTATTACAACTACCACCCATAAGACCTGTTGACAAAAGTCAATTTAAACCCGTGTGGTATGATGAGAATCAATATTGTGAATACCATCATGTTAATGGACATTCAACATCAAATTGTATGAGATTAAAACATTGCATACAAGATCTCATAGAAACAGGCAAAGTCAACCTCCAAGACTCTTCAAATCCATCTCCGAATACAAACTTGGGAGCATATAAGGACCCACTCCCCGACCATAACAAAGGAAAAGCATCTTCATCCACCAATCAAACATATCATGTTGTTCCTCCGCCAAAATGTTTTGATTCCGTTGTTGGCTGAACAGAAGAATCCTTTATCCATGTCAACACTATTACAATCTGAGTCCAATCCCAAACTCCTGATTGTGTTGTCACAACCCGTCATGGTCGCGTAACCATTCGTGGTGCCACAAACCAACCAACTGCAGCCAATCAACCTTCATCCTCCACACCTACTAATCCACTCGCATATAAATACAACCTCCTAGACCATCTAGGAAGGACAATAACCCAAATAACAATTCTTGAGCTCCTTCGCACATCGCCACTTCACAAGGAAATTCTGGATAAAGCTTTGATGGAAACACAAGTCCCTACTGATCTAAATGTAGAACAATTTCAATCTATGGTAGCTCACTTTGCAGCACCCCATCGCCTCACCTTTTCAAAAAAAGATCTTTCTTCAGATACATGTCATAATGAAGCATTGCACATTGAAGTCCTAGTCCATAAACATATCGTAAAAAGGGTTTTAATAGATGATGGCTCTGGCCTAAATCTATGTACTCTAAAATTATTGAAACACTTGGGATATTCTTATGTGGTTGTAAATGCAAACGAATGTATCACCATAAAAGGTTATGACGACATAGAGAGATTGTCTGCATGGACTATTAAACTCCCTATTCAAGTGGGACCTAAGATTTTGGAGACAAAGTGCCAAGTCCTTGACCTTGATCTTCCTTGCAACATTCTTCTTGGTCGACCATGGATTCATGCTATGCAAGTCGTTCCCTGCACTTTTCATCAGTGCCTCAAATTCCCGCACAACAAAACTGAGGTGACCATTTATGCCAACCCTTGTCCTTTTCAATACCATAGCTTTTTGGAAGGACATTATCATACTTTCTATCCCTATAATCATCATGTCTCGTCCAAGACTCTGCAACCAGCCCGATCATCTTCTACCTACATTGATCCTGCCAATTTGCCATCAACATCCCAATCCACTCCTCATCTCGAGATCAAGATCAAGGCAAGTGACAAAGGATGTGGTGAATACAACTTACATGGTGTCTTCTTTTATGTCAGACTTCTACCACCATCCCCTAAGACATATGGCATTCCTAAAGGAAACGAAGTCTCTACTGTAGTCATCAAGTGCAAACCAACACCAACCTTTGAAAGGAAACATCTCATGGAACAGGATGTCTTGGAAGATGTATCCTCATGGCTATACAAGGATGAAGAAGAGCAGGAACCCACGGCTCTTCCATTAGAAATCTATGGTCAAGGCTCCCGAACATTTAAGAAAATGGGATACAGGGGACAAGGGGGCATTGGCTTGCATGAATCAGGGATCATTGAACCAATCCAAGCTTATGGACATTATTATCACCAAGGGATAGGGTACAGACTATTAGAATTGCCACCTTCAGAACCTAAGTGTACTTTTGCGGAGGACGCCAAGGCCTTCCCGGTAATCAATGACAATGATGAAGAGTATCGTTCTAACTCCTCTGATTTCGCCGAACTCTTTGAATCCTCCATCTGTACCATATTCACATTATCCTCCATGCCATCCACAACCGATGACCTACCTCTCTTCTACCCACAACTTGTTGATTGGGACCAAACAGCACCACCCATCCTAGATGTTATACAAAACGAGGAAGCTCTTGCTGAGTTCATGGGAGTAAGGAATCATATTCCTTTGGGAGATCATAAAGCGGGATATATCATGGAACTTAACACTGACGCATACTTTGGCGAGACCACCCAATCTCTTAGTCACAAAATGATGAATATAAAAATAAAAACCACTTTGTGGCACTTTCGGATGATAAAAAAGTAAAAATAAAGGATGTATCCTCTGGTGAAAACCTCTCTGAGGCGCCAGAGGATGAGAGATTGGACCTCCTTGAAGTACCTAAATTTTATCAAGAAACATCTCCTATCTTGACAGAAGCATCACAAGAAATGAATCTTGGCACCGAAAGTGAGCCCCAGATCACATATTAGGCTGAATCATTGACACCAACAAAACAAAAATCCTTTTTGAATTTCTTCGAACAAAGAAGCATCAAGTTTGCATGGACTTACATTGATATGCCTGGGTTGGATACCGCTCTTGTAGTTCATCACCTTGCAGTATATCCAGATGCGAAACCAATGAGATAGAAATTGTGAAAGATGCATCCATAAATAGCATTACTTGTCAAAGCAGAACTAAAGAAACTTCTGGATGTATGATTTATTCGACCAATAGACTATCTCCAATGAGTGTCGAATCTGATACTTGTGAAAAAAGTGACTGGGGGCATCCGTTTTTGTACCAACTTTCGAGATCTTAACAAAGCTTGTCCTAAGGATGATTTCCCTCTTCCTAACATCGATATGATCGTAGATCTCACTACTGGACATGAAATGCTATCTCTCATGGACAGGTTTTCAGGATAGCTGAGGAAGACCAACATAAGACATCATTTATAGCACCATGGGGAACTTACTATTGGGTTGTGATGCCTTTCGAATTAAAGAATGCAGGAGCTACATATCAAAGAGCAATGACAGTCATCTTTCATGATTTCTTTCGCAAGATAATGGAAGACTATGTAGACGACCTTTTGGCAAAATCAAAAACAAGAGAAGAACATCTGAATGTGCTAGCACAGATCTTTGAACGACTGCTAAAGTATAATGTATGACTCAACCCTAAAAAGTGTGTTTTTGGGGTAACCTCTGGGAAACTCCTAGGATACATAGTGTCACAAAGAGGGATAGAGGTAGATCCGAACAAAGTCAAAGCTATAATGGAGATGCCTCCTCCTTCGACACTTAAACAGCTCAGAAGTCTATAGGGTAAGTTGCAATCCATTCATCAATTCATAGCGCAACTCGCTGATAAATGCCAACCATTTCAACATCTGCTTAGAAAGAATACAACTTTTCAATGGGATAATAATTGTCAGTTGGCCTTTGAACAATTGAAGAAATATCTTGCCAATCCACCAGTTCTCATGCCACCAAGACCAGAACAACCTCTTCTCCTCTACATATCAGTAACAGAAACAACCATTGGAGCCTTACTGGCACAACATGACGACCAAGGAAAAGAGAGAGCCATCTATTACATCAGTCGAACGTTGATAGCATATGAGCTTAATTATTCATAGATTGAACAAGCATGTTTGGGAGTAGTCTTTTCATCACAGAAGTTAAGGCACTATATGCTTAGTCACAAAACCAAGCTCATTGCAAAAATTGATCCATTAAAATTTCTGCTAAGCAAAGTCGCTCTCACTGAAAGAACAGCAAAGTGGGTAATGGTCTTGAGTGAATTTGACATTGAGTACACAGAACGAAAAGCCATCAAAGGGCAAGTTATTGTCGATCGACGCTCCTATGCCAGCTAAACATCCTTTGTTGTCTGAGTTTCCAGATGAATCTATAATGACAGTTCCACCGACTGAAAACACTTGGAAAATGTATTTTGATGGATTGTATATGCATCATGGCTCGGGGGTAGGTCTCTACTATTTGTCACACCTCAAGGAGACAGAATCCCTAGGTCATACAAAATAACATTCCCATGTACCAACAATATAGCTGAGTACGAGGCCCTCATCATAGGGCTTCAGATGGCAATCAAATGGAAAATAGAAACACTGACAGTATATGGGGATTTGTAGTTGGTTATCCGACAGGTCAATGACGAGTACAAAACAAAAGATGATAAGCTCCTGCCATATAAGAGAATGGTCGATGACTTCAAGGATTACTTCCACGATATTCATTTTGAACAAATTCTGAGGCTTAATAATAAAGCAGCTGATGCAATGGCCACCATTGGGTCATTGGTAGATATCAAAAAAGATAGCAAGAGATGTGAATTCTTGGTGGAAGAGCTTGAAATCCCTACTTATAATGTTCCGCAGTTAGAACTTGTATGCAACATTGTTGGTCCTTTGTCCTCGTGGTACCAAGAAATCTATTTATACCTCCATGATAATATCCTTCCACCTAACCTAACATCTACCCAACGACAAACCTTCATCCTCCTATCATCCCATTTCACCATCATTGCTGATACTTTATACCAAAGGAGTCTCGACGGTACTCTTTTGAGATGTCTTGACACTAGGGAGGCTGAGACGACCTTGCACGAAGTGCATGAGGGTATCTGTGGGGTGCATTCTAGTGGACTAACCTTAGCCAAGAAGATTCTTCGAACGGGGTACTATTGGTTGACTATGGAAAAAGATATGCATGATTATGTTAAGAAATGTCTACCTTGTCAGCAACATGGAGATTTAATACATGCACCATCGCAGGAATTGCAATCGATCACGACGCCATGGCCCTTTTCACAGTGGGGGCTCAACCTTGTAGGGAAAATCCATCCACCCTCTTCCAACGGCCATAAGTTCATCATCACCGCCATGGAATACTTCACTAAGTGGGTAGAAGCCCTTCTAGTCACCTTTACTACTGGTGTCCAAATTTCCAAGTTCATCTTGCATTACATCATATGCGGTTATGGTATCTCGCACTCCATTATCACAAAAGAATCAAGAAGTCCGCACCTTGTGTGATAAGTTCTGTATCCAGCACCGTTTCTCTACCCCATATTATCCACAAGGTAACGGTCAGGATGAAGCTTCCAACAAAACCATTTTGCACATCATGAAGAAAACAGTCAATGAAGTCGGTCGTGATTGGCACCTGCAGCTTAAACCCGCCTTATGGGCATACCGCACTAGCATTCGTACACCCACAGGAGCCACACCCTATTCATTAGTGTTTGGTTCTGAAGCCATCCTACCTATAGAGGTCGAGCTCCCATCTTTGCACATCTCATTAAAGAACATTATCACTGATGAGGAATATCAGACTGCACGACTGAATGAATTAGAGTTACTGGATGAGAAACACATAAACGCTCTAAACAATTTGCAAGCTTATCAAAATCACCTCTGGAGAAGTTATAATAAGAAAATGAAGAGCCGTAGTTTTGAAGTAGGTGATCTTATCCTTATGAAGAATCAGAAGAACATGCAAAATCACCCTAAAAAAGGAAAGTTCAAACCTAATTGGCTGGGTCCCTTCATTGTCATAGCTAATTATGGATCAGGAGCCTATCAACTATCTACACATGAAGGGTAGCCTCTGGAGGAACCTATGAACATCATGCACTTGAAGAAATTCTATGCATGACCCAAAAAGTATCCCAAGTCAAGTCAAAAAAATTGAAAAAATTAAACAAATCAAGAAAAGAAAACCGAGTGCAATAAAGCCATCCAATGGTGAAAATCACTCTGGTGACACCTTGGATAAGTACCATGGTGAAAAACTGTTCTAGGTGCCATGTGTAGTGTCCGGTCCTACCATCTAATAAAATCCCTCTATGCACCCATAACCATCTATCCTGCCATAATAAAATCCATCATTGCATAATCTTCCATCCCATTAACATACCATAGCTTGGAGTTTGAAGCATTTTTGGTCATCCCACCCTCATCTCCTTTCATAAATCCCACCCACAAATAAAATCCTGGAGACAGTATCCTTATATTCTCTTGAGGGTCAGAAATCATATCAAAATACAAAAAAAATCACAATACTTCAAAAATTCTAAAAACAATCATAAAATGTCCTGAAAAAATTCCAAAAACAAAGCAAATATTCCCCCAAAATACAAAAAAATCAAAATATTATCAAAGAAAATCCAAGCAATAAATGTACCCACAAACATCATCAAACCCACATCTTCTTCCATCCACAACTATTCAAAACCATCCTTCTATCCACGAGCCATCCCTACATCATCACATCCAACCAGAACTACACATTCATCTCGCCCGCATCTGTTAAGGACCTTGATCCCATGGATACAAGGTATGTAGGCAGTCTGGAATACGAAGGAAGTATCTAGTACTCAGGTCCACATGATGCACCCATTCAACCCAGTTGGATGGTTCGGATCGATCAAACTTACTTTGCAAAACAAACTAATTGTCAACATCAAAACATCATCCTCCAAACACATCAAATTATCAATCAAATAATCAAACCTTGCCATAACAAATAGCTATCTATTTGCTTACTTATTCTTTTCAGCATCTAAATCCAACAAACATCATCAACAGGTTCTAGCCTTAATGGATATATCGTTCCTACAATAGGCAGAATCTATTTATCCTTAATCATCATCCTTATCTTATCTAAAACATCTCTTGGCAAGAAATACCTGGCTGTGGTCCTGCTTGTGATTGATCTTGTTGACTCTTGATTTTTTATCTTGAGCCTCATTTTTAGGGATACTCGAAAGTTGCCTTGATCTCATCATATCTTGGTATGTGGACGAGGACACCTAGAATGGAGCATAGTCATTGTTTTGGATGTTGTGTTTGTAGGATGGTCTCCTTACCTCTAAGAACGATATTCATATCTTGATAATGATGTGTTGGTTCTAGCATATTTATTTCTTGGGACATTTATGCACAGATCTCCCCTTTTATGTTTCCAGGAGGTTATGTTATGAGTCCCCTTCCATCATCTAGTCAAGGTTGTGCTATCTTAAGGGTCTAGGTACTCATCCCTTTGCTGCTAAGGTCCGGTCCATGCAAAAATAGGATAATAATCAGCACTTTGGTCCTGTCAAACCTTTGTGCACTCTATCATATTTTGCTATATTAAACCTAGAAATGCTCTCCATGTTATCATGTAAGTACCAATCCTAGCTCATTCCCCTCATCCAAGTTTTCATCCACCTAACTACTTTTCTATCTAACATGTCTTGTCTACCCCCTTCCTATCCCCCGAACATGAGTCCCTCAATGATGTGGTGTCTACTGACTTAGCTTTCCTTCCATTTTTTCCCTCTACCTATCCCCATTCGTCCTTCCCCCTATCCTTTTCCCTAATCTTGTCACCTAGGGTTTGACATAATCTAAATTGTATCATGACATATTTCCCATTTTCATCACATTACATTTACATTTTTAGATGCATTATCATTATTACATTGTCACTTGCATTTCATATAGGTACATTTCCATTTACATTGTGCATACCATATATCATCACATTTTGCATATACAAGAAAAGAAAACGTCACATAAATCATATACTAGGCATGTCATCCATAACATCATGAACCATAACATCATCATACAAATCATTAGCATGCAAATATTTGTCCATATCATAAACCATCATAAGTCAAATGCATCCATAGTCCAACATAACATATATAGGAAACATTTTAGATCATCATCATTTTGCATACATAAAATAAAAGTAGCATAACACATTTACCATCATCTATAAAACATTTTTTCATAAAATAAACATAAGCACATAAACACATCATAACCACAGCATATATGGCACCAAAATCATCTCATATATATATATATATATATATATATATATATATATATATATATATATATATATATATATCATCATCGCAAAAATATACATCGCTCATATATACATCAAAAGTATGTCATAATGCCTCTAAGGGCCAAAATGATACAACATCACAAACTATCAACCCTAGCCTGATGAGCCTCTCTCTGACTGAGTCGGAGATCCCCCTGGACCCTGTGGTGGTTGTAGTAGCTGCGATGGCTGTGGTATCTGTGGCATCACCTGATGAGATAGTGGTTGCTGGACAGACTGCATTAATCTCGATCTATGTGAACCTGACATCCTGGATCAACTCTGCTGACTAAAGCTGGGAAGCCGCTGCTCCTAAAGAACAGCTGTGCAGTAAGCTGCATAGTAGTAGTCTGCTTAGGAGGCCTGCTGTGATGCCCGTCTCTGCTCATCCATCAACTAACCCTGCACCTGTATCAGTTGACTCTGCAACTACACTGTCTGTGTTGTGCTCCCTCCAGCCACTAATAACCAATCGAATGCTTTGGAAACAATGATGGCAGTTGTAGTGGCTAACAATGGAGTCACTACTATAGTAATAAGATAATACCTTCCATGGTTTTCTATGGTTACCATTTGGAAGGCCAAGAGATATAAACGTGTGATAAATACATTTTTAAATAAAATAATTTGTTTTGTTTTTCCTATAAAGAACATAAATAATTGTTCCATTCTATTCTCACCAGGTAATACATTGGTGTTATTTTATTCAAAGGAGGATTTCTGCGGACCACAAAGCAATTCAGAACTTCTACTTCATCGCCCGTGTATTCGTCAATAAACACTTAACATTATTGCAAAAATCATTTATCTGTGTTGTTATATCGACTTAAGAATATGATTGCTTATTTGAGTCAATTTTTCACAGCACCGTTACTAATAGCTGAAATTATTTCAACTCTTCTATATTTTTCTTTGTGATTTCTTGATTAATAAAAGTTTAAATTAGTGCACAACTATTTATAATTTTAAACTTACTCATTTATTATTTATTCTCTGCAGTGGTTGGCCTAAAAAAACACCTTTATAAAAATACAAACCAAATTGATGTTTCACAGAAATATAAGAAAGAAAAGAGAGCCCCCAAAAAATGCAAACCAAATTGAAATGGAAATAAAGTCAATAAGTTTTTTGGGGGAACCGAACATATTTAGCCGATAGGCTATTAGTGGGAGCTTTTAGCTCCTGGAAAAATCAAACGCCGGAAAACTGTCGGACGCTGGAAGTTTCAGACATCGACTTTATTGGACGCGGCAAATGTTGCTAAAAACCAAAAAAAAATCCTTATAGTTTTCCATTGGTTTTTTTAACGGCGTCTGGTTTTTGCAGCTAATAAAAGATTGTTACATTTTACATTCTCTGCTTTTTTTAAAATGCTAAACTGCGTTTTTTGATACCCTGAAATTTTCTTGAATATATTTGGTCTTCCTATGGCTGTTTTCCATTTTCCGTTTTTGAAAGGATTTTTATAAGTATATTTAAAATACCGTTGCAATTTTTTTCTGTGTTGTCATTATAATAATAATACATATTATTTGTGGGTTGATGCATTTTAATTAAACAAAATGAATTCAACAACATTTATAATCAAAACCAAAAAAAAATTAATAGTTATGAATTTTCTACTATTAATAATTAGCAATTTTTTTTGTGTTGTCATTATAATAATAATACATATTATTTGTGGTTTGATTTATAAACAACACCCAAAAAAATTAATAGTTATGACTTTTCTGCTATTAATAATAAGCAATTTTTTTTGTGTTGTCATTATAATAATAATACATATTATTTGTCGGTTGATTTATAATCAACACCAAAAAAAAATAATAGTTATGAATTTTCTGCTATTAATAATTATTTCTTCTACAGCCATATGATATGATGACTTTGGAAAAAAATAATTGTTGTTGGAATTAGTGAGGGAGCGATTTTTTTAATGTTGTCAATGCCATTTATACAAGCCGGGAACAATTTAATATTGGTTTAAGTGTGGGGTAGGAATTTTTTATTTTGTCAATGCATTTTCGTAAACAATTTAGAAGCCAAAAATTAAAAAAACAATTCTCCCTATCGAGAATCACCAGAAAGGCCCTGGTGTCGCAGTTAGGGTTTCCCGTTTCACGGTGGCTGCTATCTTGCAGCGTGGGGAAGAGCCTGTTGTCAATGGCGGGTATCGGCTTTGGTTCGTCACATTCCATTTTTTCCTACACCTTCGGTCCAAATGCCCCATCTAGGTTTAGTAAAAAAACATTCTTATTGCAAATGCCTGGGCTTATTTTGCATTTGTTAGGCTGTTGTTTTTTCGCTTCAGCTGCTCGATTCAATTGCTCGGTTGTTGTTTTTTTTGCTTCAAATGCTCGGTTCAACTACTCGGCTTCTCCAGCGTGCACCGTTTCTAGGTGATTTCCCCCCGCAAGTGATATTAAATGTGTTTATGGAATTATAATCAATCTATCGTACATAATAGTTTTGTTCTGAAATTATTCACAGAGAGGCCAGGGAAACAAAACTGGCGCACAATAGCATTGATCAATTCCCCTATTTTATTTTCCTGCAAGTTACCTTAGGGTTAGGTTTTGAAGACATTTAAACATGAATATGTAAAGTTGCTACCTGGGTGGAAATTACCCTGACATTTTTTTACACTTCTGCCCTTAATGACTCTACTGCACCTTAGCTTATGACTGCAAATTGCATGAGACACTGATGTAATGATCTGAGAATTTAATGTGACTGCAAATTACATGAGACACTGATGTAATGATCTGAGAATTTAATGTGACTGCTGAAGCTAATAAACACCATATAGTCTAGAAAACACGATCATTTGTCTACAGGGAAAGATTAGGTTATGTATCCAACAGGGCATTAATGTATGATTTAATGTTGGAATGAAGTCCTTAAAAAACTTATTCAACATTACAATAGGATACAAAATTCTAAGATCCATTGAATACTTATAGTTCTCAATGTTGCTTCTATGTTCCAAGTGTAATTGTTTAATTATTGTTCTTAATGCTCCTCATCAGAGATTTTCTTTTGCAAAGTTTTGATGGAAGATTTTATACATCTATAATCATTTTTTCCATCCTTAAGCATGGATAAGAGAATTGCTAATGACAAACACATGGTCCAGTTTCAGTCAAATCAATCTGCTCAAGAGTGGATAGCTGGTGCCTCTTTAAAGAGGACAAGCTTTGGAAATGAAAGTGGTGAATGTGGAACTACTGGAAGGTACCCCTGCTCAAAACGGAGGTTAGTTTTCTGCAAAAAAACACGTTTTAGTTTACTACATCTACATCATATGTTCATTATTTGCTGGTCACAAAGAAACATAAAGCATCCCACTTGGTGCTGTGTTGTGGACTTTAATTTTTTTTAAATAGACTTTGTAGATATAACCAATAAAATAAACAAAAGTAATATGTCGAATGAAAATTGCAGGAAACTAAGCAAACTAGCAGGCATTGTCCCATCTGCTCTTCAAAATATCTTCGAAGTCCTCTTGTTAGCTAGCATTCCATTTATTTAGCCTAGAATATTCGGCGCCTTCTCTGAGGTTGCTCTTTCATTTACTCTTTCTAGATTTGTTGTAATTGTCCATACAAATATTGTTTTCATTTGTTTTCTTGACATATTAGTTTGTTTCTTTCCCATGGTTTTTGATGTTTATAATCAACTACACACCTGCACTTTTGTCAGCCAAATCATTTATTTTGTCCTTAAGCATGGACAAGAGTATTGCTAATGACAAACAAATGGTGCAGTGTCAGTCAATTCACTCTGCTCAAGAGTGAATACCTGGTGCCTCTCCAAAGAGGAGAAGCTTTGGAAATTAAAGTGGTGAATGTGGAAGTACTAGAAGTTGCCCCTGCTCAAAACGGAGGTTAGTTTTCTGCAAAAAAATTGCCTTTCCATACCTTATTGTTCTGTAGATATATTTGATAATAAAAAGGTAGTTTCTTGCATTATATGTTCAATGTTTGCTGCTCAGAAGAACATAGAGAGCTTCCCGCTTGCTACTATGATGTGGCCTGAGATTTCTTTGAATAGACTTTGCATGTTGTGGATTTAGCCAAATAGTTTTTGCAGATATAACCAGTAAAATAAACATAAGTAATATGTTTAATGAAAATTGCAGGAAACTAAGAGTTGAGCCAACCATCACAGTCCCAGCTGCTCTTCAAAATATCTTCGAAGTGCTCTTCTTTTTCATTTACTCTTTCTAGAGTCGTAATTCTCCATACAAATATTGTTTGCATTTAATTTCTTGACATATTAGTTTGTATTTTTCCCATGGTTTTTGATGTTGTTGTTCGTAGCTATTTGTCTCTGTTGGAGGCCTCTTTCCAATCTGCACTTTAAGTTTGTCCAGGGAAGGTGTGCAAATAATCTTAAAGTTTATTTGTATCTTGGCAACTTCTTCAAAAAAAAGTTGCATACGCCTGTGTTGCTTCCATTTAGTTTTTCCCACAATGTTTCATATGTTCAAGCTTCTCAATAGTGCTAACAGTATTAAAAAAACTGATTCCCTGGAATTGTTAGAAAAGAGCAACTTTTTTTAAAACATTTCCCCTTGTAATTTGGAAAACATTTCCTCTTGTTCTTTGTATTCAGCTTTTTAACATAATGTGGCTTCAGCTGCTCACCCCTCGATCGATTCAATCTATAAATGATGGGGATGTAGTAACATCTCCATTACTTTAGATTGTTTCTCTAAAGAAACAAAGCGCTAGTGTAGATTCCTCTGAACAATATAAGGTTGTGTTGTCTGATGGCTTGCATATGCAAATGGCCATTTTCCTGGGGAAATTCAATATGCTTTTCTCATCCCAGACATTGAAAGTAGGATCTATAGTGCAGCTCACAAATTACATATGTCGTTCCACTGGAGAGTCAAGGTAGGAATCATCTTTGACAAAAAAAATTAGTCATTCATCACCAAATATACATATGTTACATCATATTTACACCATTCTTCTCCTTCAATTCTTACAGGACATTAATACTCTTTGAAATAGAAGTCATCGCTACAAAATGCCAATTAATTGGCGAGCCCAGGTTCTTGTTTAGACAACAGGAGCAAGATATGCATCTAGACATGGGGGGTTCTTCAACCAACCCTTCAAGTAGCCAGGGTACAATGTTTGGCATAAATACATCTTCTTGCCAAGAGAATGCGGCTCAAAATATAAGCCCTATTAAATCCTTGAATCCCTACCAAGGGAGATGGACAATCAAAGGTAGAGTAACAACAAAGAAGCCTATGCACCAATTCAAGACGGCTAGGAGCACCAGACAAGTATTTAATTTTGACATGATAGACAATGAGGGGACTAAAATTAGGGTTACTTGCTTCAATGATATTGCGGAGCTCCATTATGGATGGGTGCAAGTTGGAGCCTTATACACTATTTCAAAAGGCTCAATCAAGGAAGCAAATAGAAATTACAACAAGCTTAACAGCCATCTTGAAATCACTCTAGAGCAAGATTCAATTTTGCAGCGCTGTGATGATGACCCCTTGGTTAATTTTAGATTCACAACTATTGACAAAATCCCAGATATGAACAATAATAGCCTTGTTGATATTATTGGGATTGTCACTGCTATTAGTGCTACGTCAACTATTCGACGTAGAGATGGATCTGAGGTTTTGAGAAGAAGCTTGCAAATACAGGACAAGTCGCTTTCCTCTATCCAAGTAAATTTATGGGGCCCTATTTCAAAGAAGGAGGGTAAGGAACTCAAAATAATGAATGATTCCCAGGAAACTATTGTGCTTGCTATTAAGAATTGTCGTGTCACTGAATTTAATGGGAAGGTTGTCAACACTAGTGCTTCTACAACGCTGGCAATAAACCCTGCAATACCTGAGGTAGAGGAACTCAAGCATTTGAAAGATAGAGAGGATACAGATATACCATCATCATCAACCAGCTCAGCATTGTCCGCTACATCCCCTATATAGATTCTTATTGTCTCTCTTTTGGAACGTTGTGAAACTATGTCTCAACCTTTACAAGTCATTGTGAAGGCAACAATCAAGTTTGTCAAAAGCGACACCTTCTGTTACCCAGCTTGTCTAATAATGGTTAATGGTAAAGAGTGTAAGAAAAAATGCATTCAAGATAATGATGGCAAATGTTGTTGCATGAGATGTAGGGTTCCTTTTGAAGACTACAATTACAAATACCTCTTATGCCTACAAATTCAAGACCACACTGGGAGTGCTTGGGTTGTGGCCTTTGATGATTGCAAATACCTGCAAAAGAGCTTTACATGATGCAATATGATGTCAATTCTGAGAGGTCTCTTTAGTCTATAATCAATAGTGTCCTTTTCAACCAATTCCTCTTCACCATCTTAGCTAGGACTGAGGTGTACAACTCTGAGTCAAGGTTCAAAGCAACAATTACAAAAGCCACAAGATTGGACTTCCAGGCTAAGTGCACCTACCTGTTGTCCCAGATTTCATAAATGTCTACTTGTAAATGAACACCACTTTATCATAGGCATTGTACATATAACCTCAATGTATATTGAATGTCGCTATTAACACTTGGTTTTCATTCTTTGACTATTTTTTTTCTAAGAAAATTGTATAGCTTGCATCGCATTTGTGCCTTAATGTATATTGAATGTTACTATTAACAGTTACTTTTCATTCTTTGACTCCTTGTCTTCTACGAAAATTGTATAGTTTACAACGAAAAAAAACATAGAAAGTACACTTTAGATTCTTCATTCAGTTTGTCAACTATATTTACTAATGATTTGGTTGATTGTTTGTTATAATTGCCAATTACTATCTAGTATGTCTTCAGGAAGTAGCTCCATGCCCTACCAGCAACCCAAGAGGCACCCACTAAATGTTGATAGTGAATTGGTGCTTGAAAAGGCAAGAACGATTTTAAGAGACACCTATAAGTTAAACAGTTTGACTTGTGAACTAGATAGAATTAAACTCATTTTGTCAAACAGCATTAAGGAAGCTGACTTGCATGCAATAGAAAACATTAAAGATGAAGTTCAAAAAGCTATAGATAGTTTGGTTTTCACAAAAGAAGGGCTGGAGGAAACATCTCACTTAGTGAGAAATAAACTCTATTTCCAGCACTACAGCCCATAGTTAAACAGCAATGTAAATGAATCCCATGATGTGTAAAACATTTCCCAGACAAGACAAAACATGTATAGCTTTATGCATGCCAAATTTATGGATCAAATGTAAATTATATGGATTTATCAAATGAACCTCAATATTTACAAAGTTAATTTGGTTTTCCTGTTGCTTTTGCCTCCATATATTTTTTTTTCAGGTTTTCCTTTGACTGGATTTGTTGCACCTGAAATCATTCTGGATATGCAAGTTCTTTTAAAAGGCTTTGTATAGCAGTTTCCACTGTGTGTATGTTTGTGTTATCAGGGTCCATCGAATCAAGACAAAGTCAGTCTGGTATTATAAACAGCAGCATGGTTTTTGTATGGTATTGTAGTAAGGACCTCATGCCTGCAAACAACATTTTGCATGTCCAGTTTTCCCATATAGTAGACTCTACAACCTTTCAAAGAGGAGATGTCTCAAATCACTTTCAAAAATCAACAAAGGGTTCACCTTTATGGCTATTTCACTGTTTCAAGTGCAATATGCCAAGTCAGAAATCCATAATCGCTACACAAAGTTGGAGGAAAGGCATTTGTGAAATCTCAATAAATTTATTCAAAAAATAATGTTGGCTATCTCATTACAGTTCACTTGCAGCAGCTTGTATGTAATCATAATTTTGTTGCTAACATATCAACAATTCAGTAGGATAGAAACGACATTCTTGAGTGGAGTGAAAAATGATATTGTTGTTCAGTATCATGCTCACTCACTAAGAGCAATGACATGGCTCCACCACAATCCATA
Organism: Cunninghamia lanceolata; assembly: GCA_027924645.1. Taxonomy (NCBI): domain Eukaryota; kingdom Viridiplantae; phylum Streptophyta; class Pinopsida; order Cupressales; family Cupressaceae; genus Cunninghamia; species Cunninghamia lanceolata. The sequence continues at coordinate 1,899,429 of BSBN01000281.1, read as the reverse complement.
CAAATTACAAGTTTTATTGCCAGCCCTGTCTTAAAAGCAGCTTGCTCCAAACAAACTTCCAAATGCATGTAAAATTTACCTGTAATTTTTATGTCTCCAAAACATGTTTCATCAGCTATCTCACCAAATGCCTTATTTACAAATCAAAGGGAACCACAGGTATGACCAACAGTAGCAACTGCTAATCTCATCATTAACCAAAGTGTTCCCACAGATGATTAGAAAACCTAAGATTGTTCCCATCAAACAACCAAGTTCTTAACCTTTTTATGTTTCTTGAAGAATTGGGAATGATATATATCAAAGATAAGAGTCAAGATGGACCCCTCAAGGTCCTGTATTTCTAAGACTATGAGACTAATCTTGTAAGTGGAACTAAAGTATGATTGCTTCAAAGCAAAACCCTGAAGCCTCCATAAAATCAACTATCCTTAATATCAACACAAAAGAAAGAAATATATTATGAGTTTCAGAAAATAATCAGCATGGCATTTGTGAATCTGAAGTTGGCAACCAAGATGCATCTTATGACTATAGTCTTCAGAAGCATTGTATTCCATAGGAAGAAACTCTGCTCGTATCTACTCACTTGAGCATTGTGCTTGCTTATTTATTGGCCTTAGAGACAACTTTATTTTACTAAAACCTGTCACTGGACTGTCTTCAATGGCTATATTTCTCAATGAAAACTCAGCGTTCTCCAAGGCTTCTCTTATACCTTCACTCTCCCTTTTTTTCTATCTATAGTTGTTGGTAGGTGGTGACTGATCAGAAAAGTACTGTACACTAGACATGTATTTTTCTAGAGCCTAAATAAAAAATCCTATTTTTTGTAACCGACATAAAAAAAACCCTATTTTGTAACCGACAAAAAGGCTTGATAAAAGTAGCTAAGGGTTGAGGTTTTGAGATATAGTATTGTAGCATTTTGCAGTGGTATTGAGTTGTAGGGATTGCTAATTGTAATCGATTTGATTTACTGGATAATAATATTGGACTCTCTGTTTGGTGGATGTAGCCCGAGTTTGGGTGAACCACGTTAAAACTTGTCTCTCGCTGTTATTATTTCTGTGTATTTCCATTCCTCTGTTTAATCTTTATTTGCATTTAATTGATATCTTCTGTCGGCTAACCCTAACAAGTGGTATCAGAGCGGGTTGTGTTCAATTATCATCTGCAGGAAAGTCTCACAGTTGAGTGGGAGCAATGGCGGACGAGGGTAAATTGAAGGTCGATAAATTCAATGGGCAGTGTTGGTTTTTTCCCAGACTGGATGCTTATTCCCAGATTTCCCTACAAGGTAGCCATCAGTGATCAACAGGATCTCTGGGCCAGGGGCCAACAGTGTAGGAGATAGACTCTATATTTTATCTCCTCTTCTTCTTCAGGCTCTGCAAAACCTAGGGGGGTATTCCCTACTCAACATCCATGAGGATATGCATACAAAGGCTGGGATGCTGACAGAAAGCAGATAAGTCCTCCTGTAAGTAGACCAAAACTGAAAGATAAGAGCAAAGGGGCTAGCTTTGGGCCTATTTGCAGTTGTAGACAGAGGACTGAGGATCCTAAAACTAATTCTAATGTCCTAATGTTTGTTTTAGATTTTGATTTGGATTTTAAGTTTGGATGCAAAGCTGGACATGGTTATAACACAAAAACAAAGAATGATTGGTGCCTATCCAGGGCCTGGAGTCAGTAGACATACACCTGTGAATGATCAGCATGAACAGCTAAAACTGGATTTCAGGGGGATATATGTGATATCTGCCTTACAGATATCTCCCAATACAGAGTGTTAAGTTATCTCTACTTATGGCATCCCTACTGTAGTATACCCTTCCCAATGTTCAACCTGAAAACAGTTTAATCTACCCCTTGAGCAGAAGTTAAAAGATCAGACATTCAACATAGGAATTCTATGCTCTAGAATCTAAACATTACCCAAATATCCAGATTCAGAAGAAGAATACATGCAATACTAGAGACAGAATTAACACAACACATGCTAAGATAGCATTTCTCATATAAGATTAATCATGAAATCAGTGGGTTCATGCCAAAAACATACAACAAGAGATACATAAACTCACAGGTTAAGCTGTACAGAGCAACCAGATCAGCTTGTTATGAATTACAGAGCCAAAAAATCTTCAACTTTCAACAACCACAAATGAGTAACACTTCCTGCTTATAACAGCCAGGTAGTGTACCACAGCAATTAATTACATGGTTGACCAAAAATCCCGCCAGATACACAGTATCAGCAAAATGGCGCTCAACGCATTACCAGATTGGCACCCAAACATGAATGCAGAGGTAGGGGAGGAGACAGGAAGGAACCTCGAGCCCTGCGCCACTGTCTGCTGATGTACACCTTCAATCGGGTACCAGATCCGCCCATACCTCTGCAACCTTCGCCATTAATGGCGCACCAACCCGCGGCCTCGGGAAAACGTCAATTCTGCATCGCAACCATCTCCCGCCGAGATTCATCATCATGATATTTCGAATATACAGGATATCAATTATCCCACATGCACCCCGCAGCGACCCTTTCAATACTTTATATACTAGATCACGAGCATGTATAATGTCGATGCTTTTGCTCCTGATGACACTAGTATAAGACTTCATCATCATCCTCCAATAGCATGATATCCTGTCGCTTGAAATATCACCCTGACGTCAGCATCATATCGCAATATAACCTGCATCATAATCGCCTTCATCCGCACAACCTGATCCATCGGAGGAACATCCTCCTGCTGAGCCTATACCAAAAGTCTGGCCGATGAACATCCTGATGACGTCATCATCATATCCTGCTGACGTCATCATCATATCCGCCCACTGCGCACCTCCTCATATCCGGATGACATCATCATCATGTTTGCAAATATCGGGAGATCTCCACAAGATGATCTGTGTTACAAATATGACCCCCCCGGACCTTGATGACGTCATCATCATATCGACATCAGGATGATATTCGGAAGATAACCGGATATTTGGAAATATCATCCTGATGCACAAATATCATGTTGCACTGTAGCTCCACTATAAGATCAGGGTGATAGATGAATATGACGATGCTTGAAAAGATCACCCCCCACTAGATAATGCACGAAGCCGGCAGGCGGATATCTCCTTGATATCAGCATCATCATGACGCTGGAACAAACATACATCCGGGTGATATTCAAAAATGAAAATATCACCCCCTCCTTCGGAAATATCATGATGCAGATAGGCAGAGAAATAGATATCACCCTGTCATAAGAATGACGTCAGCATCATCAGGATGATAAAACAACGAACATGAAGTGATACAACAACATCAGGATGATATTGACTAAGATCATCCTGACGTTCAAAATATGATGACCCCAGTGAATATCGGGTCATACTTAGAACTCTTCAACAACATCATCAGGATGATCATAACCAAGATCACCCGATGATAAAAATATCACCCCGGCGAAATATCATGCAGGCAGAAAATATGATGACCCTCGCAAGCAACACGGCGATAACTGGAAATATGATGATGATGATGACGACCCTTAAGAAAAAACAAGTCAAGTCGAACAACTCAGAGAATAATCCCTTCAGAAGATCAGGGCAACATCATCATCATAATAGGGCAAGGTGATAATTGGAAGATCACCGGATACTTGAAAAATCACCCCCGCAAGCAAATCAGGGCACACTGTAGCTCGTCAGCAGGATCAGGATGATATCCAAACATCACCCAATATTGAAATATGATGATCCTGATGAAAAAACATGTCGACAGAAAACATGATGATGATGACCTTCATCGAAGCAAACATGATGATGATGACCTTCATCGAAGCAAACATGATGATGATGACCTCCTCCTCAAGAAAATATGATGTTGCAGCTGAAAAATGCTGAGGAGGTCCAACACTTAGAACATTTTTTGGATACTTAGGGAAAGTGCCTGCATGAAAATTGCTCAAAAACTGTCAGTCAATTCAGGCACTAACAGGCAGAACTATCAGTTATGGAAGAAGCAGATGGAGGATTACCTCTATCAAAAGGATTTATGGATGCCGTTGGAAGGAGTATCCAAGAAACTGGCAATAATGTCTGATGAGGATTGGAATCTTCTTGACAGAAAGGCACTGGGAACCATTCGGTTGTGCCTGGCACCATCGGTGGCATTCAATATAACGGAAGCGAAGACAACATATGGTCTAATGAAAGCTTTGGCTAAATTGTATGAAAAACCCTCAACCTCAAATAAGGTATTTCTCATGAAGCGTTTGTTTAATTTGAAAATAGTTGAAGGTGGATCTGTGATAGGTCATTTAAATGAATTTAATACAATTCTCAGTCGATTGACTTCTTTAAATGTAAAATTTGATGAAGAAGTTAGAGGTCTCTTGATATTATGTTCATTGCCTGAAAGCTGGGATAGTTTGGTAATGGCGGTTAGTAACTTTGTTTCTGGTTCAAATACCCTGAAATTTGATGATGTTGTTGGTGTTATTCTAAGTGAGGAAATTCATAAGAAAAGCTCAGGTGGATCCACATCAGGCAGTGTTTTGAATGCAGAAAGCAGGGGCAGATCAAAGGAGAGAGGAAAAGGTTTTGGAGGTCATAGGAAGTCACGAGGAAAATCAAAGGACAAAAGATCCCAAACCAGAGGACAAAAGGATTGCTGGTACTGTGGGAAACCAGGTCATCTAAAGAAAGATTGTTGGTCTCAGAAAAATAAAGGAGGCAAACATGAAGGCAATAAGGAGGCAAATGTGGTAAGCAACAAGTCTGAAGATGATGCTTTGATTCTTTCCCTAGATAATGTTGATGATTCATGGGTTCTAGATTCAGGGGCCTCATTTCATGCTTCACCCCATAGAAGTTATTTTCTTGATTATGTCCAAGGGGATTTTGGGCTGGTTTATTTGGGAGATAACGAACCCTATCAGATTGTTGGAAAGGGAAGAATCAAGATTAAGTTGCAGAATGGGAATCATTGGCTACTACAAGAGGTAAGGCATGTTCCAAGGCTCAGTAGGAATTTAATTTTAGCAGGGCAACTAACTGAACAAGGTTGCACTATTACATTTATTGATAAAAATTGGAAGGTTTCAAAAGGTACCTTAGTAGTAGCAAAAGGTGTGAAAGTAGGCACCTTATATCTTTGTATAGGTCATACTGTTCCTTCTACTTTAGCTATTACAGAGAAAAAACAAACAGGTTTAGGAACAGTTGCTGCAGGTTTGCAGGAAGAGACTGAAAGAGTTGTTGCAGGTTCTAAGACAACACTGTGGCATAACAAACTTGGGCATATGAGTGAAAAAGGTATGAAGGTAATTCATTCTAAGAAATTTTTACCAGGTCTGAAATGTATTAATATAGATTTCTATGAAAGTTGTGTGTATGGTAAACAAAAGAGAGTCAGTTTTCTCAAGGATGGGAAGCAAAAGAAAATTGAAAAGTTAGAGCTTGTGCATACAGATGTATGGGGACCAACTCAGGTATCTTCTCTCAGTGGCTCTCAGTATTATGTTACATTCATAGATGATGCAACTAGGAAGGTCTGGATTTATTTCCTTAGACAGATATCTAATGTATTTGAAACATTTAAGAAATGGAGAAGCTTGGTTGAGAATGAGATGGGTAAAAGATTAAAATGTCTCAGATTTGATAATGGCGGTGAGTATTGCAGCAAAGAATTTGAAGATTATTGTTCCTTTAATGGAATTCGTAGGTAGAAAACGGTTCCAGGGACTCCACAGGAAAATGGAGTGGCTGAACGCATGAATAGGACAATAATGGAGCGTGCAAGGACCATGAGATTGCATGTTGGGTTGCCTTTAAACATGTGGGCAGAGGCTATCAACACTACTGTATATTTAATTAACAGAGGTCCTTCAGTTCCTTTGGGCTAAGGTATTCCAGAGGAAGCATGGACAAGTAAGAAGGTGAGTTATTCTTTTCTGAAAACCTTCGGCTGTGAAGCATTTGCACATATAGATTCTAAAAATAGAACCAAGCTGGATGCAAAATCAAAAAAATGTACCTTCGTTGGATATGACATTGATAAATTTGGTTATAGGCTTTAGGATTTTAAAAATCAAAAAATTGTGAGAAGCAGGGATGTTATATTCAATGAGAAGGTGTTGTACAAAGATCAATTGCAGTAGCATGAGAAGAAAGAAAAAGATTATGTGGTGTTGGATGATACTCCAAATAGTGATGTTCCAGTAGTTCCTCATGCTCCGCAACAGCAACCAGAAATACCACAAACTCCAGTGAATGTTAGACGATCAACAAGGATAAGTAGACCTCCTGAAAGGTTTTCTCCCTCTTTGTATTCTATTTTGTTAACAGATGTTGGTGAACCAGAAGGGTATGATGAAGCTATGCAGGTGGATACACAGGTTCAGTGGGAGCTTGCAATGAAAGAAGAAATGGACTCCTTGCTGAAAAATCAGACTTGAGAATTATGTAAGTTACCTGCAGGTAAAAAGGCTTTACCAAACAAATGGGTTTACCGACTGAAAGAGGAAGATGGAGGTAAGAAAAGATTTAAGGCCAGGTTATTTGTAAAAGGATTTGCACAGAAAAAGGGCATTGATTTTGATGAGATATTTTCTCCGGTTGTCAAGATGACTTCTATTCGTACTATTTTAAGTATTGTGGCTACTGAAGATTTGCATTTGGAACAGCTAGATGTGAAAACTGCCTTTCTCCATGGTGATTTGGAGGAGGAGATATACATGGAATAGCCCCAAGGATTTGAGGTCAAAGGTAAGGAGAAACTGGTGTGCAGATTGAAGAAGAGTTTGTATGGCCTAAAACAAGCACCTCGGCAATGGTATTTGAAATTTGATAGTTTTATGACTGAGCAAGGCTACAGTCGGTGTAATTCTGACCATTGTGTTTATTTTAAGAGGTTGGATAATGACAGTTACATTATTTAATGTTTATATGTTGATGACATGCTTGTCGCTGGGTCTAACATGGATCACATAAGAGAGTTAAAACAACAGTTAGCACAGTCATTTGATATAAAGGATTTGGGGGCAGCAAAACAAATCCTTGGTATGAAAATTTGTAGAGATAGGATGAACAAAAAATTGACTCTATCTCAGGCTGCTTATTTTGAAAAGGTGTTGCAGAGATTCCACATGGAGAATGCAAAAGCTATCAGCACACCTTTGCCTAGTCATTTGAAATTGATTAAGGAGATGTGTCCTAAGATACAAGAGGAGGAAGAAAAAATGTCCAAGATACCATATGCTTCAGTTGTAGGAAGTTTAACGTATGCCATGGTATGTACGAGACCGGATATTGCACATGCTGTAGGAGTTGTTAGCAGGTATATGAGTCATCCTGGATTTGAGCATTGGAATGCAGTAAAATGGATTCTCAGATATTTGAGAGGTACATCCAATAAACACTTATGTTTTGGGGGCTCTAATACTAATTTAGCAGGCTATGTAGACTTAGATTTAGCAGGGGATATTGATACTAGGCAGAGTACTACAGGTTATGTCTTTACTGTAGGTGGGACAATAGTGAGCTGGATCTCACGATTGCAAAAGGTGGTTGCTTTATCCACCACAGAGGCAGAGTATGTAGCTGCAACCGAGGCAAGCAAGGAGATGATATGGCTAACCTCTTTCATGGAAGAATTGGGCAAACAACAGGCTAACAGTTCTTTGTATACAGACAGTCAGAGTGCCATACAACTTGCAAAGAATTTTGCTTTGCATGTAAAGACCAAACACATACAGTTGAGGTATCACTTTATTCGGCCGGTGTTGGATAATGGACAGTTAAGGCTGGAAAAAATACATATAGATGAAAATCCAGCGGATATGTTTACAAAGGTAGTGACAAGGGAGAAGCTGAGCTCCTCTTCAGCTTCGGTTGGTCTTCTAGACTGAAAACAACAAAAACAGAACAGCAGAGTCCAGGGTGCTTATTTCCAATGGGAGCTACATACGCAGCGATGTTGTCCAGGCTCAATCTCCACGTGGGAGATTCTTTGGTGTGGAGCCTGATCAGTCTCCAAGTGGGAGATTTGTTGGTAGGTGGTGACTGATCAGGAAAGTACTGTACACTAGCCATGTATCCTCGCCGGGGTTCAAGACCGGGCCGGGCCCTGAGCGGGGGTTCGAGGGCGCAACGCCCGAAAATTTTTTTCTAGAGCCTACATAAAAAAATCCTATTTTTTGTAACCGACATAAAAAAACCCTATTTTGTAACCGACAAATAGGCTTGATAAAAGCGGCTAAGGGTTAGGGTTTTGAGATATAGTATTGTAGCATTTTGCAGCGGTATTGAGTTGCAAGGATTGCTAATTGTAATCAGTTTGATTTACTGGATAATAATATTGGACTCTCTGTTTGGTGGATGTAGCCTGAGTTTGGGTGAACCACGTTAAAACTTGTCTCTCGCTATTATTATTTATGTGTATTTCCATTCCTCTGTTTAATCTTTATTTGCATTTAATTGATATCTTATGTCGGCTAACCCTAACAATAGCATCTTCAATCTCAGCCGGACTATTCTTCCTTGAAGTTAATGAAGGGCAAAGATATGTATCCCGTTTGAGCCATGGATGAAGAAGGCACTGACCTGCTGTAGGTCTCTTTTCTTGTGCAAAGTCCAGCAATAGAAGTAAAAATTCAACAAGTTCGCCAGCATCTTTCTCACTTAACTTATATTTCTCAACCAGTATTCGATCTAAGGGCCAAAATCTGAGTCGTTTGATATGCTTTAAATCCCCATGCCTGTCAAAAAGATCTCGTGAACAGCTCCCACCTAAAGCAATCTATTTCACACACCATTTGCATTAGAAAATGATGCCTCACTTGGAAGAATTAACATTCTTGACATTTCAGATTTCAACTTGTTAATTTTAACGTAGCTCGGATAGGTGTTCTAGTCTCAGGTGGTGATTACGAGGCTAGAAACACAACTGGAATAATTATCTCCATACCTAGAAAATTGATTTCTCGAGAGACTTCTAAACATTAGGGCTTGTTAGAGTCTAATTAATCTTAACCATTGATTGAAATTAAATCATGGCCATTAGTTTTCAATGAGAGGATTATAAAAGAGGATCAATGGGCATTTGGAGAATACATATCTGAAAAACATTTGCAACGATAGCAAATTGATTTGCAGTGAGAGCAAGGGCGCATTGATAGCGTTGGAGAGCAGCAGTGGAATTGCCGGAGAAGAAAATTATTTCCAGAGAAGGGAAATATTTCTGGATAATAAAATATAGTCGGAGCAATTTCAGCAGGAGCAATTAAGGGAAGGAAAATTTCTGGAAAGAAAATTGTCAGAGCTCTGCCAATAAGAGGCAAGAAATTTTGTATCTCTTAATTTTATGCAGCTGAATAAAATTCTTATGTGCTGACTGGTTTTCCCTTCGGGGTTTTTCTAGGGACAATTTGTCCAAAAATATTGTGTTCATATTTTGTTCTCCGTGATTATTTGTGAAGTTGCAGCTGTATTATTTTTTAATATTTGTTGTGAATTAATTTTTGGCAGTCAAACAATCTATATAAGATAGGAAATTAATAATCAGTAGCTGCAATAGAATTTTCACATGGTATCAGAGCAGATCTGAGGGCAGAAAAGGCACAGGGAGAAAGAAATAAATAATAAATAAAAATCTAGGGTTTATAAAACCCAGTTTGACCTCTTCAAAGTTATTATTATTATTTTCTTTTGAGATGGCCTCAGCAGGTTTAAGAGATCAGGACAGATTGGATGGAGCCTCAAATTTTGGTGTCTAGAAAGCTAGAATTTCTTTATTGCTGGAAGAGAATGGTAGCAAGGATTATGTGACCACTATTGTACCTGTACCTACAGATGCAACACAACTCTTAGCATATAAGAAGGAAGATGCCAAGGCGAGGAGGCTGATTCTTGACGGTGTTAAAGATCATATTGTTCCGCATATTGCAGAGTTAGATACAGCGAAGACGATGTGGGACGCCATTCTGAATCTATACCAGAATGCTACCACTAACCGAAAGCTGATTCTCAGAGAAAAGTTGAGAAATACCCAGATGAATAAGGGAGAAGACGTCACAAGTTACCTCACCAGACTTAGACTTGTCAAGGATGAGTTGGCAGTTGTTAGAGACAAACCAAATGATGACGAGCTAGTACGAATAGCCCTGAATGGGTTTACTAAGCAGTGGGATGTCTTTGTTCAAGTTATTAATGGACGAGACACCTTACGGAGTTGGGATCAACTATGGAGTGACTTCACTCATGAGGAGCTTAGACTAAGTCTTGTCAGTGGAACCAGCAGTAATAGTCAGAAAAATGAGGTGGAACAGGAAAACGTTGCCTTAGCAGGAAAAGGGAAAGTGAAGAAGGGGTCTGGCAAAAGATCAAATCCAAAAAGTGAGAAGAAGAAGGACTTGTCTAAGATCAAATGCTATGGCTGTTACGAGTTCGGCCACTATGTCAGCAATTGCCCACAAAGGAAGAAAAGTGAAAAGAAAGGCAAGAAGCAAACGACAGCTTCAGCAAGTGTAGATGAGCTTTCTAGTAGAATGGAGGATGAGTTTGCACTCATAGCTTGCCTAACTAGCTCAACCTCACAGGGTGTTTGGTATATAGACAGTGGGGCGTCATTTCATACGACAAGAGTTAGGGAGTACTTCTCCAGTTACAAGGAGGACATCAGATTCCAGATTCAGATGGGGAACAAGTCTAAGTGCAATCTAGTTGGGAGAGGGACTGTTCTATTTCAGAGGGAGAATGGGAAGCCTATTTCCATTCATGATGTGTTGCATGTGCCAGGCTTGGGCATGAATCTAATTTCCGTATCTGTCCTTCAGGATAAAGGCTACAATGTACTCTTTAGAGGGGCACATGTTTTAATTAAGCATAAGGATTGGAAATCACCCATAGCTATTGGAGTTAGGAGCGGCCGACTTTATAGGTTGCAGTTTGACACTCCTAAGGCACTAGTGAGCAGTAGTAATCCTAGAGATCAAGGAGAGCTATGGCATAGGAGGATGGGCCATATACATCATGGAGCACTTAAATTGCTTCGTGAGATAGTGACAGGTGTTCCAGAGGTGAGCACAGAGCATGATGATGTATGTAAGGGATGTGTGTTGGGGAAGTTTGTGAAAGCAGCTTTTCCAAGGAGTGACACCAGATCTAAGGGGGTTCTTGATCTAGTACATTCAAATATATGTGGACCAATGTCAATGAAGTCTCTCAGAGGATATGAGTACTTTGTTACTTTTATTGATGATTTCTCCAGGAAGACCTGGATATACTTCTTGAAGACCAAGGATGAGGTCTTCAGTCACTTCCAGGAGTTCAAAGCTCTTGTGGAGAATTCAACAAGTAGGAAGGTAAAGGTTCTTCGGTCAGACAATGGAGGCAAGTACAAAGGGAAAGAGTTCCAGGAGTTCTGTACCAGGGAAGGAATCAAGAGAGAGCAGACCGTTCCTTACAACCCGTAGCAAAATGGGGTTGCTAAGAGGAATGATCGTTCTATATCAGAGGTAGCAAGGGCTATGTTGTATGACTAAGATATGCCACGTTACTTATGGGCAGAGGCATGCAGTACAGTAGTATACATACGGAACAGGGTTCCACATAAGGTATTGGAAAAGATGACACTAGAGGAGGCATTCTCAGGGAAGAAGCCAGATGTCAGTCACTTCAGGATATTTGGGAGTTTGGCATTTTGTCACATTCCAGGGCCTACATGTTCCAAGTTAGATCAGACTGCAGAGAGAGGATACTTTGTGGGGTACAGCGAGACCTCAAAGGCATATCGAATATTTATTCCAGGGACCAGGAGGATTCTAATTAGGCATGATGTCAAATTCATGGAGGACAAGGCATATAGGAGGTCCAAATATTTTCCAGCAGATGATCAAAACGAGTAGCCAACAAAAGCTCCAAGAATTGTTCAACCAGAACAGGGGCAGCGAAGCATGAGTACAGTTACTAGTACAAGCACAAGCTCAGGTGTTGAGAGTTCGCAGAGTATGGAGCAACAGATACAACAAATCCAAGAGATGCATCAAGGAGATATGGAGTTTGATATTTCATCCTCTCTAGTTCACAGGAGGAACTGTGAGGTTCAACAAACACATAGGGATACTCAGGAGTTTGTGGGAGCTCCTAGGACGAGTAGTAGATAGCGGAAGCAACCAGTCAAGTATAATGACTATGTGGCATTGGTTAGTCAGTTGGTAGATAGTGAACCTTCCAGCTATCAGGGGGCTGCACAGCAACAGGTGTGGCAAGATGCGATGGTTGAGGAATATACCTCAATAGTGCAGAACGATATGTGGGAGATTGTGCCTAGACCGACAGATAGGGCAGTAGTTGGATCACGCTGGATCTATAAGATTAAGTACAGTACATATGGTAGCATCGAGAAATACAAGGCAAGGTTCATGGCCAAGGGGTTCTCTCAGAAGGAGGGAATAGACTATGATGAGACATTCTCTCCAGTGGCTAGGTATACTTCTATATGAGCCGTAATCTCACTTGCAGCACATACGGGATGGTAGATCCATCAAATTAATGTCAAGATAACATTTCTTAATGGTGAATTGGCAGAGGAGGTATACATAGAACAACCAGAGGGCTTTGTAGCACACAGCAACGAAACCCACGTGTGTAGATTGAAGAGAGCCTTGTATGGACTCAAGCAAGCTCCCCGGGTGTGGTATGAGCGCATTGATAGATACTTGCAGGGAATAGGCTTTGTGAAGAGTGAGGCAGATGCTAACCTCTACTGCTTGGTGGTTGGGGGTGAAGTTCTCATTCTTGTTTTATATGTGGACGACTTGTTTTTAACAGGTTCATTGGGTCTCATAGAGGAGTGCAAGAGGAACCTTGCAGTAGAGTTCGAGATGAAGGATTTGGGGCTTATGCACTACTTTCTATGCATGGAAGTGTGGCAGACAGATGGAGAGATTTTCCTTGGACAAGGGAAATACTGCATTGAAATCTTGAAAAGGTTTGAGATGCAAGATTGCAAAGCCATGTCTACACCTATGATCACGAATTGGAAGAAGGTAGACTCATCCAAGGAAAAGGTTGTAGACCCCACCTTCTATAAGAAGTTGATTGGATCTCTCATGTATTTGGTCAACACTAGGCCAGATATATCCTTTGCAGTAAACTATCTTAGTCAGTTCATGGTTGAGTTGAAGAGAGTGCATTGGATAGCAGCAAAGCATGTGTTGCGGTATTTGCATAGTACAATCAAGTATGGGATCAGATATGCTCGAGGTGATGGTATCAGGTTGATAGGCTATATTGATGCATATTGGGCAGGTAGTACAGTGTACAGGAAAAGCTGGGTAAGTGCAAGAAGATGGGGGCCAAAAAGAGGCCAAATTAATTTCAAAAAAGATTAAGTCATAATGCGAGCGCGTTATAACGCACTCGCGTTATGACTTCCTATAAATAAAAAAAAAGGTTTCCAATTTCATTTTCCTATTTTCTCCTCTCAACCCGTGGCTTGCAAACCCTCAAAAGCGCGCTTGCATTTTGCAAAACACTATTCAACACAAAAAGTTTATCAATTTGTCGCCAAAATGTCGCCACGACGTCGAGCACGCCAAAGGGGTGAGTTATAGTTGTTTTTTTGTTTGAATTTGTTTCTAAATAGGTAGGTTTTTGTTGATTATTGATGTATATTTCATTAATTGTCAGGAAATGTTAATGCACCTCCTCCTCCTCCTCCTCCTCCTCCTCAAAATCCACAAAACCCTGAGGAGGAAATACCTACAGAACAATAACCTCCTCCATTCATTCCTCGACATGGCCCTGGAACACAAGAAAATATAATGGGGCAAATTGAAAACAATAAAAAGGAAATTGAAGATATAATTGCAAGGTTGAAAGATCCTTCCCCTTCAACCTTGCATAGGTCCACGCTTGTCGAATCTCTTGAGTCTATGTTATCAAATGTAGATTCAATTAGCAAGCAAATAACTAGTTGGACGAATAAAAAGAGAGAGTTTAGAGATTACTATGCAGACAAGTTGTCATACCAAGATGTGAAAAAATTACAAATTACAAAATTAGACTTGTGTTCAATTTTCACAAACCCACAAACAAATCAACCTCCACCTATTACATGCAAGAGGTTCCCTATCCATTGGTGCAACAACCAAGCGATAAGGGACAATTTCGGGTAGAGGTGGTGGATGGTTTTTGACCATCCTCCATGCAATAATAATGAGGTCCCGCAATACTTTTTTAGGAAACTCTACTACAAGTTTGTCCTCAATAAAGTGCCAAACTATTTTGATATGCGGGACTTCCAAGGTAGAGGTGGGGGGTCAGCACAAGATAGACCAGGGGCACGTCTTGACCCACAGCGGGTAGTGAGACAAGTAATCAGTAGACCAGCCCACGAGCATGTTTCTATCCCTTCCATTGTGAAGGAGAGTGTTGAGGTCGATACACTTCAGTCGATTAGTGCCTTGACCCAAAGCATCATAGAGCATGTCGGTCCTGCAACATAGAGTGGGTTGGGAGATAGTGCGAGGAGTAGGGTCCCACCCCATACTTGCCAGGCTTGTGGGTCAGCCTGTGGTTATGACCCCATGAACAGTCAGGACGCAGGTGCACAGGCTACATTTGCAGCTGAGTAGATGGTGATGATAGATACCCTCCTGAGTGAGACTTTCAGCCTTGATACTCAGGTAAATATTAGCAAGTTTATTGAATTTAATTTATTAAATTTCATTTTTGAAATACAAGATTAACTAATTTAAATTGATGATTTTAATGAAATTTCAGGGTCATAGCATCGATGCAGTTTTCAGTGGTTCTCTACCTACATTTTTCACTAGATCATCTATTGTCGAGGTATGTAACTAGTAAACAATTATAAATATTACATGTGAATAGCATCGTTATATGAATGGTATTCTAATATCTGATTTTGGATGTTGAATAGGTTAATACTGTAGATTTCACGGCAACACCTGCCAACGGTGGTGGACTTCAAAGCTTTATGGAGGTAATAAAATAAATAGTTTAATGAATGAATTGTACTTACTAAATTTTTGTATGTGATTTGTGTGCTTTATTGTGTGTACTTCCATGTTTAGATGAATGTGTGTGTATGTTAGGAGCCATGATTTGCATCACTATTATAGTTTTCGTAATTGAATAATGTTGTTTTATTTCCAGATGATGCAGGCTGCGAAGACACCTCCCCATGTTCATAGGGCAATGGAGCAGGGTGTGGCCTCTGCTCTTCATAGCTCCATGGCATTGACAGGGGTATGAGGCAGATTAGTAAATTTCAATTTACATTCATTGTTATAGTTGTCTATTTTTGAAAAATCAAAGGATTATTGATTTGAAGTTTAATTTCTATCTGGATGGTTTCTATAGGACATGACATCACCAGTGCCTATTCCTGCTACTGAGGCAAGCGAGGAGACAGATTATATGTTAGCAGTAAGTGATTATTTTGTTAAATGTTTCATTTTTTATAACATGTAATTTCTATATATTAATGTCTATACTTTTTATTGTAATAGGTAAAGATGCAGGAAGACCTAAATAGGAGGAGTAGCCCTTGGGTTTGTAGTAGACCACCCACATGCACGTCTCCATCCCCTAGAAGATCAAAAGCTGCTCGTGATTTATTCTCTTCACCAGCCAGAGGGGAATGACTTTTTATTGTGTTCCTTTGTTGTATGCCTATATGGCATTTGTGGACATATATTTTGTATTGTACATAGTTGACATTGTATGCCTATATGGCATTCTTGTAAGCCTATATGGCTATTTTGTATATATGTTATACTTATATCGACAGATATTGATGTATGCATATATGGATATTTGGTTCATACAAATATTTTTTATTGATGGCGTCCATACTTGCATTATAAATCCATGTTTGAATGGATATTTGTAGATGGCTACTTCAAATTTTTAAAATCCGATTGTATTACATAGGATGTTTGCATTTTCTTTGATAGGCTTGATAGGACATGGATTACATGATGGTGTTTGATGGAAAAGTATGGTACTAGAAGACTCTAGTTCATTCTTAATAGGCTTGTGATTAATAATATCTTTGCATGATTGCACTTGATCTTGGATCATGGGCATGTTGTTAGGATTTTGATTGCATTGTGGTGTTTGATGGATAGGCATGGTACTATGTGACTTTTGGATAGGCTTGGGAGAGGTACACTAATTGAATTTGTGATCTCTAGTTTGAGATTTTTCCTCCACTAGAAGTCCTTGGAGGAAATCTAAAAAGGATGATTTGGATGTAGTGGGTTTGGATTGATGGGATAAGTTGGAATGTAAGGATTATGAGATGGAGGATTTGAATAGGATACATAGGATAAACAGTTCTCACATATGGTTGGGATTTGAGATATGAATTGAATATGAGGACCTTGGGCTAAAGTGGTTCTTCCCTTACCAAAGGTACCATAAGGATGACCATTAGATGTGTATTTAGGATTGGCATGATAGATAGTGCTAGTCATTTCTTGTTTGAAATATTCTTGCATGTTCATGAGTGCGAGATGAAGGTTTATGGAAAGTTTGCATGTAATGATCTCATAGTTAATGCTATTGTCATCTTGATATCATCTTGATCTACAAGACTATCATCATCATCATTGTCAAAGGGATTTTTTGATTGATTTGGATAAAAGATCTCATTTAAAGGATGCATGGTTTGAGGACCTATTTTGATTGTGATTTTGGGTTTTGCATGAGCCTCGCACAAGGTAATAGGCATAGGGTTTTTATCTTGCATAATGATTTTTTCAAACCAAGGGTCTATGATGGAAATGATTAAGGATGGTAGAATGTTTGGATTTTGAACTTTGAGATGTTTATGGTTGTAAATGTTTATTGTTTGGACTCAAATTTTGTTAAATGGTTGTTTGAAAGAGGACACATCAAACACAACAATAAGATTGGTTTAAGTATGGATGCAAATGATGTTTACTAGTTTATTAAATGAAGACACATCAGGTACATTAATTGCCTATTCTATTGAAGTGGGTGTATCAATCTCCATGGGCTTAGCAATATTCTGGTTTGAGGACATGGTTGATACATGGTGAGACTAGGAGTCTTGTTTCAGTGGAATTTGAGCATAGGTATAGCACTGATGATAATTATGGTGTCATGGATATGTAGGTACATTTGAGCATTGGCAAGACTTGACCATGTTTGTAGTTGATAGGTATGGGTTATGATGTTTGATTCATGATTACAGGTGGTGTTGTGGTTTACTTTTAGCACATTGTTCTTATCTCTTAGATGCTTGATTAGTTCCTTGACTATGGTTACTCATTTGTAAACTTGTTTAGAAAGTTGAATCTATGATTGATTTGGTGAAGTCTATAAGTTATATTATTTGATATCTCAGTTTGGAAGTTACTAATGTGATGATGACTTTGCATGTTTTCAATGGTTGGGATCTACAAGTTATGCATTTTTTTGGGATGCACACCTCATTGATTGTAGTGGGATGACTTGAATGCATATTGCCTATATCCACAGGATTGATTTAGTGTTGATGTAGACTTTGTTATTTTTCCTTGTCTATGCTCATTTGCGCATTGGTATGTTGCATTGGGATGAGAGGATGGATGATGAGAATGATTGGATAGTTGGTTATTGGGACTTGTAGCATGTTTATCATGATGTCATGGATATCTTAGTTGCATAGTTTAGTGTGAGCTTTTGACAGTAATGATGGTTTATCTTCTTAGATTGGAGATCTTGGTTCTACTTTGGAGTTATTAGTATTATAGTTGAGTGTGTGTGGACCATGGTGATCTTCATTTAGGAGATGGTTATCACCATGCCATGTGTAGTTCATATCATGGTTCACTGGGAGCTTTGATAGTGATGTGTATTTGTCACCTAGTGATGGATGATCTTATATAGTGGTTGGGTGTAATGGACAAACTCTTGGATTATGATTATTATTTGTAGTGAGAGTGCTTTGACATCTTGGCTACTATTTTTAGGAGATGGTTATCTTCATGTGGTTGTAGATGTTGATCCTTGGTTTAGAGGTGTTTGGTAGTGTGTCTTGGTGGACTCTTGATTTTAGATTAGAGTATTAGCATGATACAAGTTCTCTTGAGACTAGGATGTCTGTATTGGTGCATGTGATCTTCTAGGAGGAGATGTTAGATCATGATGTCATGTTTGGATACCTAATTTTGTAGTTGGAGTTTTGACAGTGGTCTTGTTGGTTCTCTTGGTATTGAGTACATTGGTCATGTGCTTGGGAGCTTCATGATAATGTGGTGTTGCATTTGGAGCTTAACATGGATTGATTGGTTGTAGGTTCTCATACATACTTCGAGACTTGGGTGAGGCTAGAGTTCTCTTGGGATTAGAGACACTTGTTGAGATGGTTACCCTTTAGAGGTTTTAACAGGAAGACCAAGAAGACTTTCACTTGGATATGGGCGTGAGTTAATTATGGACCTAGAGAAGATTCTTATTGGAGATAGTCATTGTGGCTTGGTGTATCTTCGAGGAGCATTCTCATTCCCCACTCTTGGTCTACTCGGCAAACTATCATCTAAGAGGTATTTCCCATCCTTTAAATGAATTTTTTTAATGCTTTATCTTCTCATGGTTATGGATCTTGAGCTATGGTTATTGGTTCTAGAGGGTTCATTCTAGGGGTGTCTCTAAACATGCTTTTTCTCAGGTGCTAAACTGGAGTTGTCTAGATGCACAAGTGCGCCTCCCTCAATGAAGTTCATTTTGTTAACTTAGTTCATCCTAGTGACTCAAGGGGTTGTTATATTCTTTAGGCGCAATCTTTCATAGACTAAAACATTCACTCCATGTTAAGGCGCTCAAAGGAGGCTCTAGAGATGGAAAATGGCACCTTAACTCACTTATGTAAATTTTGGACTTTTAGGCAATTGCAAGATGTCTTGGAGGGCTCAATTCTTCGAGGCGCCTATTTTGTTCACCACTTGTAGCATCACTTGTTCAAGGCACATGTTTGGGATTCTCTGGCGCGATGTGTGATTTGGTCACAACAGGCACCTAGAGTGAATAGGCTTTCATCCTGACTTAATACACTGCCTCCTTCTGACGATTTTTGGGGCAACAGAAAATATTTCACCACGGGCAAATGTCTCAGAGATATAAAAAACTGAGAGAGGTTATTATAGAGGCACTATACGTGATCGCGTTGCCTTAGTTGGAATGTTTGTAAGTGACATAGTTTTTAAGTAACATCTCGTCAAAGATTGCTGCCTTTTTGCACTTTGGACTCTTCAGGGATATCGTCGGTACAATGTAGCTCAGACTGTTTCGACATGTTTGGGTGAAAAATAGGACCATGCCTACCATAAATGTACCCATTCAGATGCGTTGGAATAGTCAGTTTGGTCGCATCAGGAGCAGGACGAAAGTTACACCCCTTTGCAACTTTACACGACCTCCTTCTGACAATTTTTAGGGCAGCAGAAAACCTTTCACCACGGGCAAATGCCTCAGAGATATAAAAACTGAGAGAGGTTATTGTAGAGGCACTCTACGTGATTGTGTTGCCTCAGATAGAATTTTTTGAAGTGACATGGTTTTCAAGTAACATCTCGTCAAAGATTGCTGCCTTTTTGCACTTTGGACTCTTTAGGGATATCGTGGGTACAATGTAGCTTGAACTGTTTTGACATGTTTGGGTGAAAAAAAGGACAATGCCTAGCGTAAATATACCCATCTGGATGCGTTGGAATAGTCAGTTTAGTCGCATCAGGAGCAAGACAAAAGTTACACCCCTTTGCAACTTTGCACTGCCTCCTTCTGACAATTTTTGGGGCAGCAGAAAACCTTTCACCACAGGAAAATACCTCAGAAATATAAAAACTGAGAGAGGTTATTGTAGAGGCACTTTACGTGATCACGTTACCTCAGATAGAATGTTTCTAAGTGACACGGTTTTCGAGTAACATCTTGTCAAAGATTGTTGCCTTTTTGCACTTTGGACTCTTCAGGGATATCGTCGATACAATGTAGCTCAGACTGTTTCGACATGTTTGGGTGAAAAATAGGACCATGCCTAACGTAAATGTACCCATCCAGACACGTTGGAATAGTCAGTTTAGTCGCATCACGAGCAGGATGAAAGTTACACCCCTTTGCAACTTTACACTGCCTCCTTCTGATGATTTTTGGGGCAGTAGAAAACCTTTCACCACGGGCAAATGCCTCAGAGATATAAAAAACCAAGAGAGGTTATTGTAGAGGCACTCTACGTGATCGTGTTTCCTTAGATAGAATGTTTCTAAGTGACACGGTTTTCGAGTAACATCTCGTCAAAGATTGCTACCTTTTTGCACTTTGGACTCTTTAGGGATATCGTGCGTACAATGTAGCTCAGACTGTTTCGACATGTTTGGGTGAAAAAAAAGACAATGCCTAGTGTAAATGTACCCATCCGGATGCGTTGGAATAGTCAGTTTGGTCACATCAGGAGCAGGACCAAAGTTACACCCCTTTGCAACTTTACACTGCCTCCTTCTGACAATTTTTGGGGCAACAGAAAACCTTTCACCACGGGCAAATACCTCAGAGATATAAAAAACTGAGAGAGGTTATTGTAGAGGCACTTTACATGATCGCGTTGCCTCAGACGGAATGTTTCTAAGTGACACAGTTTTTGAGTAACATCTCGTCAAAGATTGCTGCCTTTTTGCACTTTGGGCTCTTCAGGGATATCGTTGATACAATGTAGCTCAGACTGTTTCGACATGTTTGGGTGAAAAAAAGGACCATGCCTAGCGTAAATGTACCCATCCAGATGCGTTGGAATAGTCAGTTTGGTCACATCACGAGCAGGACACCAAAAATGCAAAAGTTGCTTTGTGCAACTTGACAACATTGACACTTTTTTGCAACATGACTCAAAGACTCAAACTGACCCCAAATGACTCAAAGTGACTTAAAATCACCTTGATTTTGGTTCCCAATGTACATTATAAAGGTTGAGGTGCTCCTTATCATTCAAACATCTTAGATGAGCGCATAGGAAAGGAAAAAGCTCTAAGTTTCATCATCATGAGCGCCTAATATCAAGAGACTTTAATGGCTCAAACCTTAGCATGGAGTCCTAAGGTGCATTTCATGTCTCCTTTCATCTAGTTTGGTGCCCTTATGTAGATTTTTCAACTTGATTTGGCACCCTGTATGTGAAGGAAGATCTAAAGGCATGAAAGTGGATGTCATATTGCAAGAGTTTGGATCATCAAAATTGAAAGAAATAAGTCTATTAAGCTTGGGCACCCTTGGTCTTCTTTTCATTCATTATGAGCGCCTTGGGAGAATGGTATATAGGTCATCATCATGATTGGGCGCCCTGGATCCAGAGTGTTCAAGAGATCATCAAATGGTGTCTAGAGGAAGTAGGGTGAGTTATGAGTTTGGTCGCATCCGGAGCAGGACACCAAAAATGCATAACATGATGATGTAAAAATGTGTACATATGTGTAAAAATGCAGGAGGAAATAAAAAAAAAGACAAACCTTACAAATTAATGTGCATACTTACAACTCAATGTAACATAACTTTACAAAATCAATGTGAATACTTACAAATTAATCCAATGAACCATCCAGGTCTGCTCTACTCTTTATTGTGTCAAGTATTGCTTCATGGTCAGACTCATGCACCTTCCACAATATTTTGTTCAAAGGTCTACCCCAATACTTTATCAAATGAACATTGGATGCCACGACAAGGTTCGAGTAATGAAGAATCTTTTGATGCGTGTCAAAGTCCTAAAATAGCCAAATATTAACACTCTTATGTGGGTACCTTCTAAGCCATGTTCTAGTAATAACCACTGAGCCTGTAGGGTATTTGATGTTTTCTCCATCTGTAATAGGGGCCTCCAATTTCTTTTTGGCCTCAACACAATGACATAAGTAATAATCTATTCCCTTTTCATTATCTTCATCTGCAATAACTGCATATACGTGCCCTACATTGATATGTGTAGCAAATTAGATGAAATTAGTCAACATTACAAAAACACTACAAAGTAAGATGACATTACCTGGTTGAACTAGATGAAATTAGATGCATATACGTGCCCGATATTACCTGGTTGAACTAAATCTGATATGTGGTCAAAGTCAACTGACGATTCCATCTGTGTTAGTTCCAGTGCCGTTGGGGGTCGATACATGTCAAGTGGGCTAAGATAACTTAACTGCCATTCGTCAACCCACTCCTTTGACTCGCACTCATCCCAGACTTGAATTGTATAGGAAGAACAAAAGCATGACATCTTTCGTGTATGGATACTCCATGAACCTGCAATTGAGCTTCTGAAAGAGTGCATCTCATTTGATCCTGTCAATGTACAACAATCCTCATATGGTGCAATGTTAGTATCATCTATCAACCAAAAAAATCTATGAACTAAAGACTTACCTTCATTACCTGGACCCATGGAAGCATTACACCACTCGACAATTGATTTTGCATCTGTCATTGTCTTTATACTTTAACTCTTCTCGTGCTATGGCTCTTTTGATACATGCTCATGCACCATCATGCTCCCCCTTTCCATGCCTGGCCTCACAAAAGTTCCACATATGTTGAATACCTGTAAAATTATGCCTCCTACTCAGCCAATAGAAATTCTGTGAGTTCTTGAATTGTGACGCACAGTTATCCGACCATATGATATGCTGACTGAACGATATGCCCCTTCTAGCCAAATCATTGTAGAACACCTAAAAACAACCTTGCACGAACTCCGTAGAATGCGTGCGATCATCACTAATATAGAAATTATACTCCCTTATGATCTTTCTGTCATCCTCTGTACTATCATTCGCATGAATGAATGCGATGTGCACAAATATAGAAACCTGTGTGGAGTTGTAATATTGTGATTGCACCTCACGTTGTGGTTGTAGACTATAGTTCTCTGCAAAGTCGACGACTGAAACAATGCTACCAACCGGAAATGTGTCCTTGCATAACTTGAATTGCAAGTCCAACCATCGAGCTCTATGGGCATGTCTTGCATACTCATACACTATGCTGTCACGAAATATAGGCATAAACTGATACACTGGAATCTTTTCAATAACTAATTCACACCTCTTTGCTTCTTTACCATCTTTTGTATTGTATGCCACTATTTTATACTTGCCAAACTCTACTAGTTCATTTCCAACCGCATGTGTTATTTCCATATGTTCACATATTAGCAAATGTTGCAAGCCACCGCAACGATGACATGTGCCATCCAAGCATAATTTCTTGTAGAATATTTAACCTTCCTCTCTTTCACATAAAATTCTTGATATGAAGTCTCTTGAAGATGTTGGTGGGGCACATATGGCACAACCTTGCAAATCATTGTTAGTATGCATCAACCCTAATTCATCAACCCTAAACCCTAATCCCTCAAACCTAAACCCTATTCCTAAACCATCAACCCTCAACACTATACCTTAAACCCTAATCCCTATCCCTCAACCCTTAACCCTTAAAACTTAAACCCTATCCCTACACCCTCAACACTTGACACTATATCTTAAGCCTTAAACCCTCATCCCTAAAGCCTCAACCCTCAATCCTTAAACCTTCAACCCTAAACCCTATCCCTAATCCCTCTACCCTCGACACTCTAACCCTAACCTCGACATTAAATGCTAATCTGTCAACCCTAGACCCTAATCCTAAACCCTCAACCCTCAACACTATACCTTAAACCCTAATCCCTCAACCCTAAACCTTATCCCTAAACCCTAATCCCTCAACCATCAACCCTAATCAATCATCTCTCAACTCTAATCCCTCATCCCTAAACCCTAAATGCTATCCCTATTCCTAAACCCTCAATAGACTCGATACTATACCTTAAACTCTAATCCCTTATCCCTAAACCCTCCAACCCTATCCCTAATCCTTACACCCTCCGCACTCTACTTTAACCCTAATCCCTTGAACCTCAACCTTATCCCTAAACCCTTGACTCTCAAACCTCAACCCTTAACCCTCAACGTCAAACCCTAATCCCTCAACCCTTAACTTTGATCCCTCATCTCTCAACCCTAACCCTAAACCCTAAACCCTCAATGTCAAATCCTAATCCCTCAACCCTTCACTCTAAACCCTTAACCCTAAACCCTATCCCTAAACCCTCAACACTATACCTTAAACCCTAATCCCTCAGCCCTCAACCCTAAACCTTATCCCTAAACCCTAATCCTTCAACCCTCAACCCTAATCCGTCATCCCTCAACTCTAATCCCTCATCCCTAAACCCTAAATGCTATCCCTATTCCTACACCCTCAACAGACTCTATACTATACCTTAAACCCTAATCCCTTATCCCTAAACCCTCCAACCCTATCCCTAATCCTTATACCCTCCACACTCTACTTTAACCCTAATTCCTTGACCCTCAACCCTATCCCTAAACCCTTGACCCTCAAACCTCAACCCTCAACGTCAAACCCTAATCCCTCAATACTTAACTCTGATCCCTCGACCCTCAACCCTATCCCTAAACCCTCAACCCTCAACGTCAAATTCTAATCCCTCAACCCTAAACCCTATCCCTAAACCCTCAACACTATACCTTAAACCCTAATCCCTCAACCCTAACCCTAAACCTTGTCCCTAAACCCTAATCCCTCAACCCTCAACCCTAATCTGTCATCTGTCATCCCTCAACTCTAATCCCTCATCCCTAAACCCTAAACGTTATCCCTATTCCTAGACCCTCAACAGGCTCAATACTATACCTTAAACCCTAATCCCTCTACCCTCGACACTCTTATTTAACCCTAATCCCTTGACCATTAACCCTATCCCTTAACCTCAACCCTCAACCCTCAACCCTCAACCCTCAACTCTCAACATTAAACCCTAATTCATCAACCCTAAACCCTAATCCCTCAAACATAAACCCTATCCCTAAACCATCAACCCTCAACACTATACCTTAAACCCTAATCCCTATCCCTCAACCCTTAACCCTTAAAACTTAAACCCTATCCCTACACCCTCAACACTTGACACCATATCTTAAGCCTTAAACCCTCATCCCTAAAGCCTCAACCCTCAATCCTTAAACCTTCAACCCTAAACCCTATCCCTAATCCCTCTACCCTCGACACTCTAACCCTAACCTTGACATTAAATGCTAATCTGTCAACCCTAAACCCTAATCCTAAACCCTCAACCCTCAACACTATACCTTAAACCCTAATCCCTCAACCCTCAACCCTAAACCTTATCCCTAAACCCTAATCCCTCAACCCTCAACCCTAATCCATCATCCCTCAACTCTAATCCCTCATCCCTAAACCCTAAATGCTATCCCTATTCCTAAACCCTCAACAGACTTGATACTATACGTTAAACCCTAATCCCTTATCCCTAAACCCTCCAACCCTATCCCTAATCCTTACACCCTCCACACTCTACTTTAACCCTAATCCCTCGACCCTAAACCCTATCCCTAAACCCTTGACCCTTGAACCTCAACCCTCAACCCTCAATGTCAAACCCTAATCCCTCAACCCTTAACTCTAATCCCTCGACCCTCAACCCTATCCCTAAACCCTAAACCCTCAACCCTAATCTGTCATCCCTCAACTCTAATCCCTCATCCCTAAACCCTAAATGCTATCCCTATTCCTAGACCCTCAACGGGCTCGATACTATACCTTAAACACTAATCCCTTATCCCTAAACCCTCCAACCTTATCCCTTATCCCTTAACCCTCATGATTAATAGCCTTGAACGTAAGAAAATTTAACGGGAACATAACGCGAGCGCGTTATAACGCGCTCGCATTATGTCAAACATGATAAACAACAGACTTGCGGGAAAGGAAAAATGCAAAGCAAAACATAACGCGAGCACGTTATGTCTTGCTTTGGGAATCCCAAGCCTTGGGCTTGGGATTTGCTTTGGATTTCCAACCCAAAGGCTTGGAGTGCCTTATGAACAGTCACAGACGTGTTTTTCTATATTCTTCAAAATTTCACATAATTTTGTTCGTGCTAACCCTCAG
The DNA here is from genome assembly GCA_027924645.1 of Cunninghamia lanceolata. Lineage (NCBI taxonomy): Eukaryota > Viridiplantae > Streptophyta > Pinopsida > Cupressales > Cupressaceae > Cunninghamia > Cunninghamia lanceolata. Next base: position 1,873,353 of record BSBN01000281.1, on the reverse strand, counting down.
ATTTGCACGTGTTTCAAGGTCGAACAAATCGAACACTTGGGTAATGTTAGGCTTTCTCTTAGCTATTTGACAATGTGATTTTTTTCACATTTTAACAATGTTAAGCCTTTCATCTTTAATTTCTTTTGTTTGTGTGTCTGTTTTTAGGCAAAAACCACTGTTTGGTCTTTTTTTCATTGTAAATTAACTATTCATTCAAATTTCAAAAAAATTACATATTTAGAAACTAAATTCCATTCTACAAATATTAAAAAAATAAAAAAATGATTTTCAATTAGTTTTCAAAATTTATAGGGGTAGCACGGCCAAAATTCTATTTTTTAGGATGTGTCCACTTTGAAAATTAGTAAAAAATCAAATATTCATCAAAAATTTATCAAAAAAATTGGGCATAAACTAAATGCTATTAGCTAATTTCTCACTGAAGCAATTTTAAAAATACCAAAAAAAAGTTGACCTTTTGAGGGAGCCACAAAACATGCTATGTTATGTTTTTTTGACAGAAACAACACCAATTTCTGTGGCTCCCACTTTTGAACCCCTTAATCTATGCCATTTTCAAAACAAAATAGTAGTTTAGAGAGTAGACTCGGAGCACTACGAACATTGTTTTGGTTGCATCTCCAAATTTTGAGTGTAACTATGCTCAATTTCTCATCCAAGGCCAATATTTCCTGATTTCAGAAAAAAAGTGGCCACTTAAGACCCCTTTTTGGCCCCCCATCTTCCTGCACTTACCCAACACTCCAGGGTGCTGCTTTAGTTTGGGATCAGGAGTTGTCTCTTGGTACAGCAGGAAGCAAAAGTTTGTGGCTCTGAGTTCTGCAGAAGCATAATACATAGCAGCTAGCATGGCAACGTGTGAGGCTATATGGCTTCGGAATTTGCTGGTAGCCTTGTTTGGTCAAAGGGTTGAGACTACGGTGATACACTGTGATAATCAAAGTTGCATCAGATTATCTGAGAATCTAGTGTTTCATGATAGGTCTAAGCATATAGACATCAGGTATCATTTCATCAGGGATTGTGTACAGCGGAGGATTGTTTAGCTACATTATATACCTACAGATCAACAAGTAGCAGACATTTTGACAAAGGCATTGGAGAAGGAGAAATTCATCTTCTTCAAAGATAAGTTGGGTGTTATGCAGAACACCTTCCTCACTAAGAGGGAGTGTTAATTTTAATGTAGCTCGGACAGGTGATCTAGTCTCAGGTGGTGATTACGAGGCTAGAAACACAACTAGAATAATTATCTCCATACCTAGAAAATTGATTTCTTGAGAGACTTCTAGACATTAGGGTTTGTTAGAGCCTAATTAATCTTAACCATTGATTGAAATTAAATCATGGCCATTGGTTTTCAATGAGAGGATTATAAAAGAGGATCAATGGGCATTTGGAGAATACAAATTTGAAAAACATTTGCAGCAATAGCAAATTGATTTGCAGTGAGAGCAAGGGCGCATTGATAGCATTGGAGAGTAGCAGTGGAATTACCGGAGAAAAAAATTATTTCCAGAGAAGGGAAATATTTCTGGATAATAAAATATTGCTGGAGCAATTTCAGCAGGAGCAATTGAGGGAAGGAAAATTTCTGGAAAGAAAATTGCTGGAGCTCTGCCAGTAAGAGGCAAGCAATTTTGTATCTCTTAATTTTCTGCAACTGAATAAAATTCTTATGTGCTGACTGGTTTTCCCTTTGCGGTTTTTCCAGGGACAATTTGTCCAAAAATATTGTGTTCATATTTTGTTCTCTATGATTATTTGTGAAGTTACAGCTGTATTATTTTTTAATATTTGCTGTGAATTAATTTTTGGCAGTCAAATAATCTATATAAGATAGGAAATTAATAATCAGTAGCTGCAATAGAATTTTCACACAACTCATGAACAAATGCCATGAATGTGGATAGAAAGAAACTTGACCCATGAACCATTCAAGAAAAGTCATTAATTTCTAAAAGGCATCTTACCTTACGAGGTATCTTCCCAAGGAGTTCCATCATCAAGGCAAGGTGATCCTATACAAAAATCATCACCACGATTACAAAAGAGCCAAATACTCAGGTAAACTTGTAAGGGTATAAGCCAACCAGAAAATCTTAATAGAAATATTTATTTCTGAGACCCCATGTTTCATATGGGTTTGAGCTATATATATATATATATATATATATATATATATATATATATATATATATATATATATATATATATATATATATATATATATATATATATATATATATATATTGCATTTCTAGTTTTCCCATATAGTAGACTCTCCAACCTTTCAAAGACGAGATGTCTCACATGGGATACTAAAAGATGGTCTCCTTGTAGGAACTGAAGTATTTGGTATTGCAGATTTGTTTGCCTCAAATGAAACATTTGGGAGTCCTGTTATCTTTCATTTGCTGATATTTAGAAATTTGCATGAACAATGTTCTTTGTTCACCTTGCCTTTTGTATTTTTCTGTCTCTTCTATTATGCAAGGTGTTGAGTTGCCTACCTCAATTGAAGCCATTTCCTTTACACACACATGCAGTGTAGTATGAGGAAACATGGCCAAACTTGTCCTCATTTTGTGATCTACAACATTAATTCATCAATTTCCATTTTTCATTTTTCATTTTTCTCAAGCTCCAATGGATTTTTGAATTGATAGTATGTCTCTAGGCTTGCTAAAAATGTTAACCAAATTTTGAATGAACCATACTACAAAGCCAAAACCCCAATAGCATAGTTACTAGGAGATGGGGGTATGGGGACTGGGATGCCAATTAAATTAGGATGCATGAGTAAATGATTAAGAAGATGGCTATATCATATATAAATATAGCCACTTGAAATTTTGGGTATAGGGACACCAAAAAATTTAGAGTATACAAGTAAATGATTAAGAAGACAGTCACATTATATAAATGTAGTCACCAGAAATTGTGGGTGTGGAGATTTTATCATATAAATAGTCACCCGAAATTGTGGGTATGGGGAGGCCAATCAAATTCAATAAATGATTAATAACAGTTATATTATATAAATGTAGTCAACAGAAATTGTCCGTATGGGATCGCTAATCAAATTATTCAGTCAGTCATTTCTTACCCTTCTTCTTTACCAAGTTACTCTATCCACAATCATATTTGTGATAATTTGTATCCTTGAATTCTCCAAGAATGCTCCACATGGTCACCATTTTCTGGTAAGAGGATAAATAAATAGAACTCAACATTTTAAAATCTATAATTTAACATTATTCAGTAAATTTAATTTGAAATAAAAAAAAACCTAAAATAGTAATAAATCTCACTGATTCCCTTTTAACATAGGATTTAAGTTAATATCCAAAATTTATCATTGCAACAAACAGATTTTAGTTTTTGTGCAAATACCTTTCTTTTCTCCTCCATGGCTTTGGATCGATTCTTCAGAAGACGATTCTTCTTTGTTCTTCTTTATTCGCGCACCCTTTAAGCTCACCTCAAATCTTGCAATTTGATATGCTAACACTAATCCCGCCACCATCAACAAGGCCACATAATTTACCTGGAGAACAATCACCAAAACCACCATAACTACGCCCATCCGCACCAGAGGCAAAGCAATAATAATAACAACAGTAATAATAATAAAAATGGCAATGGGAATTGTATTGTGCAGCAATTTAGTTTGTGCTTGGATTCTACCGGGGCACCATCTTCCTCTGTTTCAGCACCAAAAATATTAAATGACAACTCAAATATTAAAATGAGTCTCTTCACACACAAAAACAAAAACATACACCCACACATGCGCCAGGGAATACAACAACATGCAGAACTTTGGTGACTAAATTACTCTATATTTTTAAATGCATATAGAGATCCATCACATGCCAACATTGTATCTAATTTAGTAAACAAGGCCATGGAAGCACATGTAATTGGGTCCCCAAGAATCTACAAAAGAATCCTAAGCAAAACAATATCATTCTCTTTAGAATGAAATTTCAAAGCAGCCATTACTACTAATTCCCATCCTGCCACAATCACTGGATCTGCAGTGATTGGTTCCTAACAAGTGCCACTACAAATTCAACAAATGGGTGTGTTGTATATATAATAATAATATTAATTGGCCATAATTTCAGTCCAATGCCTGGTTTCTAACATGTTCAACCATATTTTTTGTAAATGGCTTCTAATTAATAGCAAAAATCGCTGCCAAGAGGGTTCTTTGTGGATGATACATATAGAGACTAATAGGGCTTAAAATCTGGAACTTTAATCCTCTATAATTCCTTGGCTACAAAATTCATCAAGCTTTAAAATCTGGAACTTTAATCCTCTATAATTCCTTGGCTACAAAATTCATCAAGCTTTCTCCTCTTTATCATAGCAGGCAAAATGCAGAGAATGCTGACAGGAGAGTGACATGATCCAGGAGTACTCTGCCCACTGTTACAGCTAAAGGTAGCATCCAACACACCAGTAGGGCTTGGACAATTTAGCCTTTTGTTTATCTACTTTTTTCCCCTGGTTTGGCTTCTATACTTGAAATACTTTTAGTTTCTACATAATATGTTGTTAAGTTACTTTCAATAGTCTTTTAGGTAGTGTTTTCATACATCGCTGTTGAAGATATCTTCAAATACCATTCATATTTAATTTATATCAAGAGGCAATCTTATTTTAAATTAAATGGTGAACCATAGCAAGCAAATGACTGCAATCAAATGTCTTTGTATATTGGTTTTTTGCAAATTTCTAATTTATTTTCAAGAATATTAAAAGTTGTTTCTATGTTTTTTCCCCAAAAGAATGGACACCCAGAGCCCAGTGGCAGACATTGAAAGATGGAGGAAAATAAAAAATGAAAGAAATAGATTATATTACAGCCAGCATAAGGACCAAATCTCTGCTCATCGCCGCTTGTGAAACCTGCAAAACAACCCACGAGCATTAAAACCAGCATCATTACCACAAACAAAAGTGCATACATTAGAGCAAATATCCAGCCCATCACAATCCAAGACATACGGGGAAAGGGATAAACAAGTAGTGGTTGATCTCAATAGTCAAACTCATATTACAATAGCTAGGAATTCACCTTCCATCCCTCGCCACATTCCAGCAATAGAGGAAAACTCAATGACCAACAATGAAAGACAAAGAAATATAAAAAATCAGAGGGACAGATCATATTATAACCAGCATAGGGACCAAATCCATGCTCATTTTGGCTTGCAAAAACTTGAAAACCAAACACCAGCATTTTTAGAAATAGCTAGAGACATTGAGCAAACATCCACGTCATCACAATCCAAGGCATACGAAAAAACAAATAAACAAGTACTCGGCACTCTCAATAATACCAATGAAAGTATGCTAGCTGGGATTTTGCATTCCATCCCTGGCCATGTTCCATCAAACGGAAAACTTTTCCCTCCCAAATACTTTGAAGCGATGAGACATTTTAGACAACGGATTGATGCGTTGTCAAACTTAAGAATGTGCATTATATGTAAGGAAGCTTATACTGGCATGTGCACTCACATGCTTGGTGTACATGCAATTTGTACTAGATGTCACACAGAGAAAGATATCCACTGATTCTCTGCAGCAAACAACTTAGATCCAAGCGAGCAACCAAAGGTACTAACAATTCTTACACAAGTAGAGGAAATGCTCATCGCTCGTGTGACACCAGTTTTACAAGTGACTCATGCCCGAGGAGGCCAATACAAATATAGCGGACACACGATAAGTTTCCCTCAAGATATTACAACAATTGCAAAAGCCTTGCCACAAAGATTAAACGATGTTGAAGTTATCATATTTAGACGAACCAAACATGAAGGGAAAAACTACGACTGCTACATAAGTAGAACACATGTTTTCAATGCTCTCAGATATAAAATACAGCATGACCCATATTACAAAGATGTCCAAATAGATATGGAGTCACTATCCGTGCTCCCAGAAACTAGCACAGACATTTCCCACATGATGCGTAACATTAAACAAGATACTCAACAACCAGTAATGGCAGATACAGACATTAACAATGACGATGAGGCTGCTTATGATTTTGCACATTCATCTTCCTTTGTTCCAAATTTGCCTAATCAAAAATGAGAGTTGGATGCCATCAAACAAATTTTGCACCTGGATAACACAAACCCAACCACTATTCCATGGCCTACTATTGATTCCTCACCAATAAATGAGTACAACTTTGAGGGCTTACTAGATATGGCTTTTCCGATGCTCTTCCCTAGAGGTGAAGCACTTCCCCTCCAAGCTAGGTCCAAAAAAGTCCACATGCATGAATATGCTCTACATTTAATGAGATACCATGATAACAAGTTCGGGTAACATGTTAGATTTCACTATTTCCTATACAATCTCATAATGCACCATCATAGCCAACAAGCTGTCGTAGTTTTCCTCAAAAAAACATAGAAGAAAACATACCAACTACTGTAGAAGGGCTTCAACATCATTTGCACAATTTATCGAATGATCAATTGGCCGAACAACTCATGCGGTTTGGGGCTTCTTTACGTGGCACACGTTCTTACTGGAACAAATGTCAATATGATCTAACAACCATGATCAACCAGTTAGGTTCTCCAACATTGTTCTTCACATTAAGTGCCGCTGATATGAAATGGCCTGACCTTCATATACTATTTCCAAGAACTAATGTCGGTTGTTTGCAATATGACAGAAGGTGGTTTACAGAGAATGTCATTCAAAACCCACACACAACTTCCCTATACTTGCACCAACGCTTCTCAATTTTTCGTGAAGAGGTTATTGAGAAGTTGTTAGGCACAAAGGACTACTAGTATAGATATGAATGGCAACATCGAGGTTCTGCTCATGTACATGGATTCTTATGGTTAGAAAATGCACCAAACATGGACACACTTGATTGGAACAATTATAATGAGATCGAAAAAGCAAGACAATTTTTTGACAAATATGTCTCTTCTTGGAACCCTCACACCTAGAACCAAAGGACCAGCATGACACACTGAGCTCTCTCAAACGACCCATGTTTGCTAGATACTTCCCACATATTTTCTACTGATGCCTTGTTAGACTACGAAGAGTTGACAAATACTGTCCAAAGACACACAAATGTACAGAATAAACATGTTTAAGGAAAAGGGGTCAAAGTACTGAGTGTCGTTATAAAGCTCCATGTAGAGTACAAGTGAACTCAACTTTGAACTGCGACAACGAAGGTCACAAATCTTATGAGCCAGCAAGAAATGACGATAGACTAAATATCCACAACCCTAAAATGTTAGGTATATGGCGTGCTAACGTTGACTACCAACCTGTCATTTCAAAAGAACTTGTTCTCAAATACATAGTTAAGTATGCATCAAAAGATGAGAAAAAATCAGAAAGCTGCTTAGAAATGTTGAAACGGATAGCTCATGTTGTCAACTCTGAAGAAAAGGCTCTGGCTGCATATAGGAAATTCATGACAGAAATAATTACAGATCGTGACATTGGTGCACAAGAGACTTGTCATATGCTACAAAAATTGCCTTTTGTCTCTTGTAGCTGAACCTTTGTCTCTCTCAATGTCGGTTGCAAAGTGTTACAATGCATAACAAAAAAAACTAATGAATCTGAGTTGGCAACTACCTATATAAGATCCTACATGCAAAGACCTTCAAATTTGGAAACCATCTCCCTCATAGAATCTACACAGTTATACTCATTTTGTACACGACGTAAAGGAAACAAATGGCGAAAGAGAAGAGAGAAGGCAATTGTCAACATCTCGCCTCGCTTCTACAGTGTTCCAACAGAAGAAAATGAACATTTTGAAACATTCTGTTGGAGTGAACTACTACTGTATAAGCATTTTCGCAACATCCCAACAAACATAGGACTCACCAAACAAGAAATAGTCACAAATTAGAAATTGATGAAAGCAAACAATTACTCCCCTTGGCATGTCGATCGAACAACACAGACCCATCAATTGGAAGAAGACCCCGATGAAGATGACGAGATACATAGAGAAGATGGCCATGACCTATATGAGTGGGAATTACTATCACAATTGGCTATCGCCACTAACTTCATCGTGGACGAATTAACCGTTCTTGGAAGACGAGACTTTGACATCAACTACACATGGAATAGAAGTGATGTATTACCACATTTGCATGAAAGTGCCATTGATTTCATTTCAAGGGGTCGACTATCAAATGAACAAGTTTACTCTTCGACACCTTCAAACACAACAGCTTGTCAGCTATCGTCTCAACAACAACTAGCATTACACATCATTGCTGAGCATCACATGAAGCCATACCCAAAGGACCCTTTACGCATTATAATTCAAGGAACAGCAGGCACTAGCAAATCATACTTGATAAGCTGCATTAGAAACACAATAAATGGGTGCAACATAAACAAAAAAAAAACCTTAATTGTGCTCGCAACCACAGGAGTGTCTGCCTACAACATTCCGGCCACTACAATCCACACATACTTGAGGATCCCAATCAAAGAAATGTGACCTTTACAAGGACAATCACTCACCTTTTTCCAAAAAGACTTGAAAGACGTTGAGTATATCCTGATAGATGAACTAAGTTTCCTAGGCCCAAAATTGTTCTTAAAAGTAGATACTCGATTACGTGAAGCATTTCCCGAGCGACAACATCAATCTTTTGGCGGGGTATCAGTTATCCTTGTCGATGACCTTGCCCAACTGCCCCCCGTTATGGACAAGCCTATATATGCATCACATTCAATTGCCCTAATGTTATGGCACACTTTCAATATAGTCATCATGTTAGATACCATTTTCCGTCAACAAGGTGAAAGTCAATCTCAGAGACAGTTTCGTGATATCCTGCAAAATATAAGAAATGCCCAGCCACTTCACCATGATTGGGAGGTACTAATGAAATGCACAAATGCCATGTTAACAACAACAGAAATAGACAAGTTCAACACATCTATGCATTTATTTGCAACTAACAATCTAGCTCTGCTACATAATAGGAGAATGCTAAAACTTTTAAATGTTCCCATAGCTAGTAGTATTGCACAAAAAGCTCGACAAAACACAAATGAATATATTGATGATGAGCAAATACAAGAAGAAGTGCTTCTTTGCATTGGCCAACGGGTAATGTTAACAACAAATCTCTGGATTGAAACTGGTCTTGTAAATGGGTCATTAGGACAGATTAAAGCTATTGTTTACAATGATGATTGCAAACCCCTAGATTTGCCATTGTATGTTGTGATCAAATTTGATAACTACATCGGTCTAGCATGGGATAAAGGTAATCCAAATTACATTCCTATCCCACTAGTACATGCGGCAACCGCAGGCAACTTCCACTAGCCATGGCTTGGGCCATAACAATCCATAAGTCTCAAGGCTTGACACTAGATAGAGCAACAATAAACATAGGAGAAGTTGAGAGGCAAGCACTTCTATTCACAGCAATTTCCAGAGTTAGATCCATAGACAATCTTCATATAGAACCTGCATTATCTTTTGCACGTTACTGTAAAATGCAAAATAGTCGGTATACAACAATCAGGAAGAAAGAAGAGGCTCGTTTACAAATACTATCCTCTAAATACATCCAAGTACATCTCTATGCTTCCATTTTTGTTGACATTGCATTTTCTATCAATTCCTATGACCTTGACTCTTATTTTTAATTATATACAGGTTAATGGAGACCACCAAGAGTTCACGGAACACAGTCTTGCAAGCTCCTACAACCAACCTACTATCTAGCTCTACTGGCAAAGCTTATAAAGGTAATTTTATTACAGTTAAATTGTATGCTTAACTATACTTTCACAATCATTTGTTACTTTTATCATAGAAAGTAATAGCAGTTGGAAAAAATAAGACGTCATTCACAATCATTAGAACTACTTATTCAATATTCATTGCTTATACAGTATTGGTTGCACTTACAACAGAAAATAAATAGCCTTTAGCAGCAAGGAAGAAAATATAAATCACAGTGATTATATCATAGTTTTCTGCCTAGTGTGCAACAAGAATGGTGCATCATTTTCAGCCATTGAATGCTTTTTAGGGATCACTGGCATCAATAATAGAATAGTCTGGAAAGTCATCTGGAATGTCGCTAAAATTCCAACGTCTTGCATTGAGAATTTTAAGAACCTCTTCAACGACAATTGCATTACCATTTGGTGTAAGGTGTAAACCATGTCTATGCTTCTGTTTTTGTTGACATTGCATTTTCTATCTATTCCTATGACCTTGACTCTTATTTTTAATTATATACAGGTTAATGGACACCACCACTTGCATTGAGAATTTTGAAAACCTCTTCAAAGCTGATAAAGGTAATTTTATTACAGTTAAATTGTATGCTTAACTATACTTTCACAATCATTTGTTACTTTTATCATAGAAAGTAATAGCAGTTGGAAAAAAGAAGATGTCATTCACAATCATTAGAACTACTTATTCAATATTGATTGCTTATACAGTATTTGTTGCACTTACAATAGAAAATAAATAGCCTTTAGCAGCAAGGAAAAAAATATAAATCACAGTGATTATACCATAGTTTTCTGCCTAGTGTGCAACAAGAATGGTGCATTATTTTTAGCCATTGAATGATTTTTCGGGATCACTGGCATCAATAATAGAACAGTATGGAAAATCATCTGCAATGTCGCTAAAATTCCAACCTCTTGCATTGAGAATTTTGAGAACCTCTTCAACGACAATTGCATTACCATTTGGTGTAAGGTGTCAACCATGTCTATGCTTCTGTTTTTGTTGACATTGCATTTTCTATCTATTCCTATGACCTTGACTCTTATTTTTAATTATATACAGGTTAATGGACACCACCACTTGCATTGAGAATTTTAAGAACCTCTTCAACGACAATTGCATTACCATTTGGTGTAAGCTGTAAACCATCTCTATGCTTCTGTTTTTGTTGACATTGCATTTTATATCTATTCCTATGACCTTGACTCTTATTTTTAATTATATACTGGTTAATGGAGACCACCAAGAGTTCATGGAACACAATATTTAACTCCCATCAAAGTATTACCCCGGTCTTTTATGTGGAGAAGATTTTTCCCCTCTTCAGATATAGAGTTGCATTGAACAAAAAGAATACTGAGTGTGCAATAGAAGAGAGCAATCATCCCATTTTTGTCAACAATGCTAGAAGCATGCAACCATACAACTTCCACCATCCACTGTACCTCCACTACCTCCTAATATCCTTCTATCCACTTTACCACCATTCCTCTCAACTCCTAATATCCCTCCATCAACTCTACCACCTTTACTCCCAATGCCTAATATCCCTATCATTCAATCCCTTCATCCATTTATCCACAAATCCACTTTCAATTCCGCCACCCATAAATACCCTCCAATTCCTGATCATGATCAATCAATGAACACATCGTCTAAACATGAAGCTTCCACCATGTCCATCGACTTCAAATATAAAAATTTGGATACGTCTACCTATAAAGCCAAAAAACACTAAGCATTCTCATTCCTTACACCACAAATGCAAATAACCAAAGCAACATACATCCAAAAGGCTACCCAAACCCATATTTTCACAAGAAAAATCCAAAACTAAAATGCTTTGGGCAGCTAAGCAAAAAGAAAGTAAGTCAAATGAAGCATCCACATGTCAAAAATCCCAACGATCTTCTTCCATCCAAAAATCCCAAAATAACCACTCCATACAAAAAGTCTCAGAATCCTTCATCCCACAAGCAAAACAAACATTATAAAAATGCTAAGTCTATGTCAAGACCTACATTCCTACATCAACCATCCCATAAACAAACATCACCATTCCTTCCTACAAATACTCCAAATCATAAACTTCAATGTTTATCACAATGTGTGCAACCATTGGTCTTGGTTCCTTTCCATTCCACAGCAATCCCGCCTACCTCCCCCTTTCCATCTTCAATCCATATTCCTGCATATCTCCCCTACCAATATGCTATGGTCCATGCTATCCTAGAATCAACTGGTCAATAAACAAGAATGGCTTCAAATACAGAAAATATATGTATATATGTGTTCTAAGCAAAATATTGAGATGAAATATATTTCAAACTCCCAGATTGACGATCAATGAGAGTGAAGTATGTGGTAATTTTGATGTGTTCCAATTTCTTTTTCTATACCTTGTTCCTTTAACACCTATGTTTCTTTGTGTTTAATTACATTAAATATTATTTCTAATTTATGTACTCTACATATGTACTTGTTCATAGTCATGGTGGTACCCAAATCCAAACTGTCCTTCTGAAGGAAAGAAGAAAGATGCTGATTACTGCCTTGAGCAAGCCATTCACAGATCAAATAAAATAAAACGAAAGCAAAAGAAAGGAAATTGCATCTATCTTTTAGACTTTTTTTTTGGGAAACTGTTGTTAGCTCTGCATTTTAGTATGCTTTATAGATATTTACATATAGGTGTTTATATGATTACAGAATAAATCCTTTGAATAGTTATCAAATCTTCACAAAATTATCAACAATCTACAAAATTGTCAACCATTTTCACTTTCCGACATTCATAATATAATTGCCTAACTCATTGTCAAGTAGTAATCTGTTCTCCTTCAGATTTTCCTCACAACATTCAAGTTTTTTTAAAGGACAAAAAAAAATACTATATTTAAAACAGCATCATCTGCTTATGTGGCGGTATATAAAATTTTTACAAATTTTCCTACCCAGCCCAACAAAAAAACTATATTAGCAGCTGCCTATCGGCTACTTTGTTGTGCACAAATTCAGTCCAACTGCTAGTCTTTACAATAGAGAGAAAAATACAATTGAGCAGCAGCCTCCTCTCGGCTCATCAGACTCTATTTCCTCCGGTTTGGCAAGCATGAAAAATTATAGAGGTGAACACAAAACAATATTTTCGCTTGTGTCCCTTGGCCATAACCCAATTAAAAACCTACCAACGCCGTATACTTTTTCCTCATATCCCCCCCACAAAAAAAAACCAATACGTTATTTTACAATTAAATCCGCTGCAGAGTTGGAGGGATGGAAATCCTGTTCCATATATACATCGGCTGGAAAGCTTTCGCGATTCCTCCCTAATTTCTCAGCTTGCAGAGAAATAATAAAGCAATTAATTAATTAATTGGGACCCCAACAGCTGAGATACATGACATGTCGCAGTGCCTCCTCAGACTGCTTTCTTCTTTGGTAATGAAGATCGGCGGATTCTTCAGATTGAGGTTTGCATGAAGAGAAGAATCCAAGCGCTACAGCAGAAGATGGAGCAACAAATGATAAAGACGATAGCTTCCGCTTTAAACCCTCTTCCCTCAAAGCCCTTGTAAAATCTTTTGAACTCATTTTTCCCTTCTTTCTCAGATGAAAATCTTGAATAGCAAGTAAAATAAGAGATAGAGATAACAGATGATATCTGATTTTGTTTAGCAAAACTGAGGATGTGAGCAAGATTAAAAAGAGTTGCAAGTGGAGTTGGGTGGCACAAAACCACCGGCCACCCTCAGTTTCACTTAAATCCCCTTTCTAACGGCGCCCTATACCAGGATTTGAATTCCAGTAGTTTTCCGACATAGAAGGAAGCCAGCGGGATTGTATTCTAAGTGGTTTTGTGTGCGGCCCGCCGGCCTGCAAAGCACATCGTTTTTATGGTATCCTCTATGAACATCCCATCTATATGGTTCCGAATTCTGTGGGTTGGGCTGTTTTATATGTACTTAGTTCAACTGAAACAACACTTTATATAATTTTTCTTTCGAAAATCACGGGCACCTCGATTCCCTACAAATAAACAAAACTATATAGATTCAGCACTTCGAATTATTTAATGCATACGTCCTGTTCTTTACGCCGATAGATGTTTCTATAGGGAAAAGACACAATAGGTGAGATAGTATTTGTGCATTTAAAGTTAAATATTTTTAAAAGTTTAGTAGTAGTAGTTGTGGCTTTAAGGTTGTTAGTTTTACTATAAGTACTAATAATTGAACGAAATGTGTCCTTTACATTTAAAAAGCAACCAATTATGTGATGCCACATCAGCCCACCAACAAAACATGACTTAATACACACTTATTGGTCCACACTTTCTTTTGGGGAACTATTTGACACCTCAACAAAAAGTATGTTGATGTGGCATCATATTTGATGATGTGGCCTTGAAACCTCAGTTATAAGCAAGGGCCTTGCCAAGTAAGCTACTGTAAAAATTTTAGAATGATTCGAAATTGCCACGTATGATTTTGAGAGGCGTGGAGTTAAGGTGCTCAACTATTGGGTCCTCTCCCCTATGTGGGAAGAGGTTGCAGCGGTAGTTGGACAGTGGAGATCATAAGGGTGACCATTCAGTGGATATATCTACCGTTTATATTAGACGGTGGAGATCAGAAGGGTGACCATTCAATGAACCTTCACTCATTCAATGAATCTTCATTGCAGGGTGACAAAACAATTTCATCCGTAGCATAAAACTAGAAATGGGACTTACATGTTCAATTGTATATCCATAGTTTTATTATTATATGATTAGTAACTAAGTAAGGCAGGTTTACTAATGCATCCCTTAGATACAATTTTCTAAATTATTTGTCCAATCATTTCAAAGAATTAAAAATTTCCAACAACAATACAATAGTTCATTATTTTTTTATTTAATTATTTAAAAAATATCATTTATTTATTATTTGATTAATCTACGTTATGAACAGACAGTGAATGAAATAATGATTTAAAAATTTATTGAATTTTCAAAAGATGTACATTTAGGGTTGAGATGCTATCAAAAAGTCTTCACCGTATTCTTGTATGTATTTACTGAGTGTTGATTTTGTTGCCAAAAGTCTCAATTGCATTCATAACTATATTTATTTCAATGTCGTGTGATATGAAAGCAAATCTGTACAGCAAGATTTCCTGATGCATTCTTATCTTTTCAAATTTCTTTGAGGTTTTTTTCTTATGAACTGTTCTTGAAAACTATTGTAGAATTCCTCCATGAAACTGTAGGAATTGCTAGGTTAGGAAGGCCGAGCTATGGTATGATCTGAACACTTATCATGTGTTGCTGCAAAAATAAGGTGTGCCAAACCTAGTACTGGAATGCAATGTTTATTGATTTGAGCTTGGAGATAGATGAAGTTAATTCCTTGCAGGTGCACTCCAGTCATTTACCCGTGTAGAGTCAATTGTTCTCGATTTAAAATAGTCTAATCTAAATTTTTGAGGACATTCGCAATGACTTCAACGGCCATTGCAGGTAGTGGAGCTGTGACAGTAGCTCTTTCTCTAAGAAAACCCATTAAATTCATCCCTCGTCATTATTTCTATGGTTAGTTTAGAATTCTATAAATTAGGGATCCCTTCCTTTATAAACAAATAAGGTGGAATAGGGTGGAACATGAAGGATGAGAGAGAACACACATGAGGGTGTGAGGATACATTTTATCAGATTATATCCATGAGAAGAGCTTATTCAAGAGGTTACTATAGTAATGCAATTATGCTATTTTCCTTACATTTGAGTGTAAATTTCTAACATTTAGTTTGTATTTATACTGATTTCTCGCATTGGTATAATCTCGAGCCCTTTTCTAAGCAGGTTGAGTACCTTCAAGCATGGCATGATAGTCCATGCTTTCAATAGCAGTAACGAAGGGCTCACGTTTGAAGGATAGTTCATTTTGTCTTTATTGTAGGATGTTAAGGATCAATTAAAAACTTATTAACAGTGCTCGCCAACAGAAAAGAGAAATCAGACCTTTACAAAGTAACCCCATGTGGACACCCAAAATTTTATTCCTTCTTTTAATTAGTAAGATACTAAAAAGGAAAATCCCCATTTGCATTCTATTTTAAATGGCATTCAGATTTAACCAGCGTGGAGCTTATAAGATGAACTTTGCTAATAGAAAGTGACAAATGTGATTCCCATGGGTTTCCACAAACACAAAAACAAAGATGGGAAAAAATACAATGATTTCAAAGGAATCCACATCAATACCTGATCAAAATCATTTCGTTTGGCCACTCCATCCTAGAACCCAAGGCAAAGCAGACTACAAAAGCTATAAGAGTTCAAACTATTATATCATGTACAATCTAGTCCTGTGTGGCGAACATCGGAATGAACAACCCATCAAAATTTATGAATTCCTCAGGTTTTACAGAACATGTTTCCTGTCCTCCTCCGTTTTGAGAGCTCTAAGTCATCAGCACTATACTCTAGGGCTATGGATCCCTCTGTGCCTTCTCTATGCTTAGTTGATGGATTTATCCCATATTTTGCAACCCCAAAATTTGTTATTTTATCCCTGAGATTCCTATTGAGAAGAACATTGCTACTCTTCAAATCTCTATGGACATTGCCTATCTTCTCGTGAATGCGGTCAAGACCAATTGCTACATCCAGAGCAATTTGTAATCTTGTTCTCCATGTAAGACCTGAGAAACCCATCTTCAGAATGCCAGATGGCTTTTGAAGCCACAAATCTAAGGACCCATTCTCAACATACTTATAAATCAAATAGATTTGCCCCTCAGAAGCCATGTAGAAGCCCTACAATTTCACCAAGTTGTCATGCTCCACCTTCTGCAAGGACTTCAACTCATGAGACACATCCCCATTCATCTGCTTGATAACAACTTCTTTGCCATTGATTGTGCCTCTCTAAACAAAGCCTGCAATATGGAACACAGGACAGAAATTTTGTGTTGCTTCCCTTACAACTTGAGGGGAACACAAAATTGGCTTGCATGCACCACTACCCACAAGTTCTGATTTTACACCCATTTCTACGTTAATTGACTGTAACTTTGGTGGCAGATTTTTCTCCACTCTAGAGGCTTTTGCAAGTATTGAAGCCTTGTATATAATCTGAAAGATTACTCTAGCAGCCACCATTCCCAAAGCAGCAATGTAGAGGCCTATTAAAAGGCTCTCATATGAATCATCTAGTGAACTTGTAGGACTTGGCTTGACATTGGGCTCTGAAAGAGAATCATGTAGAAGAGGTCTTTGAGCTTGGACATGGATTGCATGATTAAAGAGTTAAATGTATTACATTTTTCGCAGGAGAGACCTAAAGCGGTGTGCTCGCACAGCGGTAGATTATGTTGTATGTAGCGTAAGATGGAGACATGGAAGTGAGAAAGGCAATTCCCAGATTACAGAACTCTCACATGACTACTTTCCATCATAAAAACATAATAGCCTGCATAGAGTTGGGAAAACAAACAAGATTCCTTTCTGTCATAGCATAGATCTGTGATTTGAGATGTCAACGATTTGAGATGCCACTTATGACAATGAGTGAGATAGTAGAGGGAAAAAGGGAAAATGGCAAAGAACTAAAATGACACGTAGGCTTTGCAAACACATCTTTATCCACATGTTACAACTGCATGTATGCCATGCCTGCAAATGCAGAGTGCTGGGATGGGACAGGTGTCAAGATAAAAGTTTCTAGCTTTGGCTACGTATAAAGGACAATAAAAACAAAATAAGATTCAAGTAATAAGGGAGAGGGACCAGTAGCCACACACCCTAACTTCGTGCACATCAAGCACATAGTTAGACATGTCAAATTTTGACGATTTTTTTTGGGTTTTTCCGTATGCGAGTGAAGAGCTTAAAGCTATTCTTTCAGCGTCTGGGCATTTCTACATTTCCCTGGATGACACGTTATGTGCACATGGGTCGAAAAAGTGTCATTTCAACATGTCGCCCCATACATGCGCACCGATGTGCCGATAACCTCTCGCCATGGCCCCCCAAAAAATTTCCAAGTTCACTAAAAAGGCAACATACTTGATCATTTTTATAGTCACGGAGCATTAGAAATATGTTTATTAACACCCCACCATAAATCACATTGGTGGGGCCTTCAAACTTCCCCGCCCCCTTCCTAAACTTCCCCGCGCCCATCTAAGGCACAACATGCATGTTAACGTGTTTGCTTAGGCGCGGACGGGAAACAACATTAAATCCGTTCAATATTCATTCGGGTCCGAATACATATTCCACTTTCCACCGAAAAGTTAATCATTGTACCGACTACTTTCCCTGTTCTCCACGGTGCGATTGAAATGCGAGGGTTTTTTGCATCCGCTGGCTGTCGCTCTCCATGCAGATACGTCTCCGTGCAAGTAACGAGCAAACAGCATCTCTCCCCATGTGATTTCAGCTTTGCGGTGTTTATACAATCATTTATCTTCGTTTTTCTATCATGCTACCTGTGATTTGGGTACTGCTATGTAATTTACTTTCAATTTTTCATTATTTTGTCTGAAGCAACCCTTGTCTTGTGATAATTCCACTGTATAGAAGAATATATTGTTGTATAATGATGTTTTTTGTTATACATACAAATGGGGTCGTATATTTTTATGGGTATATATTTTTTAGTGTTCATTGTCAACGGTTAAAGGTTTCATTATTTTGTCTTCGTGATAATTTTACTGTACAAAAGAATATACTGTTATATAATTAAGGTTTTTGGTTATACATACAAATGGTTCTGATATTTTGATGGGTATATATTTTTAGGGTTCACTGTCCACGGTTAAGGGTTTCATTATTTTGTCTTGTGATAATTTCACTGTACAGAAGAATATACTGTTGTATAATGATGGTTTTTTGTTATACATACAAATGGGGTCGTATATTTTTATGGGTATATACTTTTTAGTGTTCATTGTCAACGGTTAAGGGTTTCATTATTTTGTCTTCGTGATAATTTTACTATACATCGTTTATCTTCATTTTTATATCATGTTACCCGTGATTTGGGTACTGCTGTGTAATTTACTTTCGATTTTTCATTATTTTGTCTGAGGCAACCCTTGTCTTGTGATAATTTCACTGTACAGAAGAATATATTGTTGTATAATGATGGTTTTTTGTTATACATACAAATGGAGTCATATTTTTATGGGTATATACTTTGTTCATTGTCAACGGTTAAGGGTTTCATTATTTTATCTTGTGATAATTTAGACTGTTATATAATGAGAATTTTTTTTTTATACATACAAATGGGTTCGTATATTTTAATGGGTATATATTTTTGAGGGTTCATTGTCAACGATTAAGGATGTCATTATTTTTGAGGGTTCACTGTCAACATATCTGGTACTGATTATACATATGTATACATATCTGTATACATATCTACATATCTATATACATATCTAGAAATACTTTCCATCACACCGTTGAGAACAGGGAAAGTAGTCGGTAAAATGATTAACTTTTCGATGGAAAGTGGAATATGTATTCGGACCCGAACGAACATTGAATGGATTTAATGTTGTTTCCCGTTCGTGCCTAAGCAAACACGTTAACATGCATGTTGTCCCATAAATCATGTCTGTTAAATCATTCAATATATTAAATCATGTCTGTTAATGTAATATATATATAGTGGGTTCAGAAGGACAGGCATTTGGCCACTAAATAATGCTACTGTTACAGTTCCTAATGCTGCTGAAACTATTTCTAATGCTGATGTGATGTTGTTTCCAATGCTGGTGATGTTGTTTCCAATGCTGTTGATACAGTGTCTAATGTTGTTGATACAATTTGTAATATGGAAGGTCTTAGTTTGCCAATCCTGTTGATACATTGTCTAATGTTGTTGATACAATTTGTAATATGAAACGTCTTAGTTTGCCAAGTCAAGTTAACCAACCAGAATGGATGGCTGAAGCTGCTAGAAACATGGGGATACAAACATTAGTATCTGTTAATATGAAGTTAATGTTTCTGTTAATAGGGTTTCATTATATGAATGTTTCGAATGTTTTCAATCTTACAGCTTTGTCTCATTAATAATTTTACAGTCAGATTCTTCCTAGTTTTGTCCGAATAATATTTATTAATTATTGTTACATTAAATATTTACAATTGTTTTACTATGTTGTAATATAATACATTGAGAGTTTCATTTTATATAATCTATCCAGGGTTTATATAAAAACCTTCTACATATATTCGGATTAGACTGTTAATGTACTGTATATATATACAAGTCTATCTATATATACATGTCTATCTACATACATATGTATATCTATAGACGTGTTTATAGATAGACATATGTATATCTCTATACATTTCTGTATACATATCTCTATACATATCTACATATCTATAGACATATGGAGATCTATAGACATATGTATATTGATATACATATGTATATGTATCAACATATGCAACGTAGACAATGGAAACATTTCAAGCTGGTCCTTAACATTTCAACATTTTAGAAATATAGATATACATGTTCGAAAGATTACTCCAATTTGTTTGCTAAATTTTACATATTTTCCAGTTGTTTGTTGCATGTGTAAATTCATTGAATGGATTATACATATCTATAATGATGTCTAATCTATTTTCAGTCATTGCACTAAGGATGCCATTTTTTCTACAATTCACTTCTGGTACTGATTATACATATGTATACATATCTACATATCTGTATACATATCTATTTACATAACTGTATATCTATAGACATATGTATATTGATAGACATATTTATATACATTTCTATATCTATAGATAGACATATGTTTATTGGTAGACATATGTATATGTATAGACATATGCAACCTAGACAGTGTTAACATTTCAGTCTGGTACTTAAGATTTCAACATTCAAACTGAACAATCAAATTCAATTCTGCTTATCATATCATCGAATACAATAGCTTCTACGCATTTAATCAAATTCAAACTCAACAACCAATTTCAATGCATTCCTTTTTCAAATTCGCATCCATTATAAGAGGAACATTATGCAACGTAGACATTGTTTTTAGCATAAATTTCCTGAAGGATCAATGCAAAACCTGTCTGGTACTTAAGATTTAAGAATTTTACAATGCAGCACATCTATATGCTAGAAAATGTTGAAACCCTTAAACGTTTATAATGCACCCTCAAAAATAAGTACATGTCATAATATTTAATATTATATACATACAAATATATGAATACATGTATTTCTATATGTGTGTGCATAAATTATATAAATTTGAACACGTTATGTTTGTAGTCCATATGTTTAGGAAATGGATGGGTAAGTTCGAAGTCTCCACCAAATTGATTTATGGTGGAGTGTTAATAAACATATTTCTAATGCTCCGTAACTATAAAAATGATCAAGTGTGTTGACTTTTTAGTGAATGTGGGATATAAATGATATATACACATATATAGATACATGTAAATTTTTATTATGTATACATATATGTATATGTATCACTATATATGTCTGCAATATATAGTTCTATTATTGCACTGCTTGAATTTATTTGGATGATTTGATGTTTGTTCGTTACTACCCGGATGACTACCCGGCATATAATTTTTATGATTGCAGACATGTGAGAGGTTTGCAGAGCACCTTGCATTGCGAACTCTCTATGAAGGTAAAGTCTTATAAGGCTTTACTTGCATCACTGGATGACGAATTGTACTATGCATTTGTGTTTGTTAACACACCACTATTCATGGAATATTTTGCTCTGATGGCTCCGATGGAATATTTTGCTGTCATGCCTTATTATATACAGTCTTCTTTTTCAATACTATGTGATTATTTAAAATAATATGCCTGAATGCAGTTCATATTTTCTTTTGCAAATGCGTGAGATTATTTGGATGATTTGATGTTTGTTCGTTACTACCCGGATGACTACCCGGCTTTTGATTTCTATGATTGTAGGCATGTGAAAGGTTTGTAGAGCACCTTGCAAGGCGAGCACTCGATGAAGGTAAAGTCTTATAAGACTTTACTTAAAACACTAGTTGACGAATTGTACTATGCAATTGTGTTTGTTAACACACCACTACTCATGGAATATTTTGCTCTGATGGCTCCAATGGAATATTTTGCTATCATGCCTTATTATATACAGTCTTCTTTTTCAATTGTTATATTTTGGTCAGTTCAATTTAATGATTTTGTTTTATGATGTATGTTCGTTATTGCCTCGATTGTCATTTATATGTTTGGAGGCATACAACGATGGTCAATGCTTTCATAAACACCTTCGATTGGGTTTAATCAAATCAGGTAAAGTCTTATAAGACTATACTCGGGTAATGACCCACTAGGCTTTAGGTTTTTCTTCATACTGGTTTTATGTTCTTTTCAATCATTTTCCTTTACTAAACTTTAATTTATAATATTTTAATTTACAATACTTTTATTTAAGTTCCTTTGAATAGTTTAAATTTCCTTGTAGTACCATGCTGACAAACCATTCAAGTCTTTTTTTTTTCAAAAATAATTAGAGTTGCAAACATATAAACATAATTAGAGTTTCAAAAATAATTAGAGTTACAAACCATTCAAGTCTTGTAGTACCATGCTGACAAACATGAGATCAACACATAGATATTTCAGAAATAACTATTTAACTCTTGATTTTTTTTCTAAAACAGTTGCAAACATATAAACATTACATCAATCTGTTCCTTTTTTCACAAAATATTACATAATGATATGACTAAATCAGATGTACACATAGAAAATTCAGTAATGTCAACTATCTCCATCCAAAAAATAGTTCTTCAATTCTCCATAAATCCAGGAAAAGGCATAGGCTGTTCAGGTTCTGTAGCAGCACATTCATTTGCAATCTGAGTTAAAGTCTATAGTGATGCAGCAATCTGGGCAAACAAAGCCTGATTAGAATCTCCATTTACAAGCAACTCATTTGAGCTTCCTGGGCTAGACCCTGCCTGCAGATTGCTTAGAGCTACAAAGGCTGGGCTCAAGATGGCAAACATGTCCATTAGAATGGGATGTTGCCTGGGTAGAGGAGAATTCGGGGTACTCAATGGTCTATCATTTGCTGATTTTTTCCCTTTCTTTTTTGTTGTCTTCATCCCTAGAGCACTCTTTGCCTGCTCACGCCGAATTTCCTTCTCCCGTTTTTCCCCTGCCACTCTTTGTTTTTTTAACACTCTTTCCAATTTTTTTCTCTCTTTCTCTTGTTGTTGGGCTTTTTTTTCTGCTTTCCTCTCCAACATTTGTTCCTTTTTCCGCAGCTGCAACTCTTCTTGACAAGCTTTCTCCCTCTCTTGTTAGTTGAGCATTTGAATGTATGCATCGGATGTTAAGATCTGGGACTGCCTACTTAAACGTAGTACCCCAGTCTTATTCTTACCACCCCTTGCATGCACCCTTCGAACCGGGAGCTTAAGAAATTAACTAATTGGCTGTGGCTGAAACTCACTATCTTGGGTGCAAGGCACATAATCTGGTTCTAAATCACCTATGCATTCTTCTTCTTCTGCAATGTCCTTGTTTTGTGGATCCCAATTTGATGCAGTAGTAAAGTAGTGTATGATATCAGATGGATCATGATCTAGTGGTGAAGGCATGGAAAGGCCAACATCCACCTGACTAAAATTTGTTTGTATCCCCATGTTTCTAGCAGCTTCAGCCATCCATTCTGGTTGGCTAACTTGACTTGGCAAACTAAGACCTTCCATATTACAAATTGTATCAACAGCATTAGAAAATCTATTAGCAGCATTAGACAGTGTAACAGCAGCATTAGAAACAACATCACCAGCATTAGGAAGTGTAACAGCAGCATTGGAAACAACATCACCAGCATTAGGAAGTGTAACAGCAGCATTGGAAACAACATGACCAGCATTAGGAACTGTAACAGCAGCATCGAAAACAGCATCACCATCATTATGAACTGTAACAACAGCATTATCAATACTTTCAACAGCATTAGGAAGTATAACAGTAGCATTAGAAATCATTTCAGCAGCATTAGAAAGTATTTGACTTCTTGTCATTTCAGTGCATTCTTCTTGTACTTCCATTGGATTTTGTACACTTCCACTTTTATTGTATGTTTTGATGAATTCCTCAACTTGTGCATCTGAATATCCAGCTAATTGCAAGAAGGATTCAACTGCAATTATCTCGGCATCCTCTTCCACTGCGAAGGCCTAATTCTTTGCTGCACTGCCCATAGAATCTTCACTGTCTTCATTTGATACTTGGAAGCCATCACTTGGCCTCATGTCTTCTTGAAGCGTAGACCTATTCAGTGGCCAAATGCCTAACCTTCTGAACCCACTAATTATATTAGCAGGGGTCAAGGCCTACTTGAATGCCTTGCTAGCAAGAGTGGCCAACTCTTCTCTTCCAATTTATATTTGCGGGTGGCTAGCCATCCATGCAAACCTTTGCTTTTTGAAATAGTTTTTGAATGGTAAAAAAATACTCACATCTAGTGGCTGCAATATATGGCTTGTATGTGCTAGGAGGGTGATGAGGTCAATCCCTAAATGACGTGCTTCCTCGATGGTCTTGAAGGCAACATGGCTGTCATGACCATCAAAAATTAGAAGAGCTCTGTTGGTAGGTGAAACCCCTCTGGGGATAGATGAAGCAAAATGCTGCAGCCAATTCAGAAATAATTCTTTAGTCATCCACGCATGTTCTTGAGCTATCATGCATGCACCCGGCTCACAATTGGCTATGTAGTTTTTGATATGCCTTTTGGATTTAAATAGATAAAAATCAGGTATACTGCAACCCGATACACTAACACATGCCAAAACAATAATCCACTTCCTACTTTTTGAGATGAGGTGGGGCACACAACGAGATCCCAATTTTGCTATTACCCACATTCCACAGTTCCTGCCAGCTTGTACCCCAGTTTCGTCGCAGTTCCATATTCTGCTAGACCCATACTTAAGTGTTTTGTGAAGATTTTCTTAAATTGTCGTAGAATGAATTTACTATGCTTGGCCTTAGCATAATGGCTCTATCGGTATCCACACCCTGTGCAGTGTGGATAGTTAGATTTGGATGCCTTTTCCTAAATCTCTCCCACCATGACCTCCCTGGCATCCCATCTGTGAAAGGATTTGGCCTAGACTGAATGACCTCTGTCACAGTAGATTTTAGCTATGAAATTTCAAGCCCATGGCCTATGTCGGCCATGTCCTTGCACCATTGAACTATTTCTTCCTCTTCCTCATCAGTCAGGATGGTTGGTGGCCCCCTGCGTTTGGTGCTCGTGAGACCTAGTAACCAGGCCCTCAAACTGCTAGCAGACACTCTCCATTTCTTTATAGCTGCTCTGATTGACATATGTTTATCTTTGACATCAGCCATAGCACTTTGGATGTCATTGTTTGTCCATATACTTCTGTTCAACTTTGAAGAACCTGTTTCCACAGCAGTAGTTTGAAGGCAATTTGTATTGGTTTCCAAATCCTCTGTATGTGCGGAGGGAAATATACATTCCACTGGAACATGATCTGGTTCTGTGGTATGTGTATCTTCGTCCCCCTACATCATGTTAGGAAACTTGCACCCCTAGGTTTTCTGCCTGTCCTCCTTCTAGAAGTTCTCCTCCCCTTTTTACCTCGAGCCATAAGTATCTATACACCTGCAAGAAATGCAAACATCATCAATACCAGAAGTGATATGTAGAAAAAATGGCATCCTTAGTGCAATGACTGAAAAGAGATTGAAGCATCATTATTACAATGGCGGACGACAACCATCACTTGTTCCATTTTGTAGTGTTTCAATGTGTTCCATTTTAGACTGTATTATCACCTCAATCTGGTTTCATCATTATGTACAGAGATGTATAGATATACACGTGTATACAGATATGTAGATATGTATACAGATAAGTATAGAAATGTGTATAGATATACAGATATGTATATAGATATGTAGATATGTATACATATGTATACAGCTATGTATAGATATACACATGTGTATACAGATATACATTTGTCTATCTATGTACATATGTCTGTAGATATGCATGTGTATATATATAGACATATATATATATATATGAGACATTAACATACATGATTTAATCTATTGAATGATTTAACAGACAACATGCTGTTGGATCTAGGGCATACAACTGAGAGGGGGGGGTGAATCAGTTGTATAAAACTTCTTGTCTTTCAAACACTTAACTCACTGTTGTTAGTTAGCAGCATATCAAATAATCATCCATGGAAGCATAATACATAAACACAAGAGCAGATAAGCATCAACACATTGAACACCAAGATTTTGACGTGGAAAACCCGGTTAAGGGAAAAACCACGGGGTGATTAACCCAAGAATTATTCTCTGTTAGAAGAATAAAGAAAAATGAATGGCACATGCCAATAAGGGCTCACTGCCCGAGCACACTGCTCACAAAGAGGCCCACTGCCTACAAGGAGACACACTGTCTACAAAGTGATGAAAATCACAGTCTTGAACTGGAGAATGACATCTCTACCATGTCCGGATCAGTTCCAATTAAGCCCAACAATCTCTGCTCTGCCTTTCGCACGTTTCTTCGCTATACCATACTCATCCTCACACCACACACTGAAATGAACTCACAAACTGTTATTTATACAAGACATCGACTTAGGAATAAACATCTAAGTCGGCAAACAACCATAGGAGTATCCGCAAGATGAATAACACATCCGGTCGGCCATCACAAGAACATTCGCAGGATGAACAACTCATCCGGTCGGCTACACAGAGCAAGAACTTCATCCGGAAGAATAACTTCAATTCCGGGCTCTACCATCAATGCGGACCAACAACACAACCTAAACAAGATCCAAGAACCTTCACAAGCCTGTCTGAATGTCCGGATACTTCCGCACTTCCTCTGCTTACTGGGATCTCTTGTCTTCCTCATCCGGAACTTCAAGAACACAGTCTGTCGCCACTATCATAATGCAAGAGGTACTTCCGGACCTTCAAATCATACACAAATCAGGATGACACATCACAAGGACATCCCAAACACTCCTTCCAATCCGCAGATTAGGGTGATACAATTCCGGACCTCACCGGACCTTTTTGTGATCCTCTGTCACCTCCGGATACTTGCCGGACCCGGTTCTATACCGGCAGCCACAACTCCTTCAGGTCTTCATGCGGACCTCTGAAATCTTAACTGTA
Source organism: Cunninghamia lanceolata (assembly GCA_027924645.1). NCBI lineage: Eukaryota > Viridiplantae > Streptophyta > Pinopsida > Cupressales > Cupressaceae > Cunninghamia > Cunninghamia lanceolata. Next base: position 1,846,299 of record BSBN01000281.1, on the reverse strand, counting down.
GCATCTCAAGACTCATATCTACTAACCCTTTAATCCGCATCCTCCGGTTCTCATTCTATACAGTACATTTACCTTCTTCTCATCACTGTTCTTCACTGTTCCTGACTGAGACTAATTTTCTCAATATCCTCAGCGCACAGCTCATCAAATCCTTCTTGTTAATGCAATATGAGTATGTTGACATCAATGACAACACTGGATAACCTCATACTTGCAACACATGCATGGTAACGTGTTTGCTTAGGCGTAGACGGGAAACAACATTAAATCCATTCAATGTTCATTGGAGTCCAAATACATATTCCACTTTTCATCAAAAAGTTAATCATTTTACCGACTGCTTTCCCTGTTCTCAATAATGCGATGGAAAGTATTTCTAGATATGTATACAAATATGTAAATATGTATGCAGATATGTAGATATGTATACAGATATGTAAATATGTATACAGATATGTAGATATGTATACATATATGTATACATGTATATAGCTATGTATACATATGTATAATCAGTACCAGATATGTTAACAATGAACCCTCAAAAATAATGACACCCTTAATCGTTGACAATGAACCCTCAAAAATATATAACCATTAAAATATACGAACCCATTTGTATGTATAAAAAAAAACCCTTATTATATAACAGTCTATTATTCTGTACAGTGAAATTATCACAAGACAAAATAATGAAACCCTTAACCGTGGACAATGCAGTAAAATTTAGCAAACAAATTGGAGTAATCTTTCGAACATGTATATCTATAATTCTAAAATGTTGAAATGTTAAGTACCAGCTTGAAATGTTTATATTGTCTACGCTGCATATGTCTATACATATACATATGTATATCAATAGACATATGTCTATACATATACATATGTCTATCAATATACATATATCTATAGATATACAGATATACAAATATACAGATATATAGGTAAGAATGTCAGTACAAAATATATACCCTTTAAAAAGATGTAGTAAAATTTAGCAAACAAATTGGAGTAATCTTTCGAACATGTATATCTATATTTCTAAAATGTTGAAATGTTAAATACCATCTTGAAATGTTTACATTGTCTACGCTGCATATGTATATACATATATATACATATACATATGTCTATCAAAATACATATGTCTATATATCTACATATGTCTATAGATATACAGATATACAAATATATAGATATATAGGTAAGAATGCCACTACAAAATATATACCGCACAAAAATATACGAAACAATTTGTATGTATAAAAAAAAACCCTCATTATATAACAGTCTAAATTTTCACGAAGACAAAATAATGAAACCCTTAACCGTTGACAATGAACACTAAAAAATATATACCCATAAAAATATACGACCCCATTTGTATATATAACAAAAAACCATCATTATATAATAGTATATTCTTCTGTACAGTGAAATTATCACAAGACAAGGGTTGCCTCAGACAAAATAATGAAAAATCGAAAGTAATTTCACAGCAGTACCCAAATCACGGGTAGCATGAGAGAAAAACGAAGATAAATGATTGTATACCAGTATAGATATGTATACAGATATACATATGTCTATTTATATACATATGCCTATAGATATACATATCTTTATAGATAGACATGTATATATATATATACAATACTTTAATAGTCTAATCTGAATATATATAGAAGCTTTAACAGTCTAATCTGAAAATATACAAAAGCTCTTTATATAAACCCTGGATAGATTATATAAAATGAAACCCTCAATATATTATATTACAACATAGGAAAACAATTGTAACTATTTAATGTAACAATAATTAATAAATACTATTCAGACAAAACTAGGAAGAATATGACTGCAAAAGTATTAATGAGACAAAGCTGTAGGATTCAAAACATTCAAAACATTCATATAAAGAGGTGAAGTAAAGGTGAAGTACCAACCTGAACCTTAATATGGAAGTCTGCAAAATTCCTTTTGGCAGCAGACAAGGTTTGCAGCGCTCCTTGCAGACAGGGTTTGCAACGCTCCTTGAGGAAATTTATGCTTAAAACAATCTCTACGCTACATAATGTTCGTCTTATAATGGATTGATATTTGAAAAAGAAATGCATTGAATTTGGTTGGTGAGTTTGAATTTGAATAAGTGCGTAGAAGCTATTGTATTCGATGTTATGATACACAGAATTGAACTCAGTTGTTGAGATTTGAATTTGATTAAATGCATATGAGCTATTGTATTCGATTGATGTGATTTATAAATCTCTTTTTTTTTAATGTAAATTGGTTTAATTTTATTTTTTTATTAAATAATCTCACTTTTTTTATGTAAACTGGTTTAATTTTATTTTTTTATTAAATAATTGTCTAGATGGGGAGCCTGATACCATTATGTGTTTGTGCAAGCGCAAGTGGATGTGATAGCAAGTATGGGAGAATGTGACAGCAAGTGGGGGGATGTGATAACAAGTATGGGAGAATGTGTGATTAACAACCTTTTGGGATTGGGGTGGTGTGTGTTTATGGTAGCTTAGGTACCAATAGCTGTGCACAAAAATATGTGAATATGACCAGTTTGACTTTATTTGATGTCCATATGAGTGGTTTTTTATAAACATGACATATTGTAATAAAAACAATAAAATGTATATTTAAATTGGAAGTTCTCATATTTGCATCATGTTGGCTTGAAAATGCAAGTGGAAGAGCATGTGTATTATTTTTTTGCAATGGTAAATTACTCATGTAGTTGTGAACATGTATTGGTGCATATGTGCTAATTTACTAGGTATTCTATTTACATGTAATGGTTCAATATAAAAAATTTATTGGGGGGTAGGGTGCACAAAAACATAGCGGTTATTGGGGCGTGGGCAGCTACTGGCCCCTCTCCCTTATGTGGTAGTGGCTTTTAGTTGAATTTTTATGAACATCCGATTACTCTGTGAGTTTTTAGTTGAGTTTATATAGACATTCCAATGTGTTATGCAATTCATAAAGTTTTTGTCATAGATGTTCTGGTTGTTCATGTTTTATTTTTTCACTTACCCAAATATTGAAATAGTCACCTTTTTCGAATTTCATTTTTTCCCTCGCTGTAATAATTATTATTTTTTTTTTTCACTAAAATGTTGTAAATTGCTTTTAATTTTAATTGTTTTTAGAGGTCTAATGCTTGGAATGCTTCTAAGTTTTATTTTAAACTCATCCAAAAATGCAACTGCTCTAAAATATATATTTTTTTTTTTTGGAAAAATCCAAATGCTTTAATGGTTCTTAGGCTAAGTTGTGGAGAACATAAATTAGAATTTTTTTAGTTTTACAGGAAGTACAGGGCACGAAACTGTTTAAAGAAACCTTTAAGCATATAAAGCCCCACTTGACAGTAGATGCTTATTCGGTGTGGAAAAACTTCAGCCCCACCTAACCTCCAGAACATATGGAAGTTTTGTACTAAAACATATTCTGCTCTCTCCTTTTTGCTTGGGATTGTTTTGTTCCCTGTAGCCACATCCACCAACATTTCAAAGACTGCCCATGCACTAAAATAGGAGCAGCTGCCCCCTTCATGAGACACTTCCCCTTACCAAAAAAATGCATTTATCCTTCCTTTCTCCTTGTTATTTAACTTTGTAAATCTTAGAGCATAATATGTGCCAAAGTGACATTTGAACAATCCTTGAACCTCCTATGGTTGCAAATGCTAGTTATATTAAAATTTAGTTAGAGTGAGATAATTTTGGGATTGAATGAGTTTGAGTTTTAATAAAGAAATTTCTTATAGCAAGTATTATTCATTAGACATGTTTTATTATTATTTATTATTTTTAATATTTTTTGTTTCATGTTGTTGTAATGTTGTATTTCTTCATTATTGAGTCATAATGAGTTTGAGAAGAACATGTATTATTATTATTATTTCTATTAGTCCATTAACATTAAGTTAATGCCTATAACAATGTTTGTTTAATATTTTATTATCCAATGACAATATATATATATATGAAATAAAATTTTAAATACAAGAATTTGAGATTTAAATTTCTAAATTTTAAATACAACATATCAATTTGGTTTGATTAGATGGAATTTCATAGGTAACGTTGGACAACAAAACCAAAATTATTCAAAATATATATTTTATAGTTTGTTTTGTAGGGATTTTCTCTAGACATTTTTTGAGATGGTCCTCTGTTGCTTACGTAGGCTTACATACATATTTTTCCATACGTTGATATCTCTGAAATGAAAATGCAAGGAATATTCGTAGATTTGACAAACTTCTTACTCTTGACATTAATGTGAAGATGAGTCCTTGTCGTTTAGTGTTTCCAAAGTCTATTGTTGTTTTGTTATAGTTAGACCTTGTGTTTTGTGGATTGTAAGTGCCCAAGCCATTTTTAATGGGATTTATCGGCAGTAACCTCATGTTACTAGAGCAATTGGAACCATTTTTTTCATTTGTGTTCTATGCAAGACCAATGTACCGTTGAAAGTTAACAACAACAAATAGAGGTAGATTTGGTGGCTTGCTTTCATTTCTATATAGAATAGCAATTAATTTGCCAAGTGCACCATTGAAAAGTCCAGCTGCAACACACAAATTTGTATTTAGCATAACTTGTCCAACGCACAATAACACCTTTGTTTGTAGTTGTTCATCATCTAAATTTGAATGTAATATGCTCCTTTTTGTTTAGCAATGCAACGTGCTATTGGTTTGTCCAATGCTTTTAACATTTTTTGTTATGTGTTTCAACCAAATCATTTGTTGCAAAAAAATGTATGGATGATGAAAATGTATCTTGTTCACTAGAAGATAGGTTGTCATTGTTGTGTGACAGGAGTAGTTGTCAGTCTACCTATGTTGCCTCAACATTCCTTATATTTTGAAGGAGGTTGTGAAATATTATTCAGGTAGGTTCATCTCTTGTTGTCAAAAACGTATGTTCAATGTGACTATTGTCTAAAAGCTTCTCCAAAGTGTTGTCCCATATGATGATCTAACATACATTGGAATGTCATGTACTAGTGGTAATTGTCCTAGGTCACCAATAAGCACAATAGAGCGTCCACCAAATGGGCTTTGCTTGTGGTATGGGAATGCTTCACGTAGTCTATTGTCAATGCGTTCTAACAACCTTGGTCCAATGAAGCTCATTTAATCAATTAGAATATATTGAATTCATGAAATACATGCTTTCTTGGAAAGTTGATAAAATTTGACCTTGAAGAGGGTTCATCTCTTTTATTGGTATGTGAAGTGTTGAATTAATAGTTGATGCATTGATATTGAAAGTAGCAACACTTGTTGGGGCAAGCAAAAGTAGTTCTTTCCATGGGTACATTTATGGAGATTGCATTTTGAATGCTATTAATCAAGTATGATTTCCTTGTTCCTGCAGTAGCTTGTATGATCATTAGAAGTGGTGGTTGCCTTCCAGCCTAATTAGAAAGGTTCACAATAATATTTAATGCATTTTATTGCTCTAAAAAAATCTTTCCCGTTGCAATAAGTGAATTTGGTTTAATTTGCTCAAATTATTGTGTTGAATGGTTAGATTCGATGAATGTGATAGCATTCTTCATCAAGGAGGGGACAATTGTAGTGGTAGCCCAATTATGGGATGTGTCAAATTCTCGATACAAAAGCATGTCTAGCTCATCAATGTCAAGATCATTTCTTGGGTGGAGCGAGGATAGAAGTTCCCACTCCTCTGCATCAAGGTGTTCTATATCTTCTTGTCCATTTGACACAAGTTCATCATTATTGTTGTTATTTGATTTTGGTGGTGTGTGATCAACATGCCATGCATGGTAGCTACTATCCATTCCTTCCCATTGAGTGATTATATCTTCCCTACATGAGCCTATTTCTTGACTAATGTTGCGAAAAGGAAAGTACATAGTAGAAGCTCACTCCAACAAAAGGACTCAAACATGTCACTATCTTTAGAAGAAATTGCATTAAACTGTGGAGATACTCGAATAATGTTTGGAATATCTCTTTTTGTCCACTTGTAGTTTGTGTGGGACATTGAACAATTCTAATTTCTCCTTCAATCAATGACAATGATTCTAATGCTGGTGGTTGGACCATATACCTTTCAATGAAGTTTGAGGTAGTTCTTATTGACATTCAAAGAAACAAAGGAATGTCTACAATTTTTTAGTGGTAGGACTCTTCAGCACTGATATCACGATCAACAATGGTCTCACTTACAAACTTGTGAAATGCAATTGTAGCTAGATTTTTTGGGTCAATATTTATAGAGATGTATTTCAAAAGTTGGTGATAACTTTCATATTGATGCTCTGATTTTGCTGCATACTAATTGGTAATGTATTTTAGCACTGCATGGCATGACAAAATAGGTTGGAAATCAACATCTAGACACCAAATTGATAAAATTGCTAGGTTGTGGATGTTCACCTTGTCATAATTTTTGGCAGGTAGGAATGTCGTGTGCCTGATATCATTTGTAGAAAAAGTAGATGCATGCAAATCCCAAGGAGCTTTGTAACGGCACAATAATGTTGACCCTATTCTCTGCAAGCATGTTTTTTCACTACATTTTTTGTGTTGTTGAACTTGGTTAACTAACTCTATGTAATTTGCAAAGGGGTTGCATGTAAGGATTGCTTGTGTGTCCAGCAAGAAAGGGTCATGAAGGATGGAGTAGTGCACCATTTATTCCCTTTGGCTATTTGTTTTTGGGTTCCATGTAGAAACATATCTATTTATGTATTGCACAACACTTTGAACTACTTTTGGACTATTGAAAACCATGCTTTCAATGGCAGGTACTCCTTGCAACCAAAGGAAGCCATGAATATGGGTGGATCCTCTATGTTTCCATTCATATCTATGAGATACCATAAGAACTAGGATTAGTTTTCATAATTAAGTAGTTGGTATAGGATGAAATTTAAATGATGATCATCAATGTTACTCACCTATACCAATAGTCTTTGGCAAGTAAAATCTTCTCCAAGATCTCTTCACGAAAGGATATGAATCCATTATGCATGTATAGTGTAGTTAGATGTGGATTGTTAATTATGTTTTTGATCCTCCATTGGTATGCTTGTGTTGGTTCAGTGGGTTGTATGTTAGGCATTGCACTGTGTAAATCTGGCCACTTGGTATTTGTTGCACTAAGTGTGAAGAACAAAGTTGGACAACCAACTTGTATGACCATATATGATAGCTCTCCTCTACAGCTTGTCTAAAGGGGGTGTGTCCCGTGTAGGTTTGAGCCACAACACATAAGGTGATCAGCAAGTTTGTCATCAGGAAAATTCTGCATGTGAAGGCGTAGGTCTGCAACTGTATTTGGTACACTTTCATGAAAGAATTGTGGGATCTAAAGGGAAATTGGAAAGGAAAAGGAAAACTAAGAAAGCTAGGAAAAGGAAAACTAGGAGGTGGATAAGAGAGAGAGGGGGCATTATTTAGGGTTTAGGGGTTAGGGTTTAGGGGTTTAGGGTTTAAGGGTTAGGGGTTAGGGTTTAGGGTTTAGAGACATAGGGAGAGAGATTGAGAGGTAGAGGGACTATAGAGATAGGGAGATAGGGGAGAGATCTAGGGAGATAGAGGTTTAGGGTTCCTCAGGTTTAGGGGCATTATTTAGGGTTTATGGTTTAGGGGTTAGGGGTTAAGGTTTAGGATTTAGGGTTTAGAGAGGGAGAGAGAAAGGACTAATAGGGAGATATAGAGGAGATCGAGAGGAGAGATAGGGAGATAAAGAGTGAGGGTCATGGTCAGAGATAGGGAGAGAGATTGAGAGGTAGAGGGATGATAGAGATAGGGAGATAGGAGAGAGATCTAGGGAGATAGAGGTATAGGGTTGTTATTGGGATAAGTTGCCATTAACTTGCAATCCTAACCAATTCATGTGTATCCAAAGTTCTTGGAATGTGTTCCCCAACACATAAGGACTTTGAAAGATTAATTATTTATTAATTATATCACTGACTTATTGCAATCAATTCCTAATTGATAGGTCAAACTTGGGCATCCACTTTTGGAGTGGAGGACATGAAGACTTTGTTGACTTCTCCAAAGTTTATTTTGAGAGTTTGATAACTCCTAGTAAGTGGGAGTTAAACTTGAGTGTCTCATTTTGATGGGGACTAATATTTAGACTAGGAGTTGTGTCTTTTTTATGTACATGAGTGGATAATGTTGAGACATCTTGCATGGATATAATGTTGGAGTTAACTAAAGTGTTAGAGATGCATGAATTGGATATTGCTTGCACGAGTTCATAAAAGCTTGCATGGACTTGCATATTTTAGCATGTTGTTGCATTTTGCTTGTATGTACTTGCATGTACTTACATGTTGTTGCATGTTACTTGCATGTGTTTGCATGTTGCTTCTATGGACTTGCATGTGTTTACATGTTGTTGTATGTCACTTGCATGTGCTTGCATGTTGTTGCATGTGCTTGCATATTATTGCATGTTGCTTCTATGGACTTGCATGTGCTTGCATGTTGTTGCATGTCATGTCTATGGACTTGCTTGTGCTTGCATGTTGTTGCATGTCACTCATATGGATTTGCATGTGCTTGCATGTTGTTGCATGTCAGTTATATGATCCTACATGTTGCATGTCAGTTTTGAGAGATTACTTGCAAAACACTCCAACTCTAGAAACTTGCAAGATGGTACATCTCAGTGTTTCAGATAATGGGTATCAATTGCATGTTGAATTAGGTGTTTGCATGTCACTTGCATGTACAAAACAAGGTAATTTAGAATAACCTTTGGGACATCAATCTTGCATGTTGTTTGCATGACATTGGTGTGTGGTGATCACTTCAGTTGACTGAAAGAGATTGGGCAAACTTGGACGCCCAATTTGAGGACTTTCAGTTGTTGCTTTTATTTGGAAATGTATTTGATGTTGGCTAAGTTTACTTGAGCAAACTTGGGCACCCACATCCAGGACAGGTAGTTAACAGAAGGCTTGACTTTGTTTGACTTTAGTCTTCTCTATTTGGAGTACTTAGGTTTTGCATGAGGATTTGTTCTCATATTATTAATTACAATTGATTGTAATTTGAGTTTCAAGCTTTCCAATTAAGAAGCTTTTATATTAATTTAAAAAGCCCCATACATTTTCCAGAGAGTTGATTGTAAAAAGACTTAGAAAAAAAAAAGTAAGAAGCTTTTTGACTTAGAAGAAAAAAACAAGAAGCTTTTTTTTTACTTAGAAGAAAAAAGCAAGAAATTTTTTTTTTTACTTAGAAGAAAAAAACAAGAAGGTTATTGAAGTTTTTACAGGTTTGAAGATTGAAGAAGCTTTTGAAGTGCATCAAGGAATCAAAGGTTTTTCAATATTGAATGTAATCTTTCACAAAAGATTTAATACAAGCATAAACACCTTTGGTGTGGAATTTTTTCCCTTAGGAGTTTCTCCACGTAAATACTTGTCTTCTTCTTGCAAGCTATTTTCTTCTACTACATTGATTAAATTAGAGAAATACTATAACATCTAAATTGAAAATAATTTTTAGATTTACACATGCTATTAATTTCATATTTGCAAAACATTTTAAAGATACATAGTTGCAACTTTACCTTATTCTCTCTCCCTTTTTCCAACATGTGGTATCAAAGCCATTGGTTGTAGTAAGAGAGGGATGCTTTTTTCTAAAGTATTGAAGGAATTTTGGTTGCAGGGGAAGTCCTATGTGTTAATATTGTTTTGCAGATATGTGAGTTTGGAAGGCATGGTATTTAACTCTCAGATAGATATTGCCAAAAGAATCTTTGTTGGGCACTTGAGGCTCAAAGTTATGGATTTTTATGGAGTTGATCTTGTGATAGTGATTTGAAGCTCCATTTTGACAATATGTGTGTATTCTCTTGTTTGGTGATTTTATTCATGTCATGTGTAGTCAAAGGGTGTTTATGTTGGATGGTTACTTCTAGTTCCTTAATCACATGGAAAAACACTCATTTCTTGGACCATAGTTTGGAATGCTTATGTTGGGTTCATGGTTTCAGTCCATGGTTACATGAAAGCACTAGATGATTTATCACTGGTTGTATGAAGGTTGTGGAGTTGATATTTTTTATGATATGGACACTCCTAAACAACCTAGTTTCTCCTTTCACATATTCATGTTATTTTGAATATGTAGGTTTTCACAGTTTTCCTGTTTCAAAAGATTGTGGGGTTTGTAGATCTATGATATTTCATTATTTCAGATGACATATGTGATGGTGTTTATTGGTGTGAATGTTTGGATGTTTAAGTGGTTTCAGATTTACAGAGATATAGTTTTGCAAGTTTTACATATTAACCAAAATCTGTGGTTTGTAGATTTGTGCAAAATTGTGTTCAGACACTTTCTAGATGGAAACAATCTCAGATTTGCAAGGCTACTTGTTGGGTTCTTATGATCTATGATTTCTCCTATGTGGATTTATTTGGCAAATCAAATCTAGAGTTGATTCTGGTTTTTTGAGTCTTGGAAATCTACATGTTATACTTGGTTACATTTGTTCTACATGTTATTGATGTGGCGTTGAATCTATTTTTTCAGTTATTAAAGGTTGAAGCACTGGTCATGTTTTTCTCCTATGAGATGTTACATGTGTGCAGATCTTGTGAATAACCCGATGTGGGTTTTATTTGGTAGGCCTCTTCTTGGTCACCTTAATTACATTGGTATTTTTTGTATTGAGACAAAAGGGTAGTTTGGAGTACCTAATTTAGTTATTCATTGGAATATATAGCAGTAAAGTTATATTGCATGAGAAGCTTTTTTCACTTTCAATGGAGTTTTGGTAATGATGTTGATCATGATACCATGCATAACTTGGTATCACTTTCAATGAGATTTTTTTTTGTAGTTTCATAATGTATCCTATCTTCTTTGTTTCAAGACATTGGTTCTAAACTATCATTGTTGCAGTGTTGTGAGCCATGCATAATCTTTTTAGAAGTTGGATGATCTTTTGCAATGGTTGTTGGTGTCATAAGAAGCTCTTGGATTATGCCTTTAGTTTGTAGTAAGGGTTCACTAACATTTTTGGTTCTATTGACAGAGGATGTTAGATCTTCATGTTTTTGAAGAGGTGTTGACATCTTGGTTTTCCATGGAGAACTCTTGGAGTTTTTGGTGAGGTGTTGAGTTTATAACTTATCAGTTTTTGATGTATGATCCTTAGTTTAGAGGATGTATAGTATTATGTCGTGATACACTCTTGATCATGAGTTAGAGTTTTTTGGCATGATACAGGTGCTCTTGGGAGCAGAATATGTCCATTGGATCATATGATCTTTTGAGAAGATGTTAGATCATGATGTCATGATATATTCCTAATTCTAGAGTTGGAATTTTGACAATGGTTTGGCTAGTGTATTAATCATTTGCTTGGAGCTTCATGATTGTGCCAATTGCATTTGAAGTTGGCATGGATTGATTGCTTAAAACTCATGGATATTAGAGAGACTTGGGTGAGGCTTAATATCTCTTGAACTTAGAGATATGTGTTGGAAAGATTTCTCATTATGAAATGTCAACAAAAGGACCAAGAAGCCTACACTTGAAAATGGATGAGAGTCCATTATAGACCTTATGAGAAGGTTGTCTTTATCATAAGCTTTTATTGCTTGGTGTTATATGCAAGGACAATTCTGTATCCCACTCTTGGTCTACTCGGTAGGTAAATGATCTAATAGGTGTTGCCCACTTGATTATTAGATGCATTCTTTACATGTATCTTGTCTTCTCTTTTACACTAGTCTTGAAAAGGATTGTTGAGAAGTAGATGCATGGGTTTATGGATTTCTGTTGTTCTCATTATTATTTGATCTTGAGCTATGGAACTAGTTCTGAGGATTTGTTTTGGAGAGGTATAGAAATGGTTTGTGGTTTTTGGGCTTATTCCCTTTTTTCTGGAATGTTTGGCTAGTTTGATCTACTTTGAGTGAGAGGTTAACATCTATTGCTGCCATGTTTTCATCATATTTTGGATGTTAGATGTTGATACCCTTTTAGTTTGGGAGTGTTGAAAGAGATCTTACTTTACACAGTTTGGCACAGGTTAGTGTGGTATAAAGACATGGTATGATTTTGTAGTTTCTCTCTTTCCTGATATATTGTCTTCTCCTTAACGATTCTCATGTTTATGGAGTTGAGGTTTGTATTTGGAGTCAAGTATTATTGTTGTTAACAATAATTTGGTAACTCCTTGATCTCTTTCTTCATTGGTTAAGAGGACTTGGAAGAGTTATTCAGAGATTGGTAATGAGAGATGTTTTATGCATATCATTATATGTTTTGACACTATATGGTAGAGGAGTTAGCCACATCCTCTAAGAGAAGTGCTATAGGAGGATTTGTAAATGTCTTGATCTTATTTTCAGATTTGACATTACCCATGCAGTGGGAGTTCCTGGATATATATGCTCTTTATTGTCACGATATCTTCTTGGTTGTCTCAGTTTGTAGGTTATTGATGTGAAGATGATTTTGTATGTTTTACTATTGGGATCTACGAGTTGTGCAGTTTAGAAGGCTGTCTTTACCCATCGATTGCATTGAAGACTTGGATGTGGACTGTCAATATCTACAGATCCGTTCAATGTTATTGCATATTTTGCTTGTTTGCCTTGTCTTTGGTCATTTGTACATTGGTATTTTGCTTTGAGATGGGAGGATGGATGATTAGCAAGTTTTTTTACAGGGACTTGATTGCAATTTTGGGTTGGTATGTTGATGGCATGGAGTTCTACCTATCATGATTTATTTACCCTGGTTTTTAGGTATGATATTTTGGATGAGCTAGCAACTTGATGTGGTTGATTTTCCATTTGGTATGAGTGTAGTAGACACTTAGAGTCTTATGTGGCAGACACTTAGATATTGTGCAGGTTTCAGTGACAGTTGATATGTTTCACCTTGGCTTGTTTCTTGTATATCATGGGTGACATGATGTGAGGAGTTCTTGTTTGAGATGATGGTTATCATGGTTTCTTTTGTAGGTATCTTGTTGGATCACAAAAGCATGTTGAAGAATCAATGGTACATTGATGGCCAGGGATGTTTTTCCCTGTGATTTAAAGTTTGATTATATCAATTAGAGTAATTGCAATGTATAATGTCAAGTGGGAGAATGTTGAGATAAGTTGCCATTAACTTGCAATCCGAACCAATTCATGTCTCCAAAGTTCTTGGAATGTGTTCCCCAACACCTAAGGACTTTGAGAGATTAATTATTTATTAATTATATCACTTTGACGTATTGCAATCAATTCCTAATTGATAGGGTCAAACTTGGGCGTCCACTTTTGGAGTGGGGGCCATGAAGACTTTGTTGACTTCTCCTAAGTCTATTTTGAGAGTTTGATATATCCTAGTAAATGGGAGTTAAACTTGGGCATCCCCTTTTGATGGGGACTTATATTTAGACTTGGAGTTGTGATTTTTTATGTACATGAGTGGATAATGTTGAGACACCTTGCATGGTTATAATGTTGGAGTTAACTAAAGTGTTAGAGATGCATGAATTGGATATTGCTTGCATGAGTTCATAAAAGCTTGCATGGACTTGCATATTTTTGCATGTCACTTGTATGTACTTGCATGTTGTTGCATGTTGCTTCTATGGACTTGCATGTGCTTACATGTTGTTGCATGTCACTTGCATATGCTTGCATGTTGTTGCACGTCACTTGCATATGCTTGCATGTTGTTGCATGTCACTTGCATGTGCTTGCATATAGTTGCATGTTGCTTTTATGGACTTGCATGTTGTTGCATGTCACTCCTATGGACTTGCATGTGCTTGCATGTTGTTGCATGTCAGTTATATGATCTTCAATGTTGTTGCATGTTAGTTTTGAGAGATTACTTGCAAAACACTCTAACTCTAGAAACTTGTAGGATGGTACATCTCAGTGTTTTAGATAATAGGTATTAGTTACATGTTGAATTAGGTGTTTGCATGTCACTTGTATGTATAGAGCAAGGTAATTTAGAATAACTTTTAGGACATCAATCTTGTATGTTGTTTGCATGAGATTGGTGTGTGTTGATCACTTTAGTTGACTGAAAGAGATTGGGCAAATTTGGACGCCCAATTTGAGGACTTTCAGTTGTTGCTTTACTTTGGAAATGTATTTGATGTTGGCTAAGTTTACTTGAGCAAACTTGGGCACCCACATCCAGGACAAGAAATTAACAGAAGGCTTGACTTTGTTTGACTTTAGTCTTTTCTATTTGGAGCACTTGGGTTTTGCATGAGGATTTGTTCTCATGTTATTAATTACAATTGATTGTAATTTGAATTTCAAGCTTTCCAATTAAGAATCTTTTGAATTAAGAAGCTTTTGTATTAATTAAAAAAGCCCCATACATTTTCTAGAGAGTTGATTGTAAAAAGACTTAGAAGAAAAAAGTAAGAAGCTTTTTTTTTACTTAGAAAAAAAAGCAAGAAGCTTTTTTTTTACTTACAAGAAAAAAGCAAGAAGCTTTTTTTTTACTTAGAAGAAAAAAACAAGAAGTTTTTTAAAGTTTTTACAGGTTTGAAGATTGAAGAAGCTTTTGAAGTGCATCAAGGAATCAAAGGATTTTTAGTATTGAATGTAATCTTTCACAAGAGATTTAAACAAGCATAAACACCTTTGGTGTAGAATTTTTTCCCTTAGGGGTTTCTCCACGTAAATACTTGTCTTCTTCTTGCAAGCTATTTTCTTCTACTACATTGATTAAATTGGAGAAATACTCTAACATCTAAATTGAAAGTAATTTTCAGATTTACACATGCTATTAATTTCATATTTGAAAACATTTTAAAGCTACATAGCTACAACTTTACCTTGTTCTCTCTCCATTTTTCCAACAGTTGTTTGGGTTTAGGGTTTGGGGTTTAGGGGTTTGGGGTTTGGGGTTTAGGGGTTAAGGTTTAGGGGCATTATTTAGGGTTTAGGGGTTTGGGGTTAAGGTTTAGAGAGAGAGAGAGGACCGATAGGGAGATATAGAGGAGATCAAGGGGAGAGATAGGGAGATAGAGAGTGAGGGACATGGCCAGAGACATAGGGAGAGATATTGAGAGGTAGAGGGATGATAGAGATAGAGAGATAGAGGTTTAGGGTTGCTTGGGTTTAGGATTTAAGGGTTAGGGTTTAGGGGCATTATTTAGGGTTTAGATGTTTAGGGTTGCTCTAGTTTAGGGTTGCATGTCAAAAGTAGTCTCTCTATCTTTTTCTCTCTCCCTCCCCTCTTTACTTTGTCTCCTATCTCTCTCTATCTTTATCTCCCCTCTTTACCTCCTACCCTATCCCTCCCCTCTATACCTCCTACCCTCTCTCTCTTACCTCTGTACCTCCCTCCCCACTTTTCATGCACTTAAAAAACTTATAAGTTTCCATGCATGGCAATACTTAAGACTTTCGATGCATGAAAGAACTTAAATTTTTTGTTCTTGACAAAATGCGCTCGTGTTATAACATGAGCGCATTTTGCTAAACCAAAAAATGGACAAAAAGCATGTGGGATCCGTGATTCAGTCCCAATTGCTCTATTATTCCCTACTTTTCATGCACAATCAGACTTGACAAAACACTTTTTTAACCAGTTGACATTTTGACAATCATTATTTGCTTAATCCACCACCTTTTTTTGGTTTTTGAACCTAGAAGTCTAGTAAATTAGATGTTTTTAGACAAAAATTGATTATTTAAACTAATAGTTTCATGTTTCATTTGTTTCAATGTTAATTTT
This sequence comes from Cunninghamia lanceolata, assembly GCA_027924645.1. Taxonomy (NCBI): domain Eukaryota; kingdom Viridiplantae; phylum Streptophyta; class Pinopsida; order Cupressales; family Cupressaceae; genus Cunninghamia; species Cunninghamia lanceolata. The sequence continues at coordinate 1,830,548 of BSBN01000281.1, read as the reverse complement.
CATGTATTTAGATTGGATTTGATGATATATGTTTTTTTTTTCTTAATTTTCACTAATCTTATTAGAGTTATATAGAATTCAACATTGAATATGAAGGAACTTGCCAAAAAGATCAAATTTTTAGTATTTTGAAGCCAAATATTTGAGGATTGGGCAAATCAAATCTCGAAATTTAAGGTATGTTCTTTAAATGTATTCGTTTACTTCACTTTATGATTATGTTAAAGCATGAAATCTCATGTTATAGGATAGTCATGAGGGAAGTGAGAGGATTATCATTTTGACAAGTTAAATTATCATGAGAAAGTGAAAATTTATATTTATTTGAGATAACAATCTATGACAAGTCATATCACCATGGGAAGGAAATCATCAAAGATATATTGGTAGATATTTATGAAGGGAGTCTTATCAACATTCAAGGATAATCCTAAACTAGAGAAAGGCCATGGAAACATTTTCACTGTGGAGTAGATGTGCAATCACATGTTGCTATTATCCTGATTCAAACACTAACCTAAACAATTAGAAGGATACTAAGGTAAATCATGTTAGTCAATGAACTATCATCATGCTAAAATCAAGCTAAGGATTGTCACTTGAGTATACTCACTTGGAAGAACTATCATATCAGCCTAAAGACTAAATTATACCGTAATAGCTATCATGCAACCCTAGGAATAGTTATGAGCTCTCACCCATGGGTAGGATAGCAACTGATACACAAGGTGGCAATCAAGACTAAATGATAAGTTAATTAATCTCAAATCTATGGAAAAAGATATCCATGATACTATATAGACAAAAACTAGGTGGTCTTGAAAGCATATTCATATGGTAGGGAAGATTGTCATCAACTTAAAGATAACCATACATGTCATTGGCATAGTTATTAGGACAATTATAATCACAATGAGTTTGTCTTGAATAGATAGTGACTTGTCAAGGAGTTATTAGATAGTTAAGGAAGATAGAGTATTGATATTGGTGGGTGCATGTACTACAATATAGTTAAGGAGGGTTTGATGCCGTCAGGATAGTCTTGAGTAGAGCCTCCTTGCATGATAATATAACTAGTCCTTTGTGATGTACCTAAATCTCCATAAGGGTGATGAAGTTTTAGGGTGGAGGAAGTATAATATAAGTGTCTTAAGTTGCCCAAGACTATGACAGTCCAGAAATATACATATGATCTACACATGTTCCCTTATACATTGCACAATCATCTTGAATATGGGACTATTATAGAACCTCAAGTTGTGATCCAAATGTGTCATAATGTCACTTACTATCTCAGTACAGTGAAGGCATTGATGAGGTTCACTAGGACAATCATGAAGCCTCCATGCATTTAGTCCTTTTGTGATCTGTATGTACTCCATGACCAATTGTAGTAAATAGGATTGGGTTTTGAGATCCTAGCTTGTTAAATAGGTTTGGTAAGGGGGTCTATAAGGTATTTGAAATATCAACAGTCGTAGAGGACTAGTTTTCATGTCATTTTGGAAGCTCTTGAGCCTTAAGATCTCCATAAGAAACCACATCCTATTTTAGAGAGAAGATTGATCAAGGCCATCCACCTAGACCCTCCAATAGATGGGGTAGTATCATAGGATATATCTGTGTCTGCTTGGGACAGTCAATAGACCCTCAGATCTGTCAAGATGGTTTTCACTATTCTACACACTGCTAGAAGTATATCATGTGTTGGTGGGACTTCCACATTCCAAAAACTACCTCAAACATTGAAACAGTCTATCCAGACAGTCTTAAAGAAGATGATTAGGGAAGAGCAGTAATAAGATATCTCGAGGGTTTTGTTCGAAGGCATAATCCACACTACAAGTATTGTCATAAACTACGTATGGTGCTTGGTAATGACTCCATGTTTGGATGCTACCTTTCATAAGGATCCTAAATGGAGTATTTGGCAGCCATTGTTAGCAATTGAAGTCATGATGTTATTCCCGTTGTTTATGGCTGGCCTTTAGGGACAACAGGAAGGATCATTTGGACATGTGAAGGATACAACATAAGCCTCCCCACCATTTCAAACATTGTTAAAACATACACCCAGGATGTGAGTATGAAGACAACATGAAGATCTTTTGGAGATATAAACAAGGGTAGACTATTGTATATGAGGTTCTTATGGTGATCATGCAACTTTTACATATCACTTCTCTTTAAGCCATTCTAGAGTATGGAGTATTGAGGTCTATGGATATTGCATGTAAAATCCATCAAAGTGGACAACAATTTCATGGTTTTCATAAAGCTAAGAACCCTTCCACAGTTAGTATAATCTACCCTAAGTCATTGTCATGATCAAAGCCTAGACTGCCACAGTTTCATCAAGTTGTCACTAGCCTCTTATTGCAGATTTTAGGGTTAACTATGATTTATGAAGCATCAAAGGCACCAATGACAAGGGTAAGTGTAATAAGTACTTTGTTAATCCACTCAATCATTGTTAACTTGTTAGGGCTATTAAGGACTATCCCACTACCTATAGTCCTACCAACAAAGGGTTGAATATACTTACCACTCATGTTAATACTTTTATATATTGGTTGAGTGGTCACTATGGTGAAGGATACAAAAGAAGAGACATTTGTAGCAATAGTAGTAATTGTCTTTATCAAGGGTTAGTATCAAGAGTTTAGCTTTACCTAATGAAGCCATGAGTATCATGCTAGGTTATTCAACATGGTTGTGAAGTGAAATGATGGCAAGAAATCATGAAGAAGTTATGGTAACCAGATTAGATGTCCAAAACCTTCATTATCCATGTAATTCGAATGTTATCCTAGCTTAATCTTGATTTGTAAAAGATTGCTAGTATATGACATGTGTGCGATCATTATGTTTCGGGTTGGACCACCCTAGGAAACTATAAATTTTTAGATTTATAATCATTTATTCACTTTAATTATATGATTATATTTTGAGATTTGTGTATGAGATTACTTTACCCTATTGTACCAATATGGACTAATTTATCTATGTCTTATTCATGATGCATATAGAAATCAACATCATGCCGAGGAAATGAGCAAAGACTCTAACTCCAGAAGAGCGTGAAGTTGAGAATGAAAATAAAAGAGAAAGAATGAGGTGACTTCACGAAAGTAGGAAATTATCAACCATAGAAGAAGACATGCCACCAATTCAAGAGGAACATGAATCACCTAATCAAGCTAAGAGAGAGATGGAATTGGCGACACAAAGGCAACGAATGCAAAACCTCCATTCAATAAGGAAATTGAATCTTGAAGTTGGAGGCACTCCATTTTTCACATGTCAAGATGAAGGTACACCATCATTCTCTTCTCAAATTGGAGAAACTCCATCTTTCACAGGTCAAGTTGAAGGTACATCTTCATTCTCTTCTCAAGTTAGAGGTACATCTTCATTCTCTTCTCAAGTTGGAGGCATGCCATCATTCACATGTCAAGAAGGTACACCATATTCTCCATCTCAACTTCAAGGTTTTTCATCTTTTCCATCTCTAATTAAAGGTACGCCATCTATCCCATCTCGATTAAATATTGAAGAAATTTTTAATACTGAGTCAACTTTACCATTGAAAATGCCTCCTAGAATTTTGAATAGAAATCCTAAGTTTCTAATTGATATTGATGAGAATGTTTTGGCCATGTAGGATAAGATTCCCAAGTGTACTTGCAAAAGATATGCCAATAAGATATGGAAATCATTCTTTGAGAACTTCAATGAAACTGGAAGATGTCAACCATTTGTTGAATTGATGAGAAATCTAAAATTTAGGCCCACTGTGAAGATTCTTGGCCTAAGAACATCAGATGCTTCAAGTGAAAAATTAATTGTAAGGAATCTAATGAATGCATATGAGAGTGTGGGTTCCACCTCATGCACCAAGGATAGTAATGTCACACAATGTGTCATTACGTCGACAATAGTAAGCCAACAAACAAAGAAAGCTTGCCTCATTATAAAGACAAGTGAAGCATTGAAAATAAGTAGAAAAACTCTAATGAGAGCCATTGGAAGACGTGAAAGAGTTGAGGATCCAAATACCAATGAATTGTGGGCATTCTCTGGGACACTTCCATGAAACTTGATAAAGTTGTTGAAGCCTTGAGATCCCTCATTGAAGAATTTTAGAAAAATAACACAAGGGTATCTCCTAATGCAAGAGATGTTGTAAGAAGGAAAATTGGTTGTCGAAACCGTGAGCCACTTCCAAAGCATTTTTTGGATTTGACTCAAACACAATTTTTCAAGAAATTTTCAAGAGATGTGTCCTTAAATCAAAATTAGTCAAAGGTATTTTGAAATGGTAAAGTCTTTTTATGTCAAAATAAATCACACACGCACAACTTGTTGTTGTAGAGTACATATTGAGTTTCCTAATCATTATGATGCTTATATGTGTGCGTGTGTGTAGATTTGCATATTAACAATGTTTTGCAGGAGTGTAATATAAAGTGTCCACCTAGATCTTCAAGAGATTTCATATCGAGCATATTATGTCAAAGAGTGGATGGTCAATTATTCTACAAGAATTTATGCTTGGATGGCACGTGTGACCATTGTGGTGGGTTGCAACATTTACCAATTTGTGAACATATGGAGAACACATTTGCAATTGGGAATGAACTAGTAAGTTTTGACAAATATAAGACAGTGGCATCTAGTCTAAAAGATGGTAAAGAAGCAAAAAGGTGTGAATTGGTCATTGAAGCATTTTGGAACAATGTATTTGATTTTGGCAGGGTCAAAGGAATTAGAGTTGACCAAAACTGAGAGAGGTTTTTGTGGACAGATCCCACGTGCACCTGTAGGTCTAAATGAAATATTCTCAACTACCACTAATTCTAAGAACTGCTCCGTCAAAGTTTGGCAGTTTTTGCTCTTAGGGATCTTAAGTGACTTTGTCTGTACCCTATTGCCTCGAACGACTGGGACACTTGGTGCACCAAACAAGACCTCCATTAGCATTTACTCACCCACCCCAACGTGTTGGCACAATCCATTTGGCCCCATGAGTTGTGGAATGCAAAATGTCACTCCTAGCACCTTTTGACTTTGCTGGTAGCTTGTAGGCTGGAATGATTGAGACACTTGGTGCATGAAACAAGACCTCCCCTAGAATTTACCCACCCACCCTGATGTGTTGACGTAGTTGGTTCAGCCCCATGACCTATGGAATGCAAAATTTCACTCCTATCACCTTTTGACTTTGTTGGTAGCTTGTAGCCCTGAACAACTGAGACACTTAGCACACGAAATGAGACCTCCCCTAGCATTTTCCTGCCCACCTCGATGTGTTGGCGCAGTTGGTTAGGCCCCACAACTATCAGAATAAAAAATATGGCTCCTGGCAAGGTTGTGTTGTATGAAACTGAAGCATTTTGCAAGAATGTATTTGATTTCAATGGCATGGTCAAATGGATTAGAGTTGACCAAAACCAAGATAGGTTATTGTGGACAGACCCCACATACACCTGTAGGTCTAAATGAAACATTCCCAAATGCCATGAATTTTGAGAACTGGTCCATCAAAGTTTGGCAATTTTTTGCTCTTAGGATCTTAAGTGACTTTGCTGGTAGCCTGTTGCCTCGAATGATTGGGACACTTGGCGCATAAAACGATACCTCCCCTAGCATTTACCCACCCACCCCGATGTGTTGGTGCTGTTGATTTAGCCCCACGAGCTATGGAATGCAAAATGTCACTCCTAGCACCTTTCCACTGCATGAAACTGAAGCATTTTGTAAGAATGCATTTGATTTCAGCATGGTCAAACGAATTGGAGTTGACCAAAACTGAGAGAGGTTATTGTGGACTAACCCCATGTGCACATGTAGGTCTAAATGAAAAATTCCCAACAACCATGAATTTTTAGAACTGTTCCGTCAAAGTTTGGCAGTTTTTTGCTCTTAGGGATCTTAAGTGACTTTGTCGGTAGCCTGTTGCCCAGAATGACTGGAACACTTGGCACATGAAATGAGACCTCCCCTAGTATTTACCCACCCACCCTAATGCGTTGGCACTGTCAGTTTGGCCTCATTAGCTGTGGAATGCAAAATGTCACTCCTAGCACCTTTCCACTACATGAAATTGAAGCATTTTGGAACAATGTGTTCCTTGCCACCATAAGCAAATGAAATTGATTTAAAAAATTAGAGGTAGGTATTTGTAGGTGGACCTAACATCCACCTATACATGTAAAGAATATGTTCTCAGGTGTCACGGTTTGACGGAACAACCGGTCCAAAGTTTGACACCTTTTTGTCTTAGGACTCTTGAGAGATTTATGCGTTTGATGTAGCCGATAATGACCAAGAGGCTTCACCACTGAAAATACACCTCCCCTAGCATTCACCCGCCCACTCTTACTCATTGGCATAGTCAATTTGACTCTTTGAGGTTTGGAATGTGTTCTAATTACATCCATAAAAGCATAAAGGATATGGGAATTTCGTCAAATGTTGTAGTTGCAATTGCCTTGATAAACATGTATGCAAAGTGGCAGGTGTAAAGTAAATGTAGAAAGGTGAAATGAGAATATGTAAAGCATAGAAACCATATAGAAGGTGAAATGAGGATATGTGAATCATGCCAAATGTGTCTCTCTCTCTCTTACTTTCTTCCTCGTTTTGCAAGAGAAAGACAAATGCACAATCAACATAGGTAATGAGAAATTTGCATAAGATCTATAAGAGAGTTGTTATCACATGTATATACATAATTTCTATTCTAAGTTGTAGCTAACTTCACTCACTGACTGGTTAGTGTGAGGAAACAAAACTACTTGAAAGTAATGAAGGACAAGAAGGTAAAGTTTATGAGGCAATGTAACTTTAGCCCTCACATTTCTTGAAAATTGTACAAAGAACACATCCATTATCATTGATTGCAAACATGTACACATCCATTATCCATTATAAGATGAAAACATAGTTTATCCATTAGCATGAGAAAGTAAGGGATTCACGTGGTTTGAAAACATAGTAGACCAAATCTTGATTGGAAGACTTATAGAGATTGACATGGTTTGAAAACACTCAAGTATGCTTAAATTCACTATACTAACCTTTTCCATGCATGGGCAGATCTATGTGATTAGTATAACATGTACTTGCCTTGTAAGTGGCCTAGGAGTTTGTAGCCCTTCTTAGAGACCTTTCCTGTCATAACTTACTTTATAAACCTGATAATGGAGATATGAGACCTGATTTGGATACCCTTTTGGTCCTTGTAAAACATATGTGAAAATGAGATAGGTTTGTTTTGTACAGAATAGGAAAAAATTGGGTTGTTACAGTCAAATTAAGCCTATTTTGGGGACTGTAATGTAACAGCAGAGACTTGCACGTGGATTTAAACCTTGAGATTGATAGGGAAGGTGTAAATAGGCATATATAACATTTCTAAACACTTCCCTTGCATAAATCACTCACCCAACACAAGAATTATTAAAAATACACTAAAACAGGATCTCTTTAGGCCAAATAGAGTAGGGCTTATTCAAAATGGCACTTACATGTGTGACCAACCTATGAAATCTTTCCTATAGCTCTGTATATACCTACTCATACACATGTGACTTAATATTTTTATATACCCTAACCTCATCATAACTTCTCCATTTAGATTTGAGTATTAGATACTTGGTAATTTGCGATGATAATATTCTAACCATAGCTAACATTTTAGTGACACCACTATTCTAGTTTTGACATAGCACCAATTTCCTATGATAGTCACAAGTTCACAAAAGTGAAAATATTTAACATTATGGTTGTCCTAGTAGATTGTTAACTAGCTTTTAGTCTTCATGATAGTATTTGAAATTATTAGCATCTCCTTTTACTCATACATCAACTCTTCTTCATTCAATCCCATCTTATGATGTTTTTAAATGTTAATCCAAAACTTAGGAATGACTTATCAAGGGACGAATAAACTAGGAATAGTATGGTAATCTATTAGAAACATGTAAAACTCAATCATTATAGGACAACAAAACATGCAAAACTCTATATAAATGACCTAGGGTATTGTGAATGCATAACATTCCTCCTTGTATTTTGTAATAGGACAACACTAAGGTGCCCATCTTAAATTTCTTTTACCTTAGATGAATTTATGGAGACACACTCATTCACCATCTCTCGTTATTCAAACAATATAATACATCAGTGATCTAAAGGTGACAGTCCTAAACACATTGAGTTTCATAAATTTGAGATAGTTCCATGCAACTCCTCATACTAGCCCATCCTTTTATCTATCACCTATTACAATCATGTTGCATGAAGATTGATCTAAAGACTCTTGTATGATTTCCATGCTAATAGGAATCTACATACCACTTCCTTCTTTCATAACATGATCACTAACCATGACATAGTGATAGTGAAAAGTTTCATAGCATGGTTATGGCATGTGAGGATTTCTAGGGTAACCACTACCTCCTTTTCTCCCTAAGACTAATTCATGGTATTTCACCATAGCACCGTTAACTTATGAAGAAAAACTAATTTCATCTTCACCCTAATGGAAATCAGAGCACAAAATATGCTACAGTATTGTCATTGTTCGGGTAGTCTTATATGGATGGTATAGGTGTCTTTATAAATCTTGAATGAAGAGTTATAAGGGGCACAATAATGCAGATATAATACAATCACATGTGACATGAACAGTAACAACATCCCAACTTCTTTAATTCCAATCCCTTGATGCCCATTATTAGCATCTTGATGTGAATTTTTAAAAAAACTATAAAAGGGAATTCCATCAAGATTTGATGAATGGTCTGTTGACCATCAAATATTAGATTCATTCTCCTTAGTACTCCATCTTTCACCCAAGTCACAAAACCAAAGAAAAGGATTATATTCTTATGAAAAATGCAACACCATTAAAGGACAAATCATATAGTCAACTAATTGAGGCCCTAAGAATATAGTGCATTGTACCATGGACAAACCAGAGATCATGCATATGTGAGGGACCCCTTGATAAAGACATGCTCATTCTTAACACATTATGATTCCACTACTTAAACTAGTAAAAAACTATGTTTGGATGCCCCAAATATTCCTCTGTATAGGATTAACATAGGTTTTAACTCACATAATCTAGAAACCCTAGACTTAGGAAAGGTTGCTCCCCTAAGTAGATGTTGACAACATAGCATAAATTTAATTTCAGAGATAAGATTGTTAGCTAAGAAATAATCATTATGATGTCACATGTGTAGGAGCTCAAAGCATGTCATATTCCTTAAACCTTAACATAAAAAATAAATGAAGCATCAAGGTGAATCCAAATTTCATAATGATTACATTGAGACAATCAAGAATTGAAGTAAATAAATAAAGAACTTAACCATAACAAAATTGTCAAAGACAATGAGTTACTCAACCAAGTTTCAAACCTACAACCATTGATCAAATTGGAAACATAGTGATAGTGAATCACAAAAGATAATATAGCAACACTTAGCTCAATGAATGTGCATAAAATGGAATGCAATGATTGCAGGATATGCACAAAATGGATTTGTTGAAAAGGCTTTAGAAACTTTCAAGCAAATGCAATTAGCAGGTGTAAAGCCAAATTCCTCAACCTTTGCCAGCACCCTCCTTGCCCATGCCAAAATGAGATCTTAGGAACAGGGTATGGACATCCATCAAATCATGAAGGATATAGGAATTTTGTCATATGTTTTAGTTGTAACTACCCTCGGAGACATGAATGCAAAATGTGGAAGCATATACAATGCATATGAATTGTTCGACAGAACACCTCAAAGAGATGCCATCTCATGGAATGCAATGATTGCAGGATATGCACAAAATGGATTTATTGAAAAGGATTTAAAACTTTCAAGAAAATGCAATTGGTGGGTGTAAAGCCAAATTCCTCAAACTTTTCCAACACCCTCCCTGCCTGTACAAAAATGAGATATTTGGAATAGGGTATGGACATTCATCAAAGCATGAAGGATATAGGAATTTTGTCATATGTTGTAGTTGCAACTGCCCTCGGAGACATGAATGCAAAATGTGGAAGCATAGACAAGGCACATGAACTGTTCGGTAGAACACCTCAAAGTGATGTCATCTCATGGAATGCAATGATTGCAGGATGTGTACAAAATAGATTTGTTAAAAAGGCTTTAGAAACTTTCAAGAAAATGTAATTGGCAGCTATAAAGCCAAATTCCACAACCTTAGCCAGCATCCTCCTTGTCTATGCCCATATGGGATCTTCGGAACAGGGTATGGACATCCATCAAAGCATAAAGGATAGGGGAATTTTGATAGATGTTGTAGTTCTAACTACCCTAGGATACATGTATGCAAAGTGTGGAAGCATGGACAAGGCACATAAACTATTTGACATGATACCTCAAATAAATGTTGTCTCATGGAATGTAATGATTACAAGATATGCACAAAATGGATTTTTTTCAAAAAGTCTCTAGAAACTTTCAAGCAAATTCACAAAACAAAATTTCAAGCAAATACAATTAGCGGATGTAAATCCAAATTCCACAACCTTATCCACCATCCTCCTTGCCTATGTCAAAATGGGATCTTCAAAATAGGATATAGACCACCATCAAAGCATAAAGGATATAAGAATTTTGGCACATGTTGTATTTGCAACTACCCTTGTAGACATGTATGCAAAGTGTGGAAGCAGAGACAAGGCCTGTGAATAGTTTTGTATGACACCTCAAAGAGATGCCATCTCTGGAATGCAATGATTGCACAATATGCAGAAAATGGATTTTTTGAAAAGGCTTTATAAACTTTCAAGCAAATGCAATTGGCACTTCTAAAACTAAATTCCATATAACCTTTTGAAGCATCCTCCCTACCTATGCCAAATTAGGATCTTTGGAACGAGGTATAGACCATAAAAGCATATATGTTTAAAATATCTTGATATATTCCAATATTGTTATTGTGATTAGTGATAATCATTTTTGCCTTTAGCAACAACAAACACTTCTAAAACCAAATTCCACAACCTTATCTAACATCCTCCTTGCCTATGCCAAAATGGGATATGCAGAACAGGGCGTGGACAACCATCAAAGCATAAAGGATATAGGAATTTTGTCACATGTTGTATTTGTAGCTGCCCTTGTAGACATGTATGCAAAATGTGGAAGCATAGACAAGGTATGCAAACTATTTGACATGATGCCTCAAAGAAATGTGCAATCTCATGGAATGCAATGATTGCAAGATATGCACAAAATGGATTATTTGAAAAGGATTTATAAACTTTCAAGCAAATGCAATTGGCACATGTAAAACCAAATTCCTGTAACGATAATTGATTATCATATTAAATATTTAATGTAAACTGTCATATAAATAATGTCATGAACATAACATCTAGTCTATATATAAAGCCATATAAGCATGTACAAATAAAGCCATATAGGAATATACAAAGATATACATCGGTAACATACAAAAGTATGTATACAAAGCCATCTAGGAATACAAAACAATGTCCCAAAATCTAGTTTCCTATGAACTGCTATGGAATAATCGACAACCCTTGCTTGGTCGTGAAGATGGAGAGTCGATCAATGACTTATCCTCTCTCCCGTCGACTAGACCTCCTCGATAGAGATTTTTGCAGATCCTCCTATTAATACAATCAAACGATATGCACATTAATATAGAAAACATGAAATATATAACATCGCATATGTAATTGATCACTTACCACTAACTGATGATCCCTCTCGATCATCTTTTCTCTCTCTTCATTTGTAGCTGGATGGGTTGGAGTTGTGACCTCCTGCACGAGAAGCATCAAGAAGAAAAATTGACTAAACATAAATATCATTTATGTACATCAAATGACATGAGATAAAACAAGAAATACAAAATGACATTTACATGTTAATGGCTCATACCTTGATCAAAGGATTTGAAGACAACACAACTGTAGCAATGCCTGCCTCTGTTGACTGATGAAGATGATGAGGAGTCTCCATATTCAACATCTGAAAATAGAGTTCAAGGTTGTTTGACCAAAATAGATACATAACATTATTTAAATGCATAGTGATTACAAATGGTTAAATTCATCTCTGTAAATGGAGGTGCTAGTGAAGCTCCCCGTTAAAATTATCAAATTGTCACTAAATAATATTACCATTGATATATGTACTATATTTATGACCATATGATAAATTATATATCGGCTGACTCAACCTCCTCTCATAACTTGCCACTAGATGGATAACAGAGGCAAGATGAAGACTTTGACCCTAGAATTTCATTGTACAGACAATTACGTACATTAATTTTGACTTATAATATATAGATAGTCATATAAAATGAATTACAAATTTCAAATACAAATGTATTAAATCAATATGAACCTTGTAAAAAATTACATGGGAGTCAATACCAAACGTACATTGTAAGACATCATTTGTGAGAATAATATCATCCAATATGGATGTGTCCATCACTAGTTGTTGCCCTTGCGTCGCAACATACTATTGAGAGTCCTTCCCATAATCACACAAGTTCCCACATGAACTACAAAGATTTGGGGACAAATGACACCTACTGCTCTCACCCTCATCAGCCTTGGTGAGATCATCATTGTGTTGTACTAGAGACTACGTGAGAGAACTCAATGAATGCAATGTCTCCACCTCAACAATCTCCTTCAAAGTCAAAGGGAGTGAGACACATGGTAGCCTCATCAAAGTTCTAGATACACAGTTCTAGTCTCATTGTGCCCCATCTCTATCCTGTGTAGAGCCACCACCTCTACCCTGGAACTCTCTAATGTCAAAGTAATTACGAATCTCCTTGAGGACTAACTCACAATGGAGTTTCCTCAAGAAATATTGTGGCACCTCATTGTTATTACAAGGACGCTCATCAAAGACCATGTACCATCTATTCCAAAAGTTTTGGGATATATCTTGGTTCACACACCAATGAATCAGGAAGCATTTGCAAGTCTCTTCTAGTGTTTGTCTAGTTTTAGGATTGATAAAATGTGAACACAATGTAGATTTTGTAATTTTTTTGTCCTTCAACACTTGTTGGTAAGACAATTTGTTAGCATAGTATTGCCGACACCTCTCCCTAAAGTCATTCCATTTAGTGATTTGGTTTGTCACTGATTCAATGTGAGAAACAATCACCTCTAATGACTTGGTAAGGGCTTTCCTACGATCAGTGCTTGCAATTGGACTATTTAACATTTCAATTAGTGTTTGAAGATGTTTTTTGTCTTCTTCAATTTGCCCTAAATAGTTTTCTTGTGTGTCTCTTTCATGGTGAGGACATGAAGGTGGGGGCTTTGAGGGTTTTGAGGGTTTTGGGGGTTGTTTTGAGTCTCCTCTTCTGGATTAGTATCTTATGGTGCCTCATTGACTGTAAATTCAACATAAAAAACTAATCAAACATTGCAAAAGTAAAAATTTCTTTTCAAATTCATAAAAATCAATCAAACCTTATCTTCTTTGGTTGTTACACCCTCTACATTTTGTTCATGATGTCCTCAGGAGTGGGATTGGCGAGGTGGCATGGTGAAAACATCGATTACACTTGGCAATTGCTTGATTCCTCCTAACGCGCTCGTGCTCTTATAATTGGTTTTTGCTTGCCAAAATGCAGAATGGGCCGCGGGTTTGTGTTTTGCTTTTTATTTTTCACTTTTAAACACACTATAATGTGCTCACATTTTCCCTTGCATGGGACCAAAAAGCCAAGTGGTGAATTTTTGGTCCCACAACTTTGTACATATACTCGTAGGGAATGCCATTGCAAGCAAGCCCTCTGTGTTGTACTCATTGATTGGTGATAAAGTAATAGGAGGCCATTCCATAACATCTATGGGGTGAGACTAGTTAACTTGTAAGAAGGTACGTATTTTTCAACCTCCCTGTGTTGTTGGGAGAATAGTTGCAAAAGAAGCATCTTCATTTAATTGTTGTTCAACATTGTCAAACTCGGTAATGCTTGTGGATGTGGAGTGGGGCGTAGGTTCTGGTATATTTGTGGAATCTTGTGGAAGCATGCTTGACACATATGTAGGAGTGCAAGGCAATCTCAAGAGTGCAAATTCATCAAGTTGGACATCCTTGTAGTATGGATCATGAATGTGCAATCTTATACTCTAAGGTTGTGAGAACTCATGAGAGACTAACATAAAATCGTGGTTTTTATGCTCTACACTTTGTCTTCTAACAATGATTATGTCTAATGGGATAATACATCTGGGTACGTATTTTACGATACCAGTAATATCTTGTGGGAAGCTAATGGTATGGTCACTATATTTTAATTGGCCTCCTCATGCATGCCTAACTTGAAGAAATAGATTGAACATTGCTATTAACATCTCTTCTACTTGAGTAAGGTTTTGCAAAGCAAGAGGCATGCTTCCAGGGTCCATGGTATTCCACTTTGAAAAATGATTTCCTTTTTGCTCAGCAAAGCATCTATGGCACTTAGTCACATTGTTTGATTTTCTAACTTGAATACCTAGGTAACTCTCTAGGCAAATGGAACATGTAGTCATGATTGATAGTTTTCCTAATCTTGAGTGGAATCATTTTTGTTTAGCAATATACTCAGAAGTGTAAAATGTGTTATGGATCATGGTAGAATAGGTTGGAGGTATAGGAACATATGGTATTGGTAGGAAAGTATTGAATGTGTTGTTGTTTAGCACTTGAGCATTTCTTTCTATTGAAGCATTATGTGATGCTCGTCTAGCCAAGTGTTGATTTCATCCTTTTTTGCATGGTACCATATCTATCGTAATTAATTTCTATGTTCTCTATTAGATGATGTCCTAACATTAACACTATTGAATCTTGAAGGACCTCTCATTTATTACAGAATGGAATGCCTAAATGTTTACAAAAGTATTTAGAATTTTACTTATGAATAAATTCAAACTCAAATATTCGATAAATAATTACTTTGAGAGATTAAGTATAACTAAAATATAGTAGACAACATTGTTTAATTAACTATTAAATAAAATGCAATGAGTATATAGTATTGACCTTATATAGGACTCACCTTATACAAATATTAATTTAATACAATATTAAAAAGTGTAGTAAATTATGCACTAAATATTTGTTTTGTAGTAAAATATAATGATTATATTCAGAATTTTGAAAGGTGTTAGTATCAATATAAAGGATTGGGCATTTGTATGAGGGAAAATGTAAGCATCCTTAAACATGTTATTATAAAAATTCTTAATTTTGTAAGCAACAACTAAGAGATGGTAAACAACCATCTTCAAGAGTCCTAGACATCAAATATAGAGAGTACATTAATTAATAAACAAGGTTATAAACAACTAGTAAGAGGTTCCTAGACATCAAAAATATCGAATCATTAATTAATGAACAAGGTTATAAAAAACCAGTAAGAAGTGGTAAAAAATTGTCCCCAAGTGTCTTATGCATAAATTTTGCAAGCGGTACATCTAAGAAAGTTAACTATCTTGTATCATGTTAGTTTTGACATTAACAATTAAGCATATGTAAGAGGCGGTATACAACCATCCTCATCATTTTAGTTGCAAGACAATCAAAATATTTTTCTAAAATTGTGAGCACATAGGAATGATAATTTTATTAGTTCATTATAAACATATTTGTTTAAGTAAATTGCCTCAAATGATGAAATCATGTCTTACAAATGTATATATTGCAATAAAGTTGTTGACAAAGTAAATAGTTAATGATAATTTTACAGTTGAAAAATTAAAATTTATGCTGGGATTGCAAAAATTAATGATAAGTAGCATAATTCCGTAGAGTAAACAATTTCTAAATTAAGAAATAAAGATCAAGTATACAATTTGATAGTTGTTTGATAGTCAAGTTAGTTGTTTCAACTAAATTATTGAAACTCATAACATAATACATTCACAAACTTTAAAGGATCAAAATCAATAATTTAAAGATTTACATGTGTAATGTTGGATTATATCCATACATAATATATTTCTAAAATAGAGTACTTTAGAAACCAAAAAACATGAGATACAATGTACCTATTATATATGTTATGGATAGATGGGTAAGTAGATAGTGGATGATGTTTCCAATTATACAATTGAAGACATTTTTGAAATTCCATTAAGGAGGTTGACACTTTAGTCCATGAAATTAAGGTGTTGAAACCTTGTAATAATAGTGCTAAGTTTAAAAGCACCACAAAATTCCTCTCATTTGATATTTAGATTGAAGAGGAATTGGTGGGATACAACATTGCTTACTATCTTTTCAATTGTTTCAACTTCTACCAATAGAAGTTGTTAATCTTTGGTTGCAACACCAATCATTGCTTATGCAGTGTTTCCAAATGTAATAACATTTTGTAGTTCACCTGTATGGTCTTCTAGGTCCATTTTTAGAATGTAGGTATAATCACATTCAAGAAGATCAACACAACATTATGGGCAATGCCAAGTATTGTCTAATTTTTGGATGACCTTGTTTTTACATTTTTATTTAGTATTGTAAGTGGGTAGGAAAGGTAATAGAAGTTACCTACGTATATCTTTGTTATAGTGTATCTACCATATACCTACGTATATCTTTGTTATAGTGTATCTACCATTAATATTCTCTACTTTTCCTAAGAGGGTAAATTCATTAGCTGCAGATGTTGAAGCTGAAAATGAAAACTAATGAATCTATAACTAGAATCACAATATTTCCAACATCAATCAATGAAGTATCTCCTAAATGATCACAAATGCGGAAATGTAAATATTGAACTATGAAAACCTAGCATTAGCATTTAAAAAGAATAATAACTCCATTGTTTTCCTATCATCAAGATCTTGGATTACACTTGATGCTCTCAGATTTTCATTAGAACAAATGCAACAAGAAGCTATGATGAATGGATGAAAGGTTGTATGAAAAATCCAATCCCCCCAATGGTGAGAAGAGAGAGGGCTTATATAGATTTTTAGTGGAAGAAAAGTGGGAAAATTGCCATTTATGCAACGGAAGATAACTTGAAGTTAACTTATGAAGATTTGGAGAAAGTTTCCAAAATCATGAGATAGAAGATAGAGCTACTAAAAGGAGATAGAGAAGAGTGCGATATCTATATGGTAAGTTTACTTAATTAATTAAATGGAATTTTAATTAATTTGTGGCATATATGAATAATTATTATATAAATATTTATTTAATTTGGAGGAAAGATTAGGATAAGGAGAATTAAATAAATTTAATTATTTATTTAATTTAGAAGAAAGGTTGGATAAAATTAAATAAATACAAATATTTATTTAATTTGGAGGAAAGATTAGGATAAGGATAATTAAATAAATTTAATTATTTATTTAATTTAGAAGAAAGATTCTAGGGCAATTTTTAGTTTCTACAATAGAAATAACCATTTGATTGTCAAAGTTGTAAGAAGTACTATATGTACCTAAAAACGATGTTGAAGGCATATTGATCACCTCACCAATGTACCAAGACTTTAATGCATGCATTTCTTCCACATCTAGGTCAACAAGAAGTTTGATTGCAAAAATGGTATCGATTGTTTTTCTATTCCATGAGACAATGCGACCAGCTTTTACTAGAAGGACATGAGGGTTTGTGTCTAAGCACATTTCAGATATATTTTTACCATCAACATCACAATGGGACCCCAAATTGTGATGTAAATGGTAAAACTAGACATGTCAATTATAGTAGCAGTTCGCTTTGTTGTTTCAGAGCCATTTCTTTTGTGTATAGTGAAGGTGAGAGATATAGGGATGAGTATTACAATAACATCAACAAGGGAATTTGGAGGTATTGATTCAAGGTCTTTGATTGTTTTGAAGTAGAAGTTGTGGGTAGGTATGTTAATGTCTATTTGATCACAAAGTGTTATTGTAGATGATGACTAGAGGGTTATCTCAAATGGATTGGTTGTTTGATTATAGGTAGGGTTGGTTACTTTAATCCAACAATTGGATATACATAAACCTCACCACTTTCGATAGAATTGTAGAATTCATTAAATGCGACATCATTAAATAAAGTTAAATGTATTTCACCACCTACTTCATCTATAAGATCGAAGCCAAAAACTTTCCCTTCACCTTTGGTATTTTGAAATTCATGAAGCATTGACTTTTCCCTTAATTAGAATGATTGAATCGACTCGTAAAGAACATGGTTGGGATGAGAAAAAACCCTTCTCAAATCAAAAGTTGCTTGATGGTTGGCCAATGAGAGCATGTGCAAGATAAAGAGGAGACCCAATGATGCTTTTTTCCATGCCAACTACTTCCATGGATATAATAACAATAGCCTTGCAATATCATAAAATTATAAAAGAGCCACAAATGAAAGTACACAAGGAGAAAGGAGGCTATTTGAATGGATGAAAGTAGGGAAGCAATTGCATACATGATTTTGTTAGAAACCTTGCAAGTATACTCTATTAGTTGGACAATAGATCCCTTCATGAAACTGTCAATTGAAGCAAGGTTGTTATATTTGTCGAGAAGGAGGGCATGATGTGAGTGCATTACATTAGAGAGTTGTAAGCAGTATTTGAAGCTTGTAGATTGCAAGAGGTTGATACACTCCAAGGATAATATTTGGAGAGAAGGACAAAGATCATTTTACCTCTGAGAAGGTTACTTATTGCTCCTATAGTCAATATTATTGTCATTTGAGGAAGACTTGAGTGTGAGAGATGTGTCTATGTACAAGTGGAAAGAGTAATAAGTAATGAGGAGTGAGGGGCAAAATGTAAATAAGCTTGTATAAAGTTTGACCTTTCAACTTTGATAGGCATCCTTATTTTAGATATTAAATGAAAGCAAAGTTTAGGGTTTTAATTGTTTGATGTGCGTTTAAAGAGGAGTACAAACATATATTTGAACTCCTTGTTTATTACTCAAACATAAATAATGGAAATAGACATAGTAATTCGAAGAAATTGTTTTATATGGAAATAAAGAAAGAAATAGTACGTATTTGTATTTTTTTTAAGAAGATACTCAAAAATTAATGTGGTCAAATGGACATTATGTAAATAATACACTAGAGATTATTATTAATAGTTTTATATTTGTACAACATCATATACAACTCTAAACATTTTTAGTATAGTAATTCCTGGGGCAAACAATAATATTGCACATATTATCTACATAGTTTTCAAGTTCACGTTTTATACAAGGACCACAACCTATTTCAAATATCTGATTGTTGAACAATTATATCATGAAGTTGGAAAATCCATCTACTTTCTTGCATGTATAATGGATTTCAATCAAAGTGTGTTGGAATGAGTGAATATCTAGTTCTTGTACATTCAAAGCAACTATACTTGTCTCCTTCATTTGTTGCAAAATCTCGAAGCAATTGGCTATAATATTTGATGCAATGCATTGAACATCACTTCGGAAGAGGTTGGCATTATTTGAAGTTGAACACAAATTAAGTTCATTGGGTGAGCATCTATTGTTGGAAGCACGCTTCCCATATTCACGTCATTATTTTTGCTTGAAATTTCAATGACCTCTATAGTTGGTGAAAGTGTCGCCATATCCTGTAAATAAATATTTAATTACAAGTGTTCTAAAAAACATAAATTTTCACATGATTTTCAAAACCTGATTTACAAAATTATGAAAGACATAAATTGCAACTTCTTCGTTTAGTTCGCCTAAAAGTGGAATAACTGATTATATCTCCGTAATGACAAGGTAAAAGGTAATTGGTTCAAGTTGATGAAGTTATGTATAGTTCTGTAATTATGAATGATGATATATCCCACTAATCTCACCCTTTCACTACAATAAGTGTTGTCACTATACTAGAATAATATTTTGAGCTAACCATTTTGGACATGTCACTTGCACATAAGTACAAATTTCATTAAGAAGAGAGGCAAGAATACCACCTTTATATTTTGCCTTTCTAAGACTGCTTTATGTTTAAAAAAAATTTGGAAAACATACTGATTAAAAAATATTAGTGAGAAACTGGCAAAAGAATGGTTGGAGAATAACATCCTTATTTGTTTAAAAAATATTGAGCACTCACCTTTTACATGCTAGCCCCAACTTTCAAAAGATTATGAAAGACAAATTTTAGAGAACAATAAAGCAAAAGTTTTTTTTGTTTTGACTACTTAAGTAAAATTGTTTTAAAAATGTAAAGTCAAGATTTGTTTGTGAAAAACATAAACTACAACTTCTTAGTTTAGTTCACTTAAAAGTGGGATAACTGATTACATCTCTTAAAATGTTATCCCTTAAATTTGCTTTTGTATGCTTAATATGGGTTGTCCAATTTAGGGATGTGTTTATCAATATATGTTTATCTCAATAGTTTATTATTTTGTAATTAATATGGGTTTATTAATATTGAAATTAATCTTAATATATAACTAACTCTATGATATATATTTTTCAATGTGGCTAGTTTTTTGCTTCCTTCTAACTCCTTTCTGTAATGTTTTGTCTAAAATCTAATACTTATTTTGTTCATCTTAACGATTAATCACGAAATATCAATAAAAAAGCTTTACACAATTATCTACCAAAAAAACTCTCTACTATTAAACTAGTCAACTGTGGAAATACCATGTCTTTAAGCATATATTACTATTATGGTGGAACGAAATTATCAAAACAAAAAACCATTTATTTTAAACATTTTTGGTGTTCCTAATTCTTCATAAGACTTTTCCTTTTACCTTCTATGAACGCGGGTATTGCAATGCAAACTCAATAAACATAGAAACATCAACTCAATATAGAAATATATTTAAGTATCTATCTATCTATTTCATGTTCTATCTATGTATTCCATAATGATAGCCTAAAATCTCCTAATAAATCAAAATTATAAATAAATTATGTAGTGTTGTTTAATATTGCTAGTTTAAAACTTGTACCATATTCTTTTCATCAATGAGCTCTTCAAATATGGATTTAGGATTTGATTTAACAAAAAGTATTGAATTTGTTTTGAAATACATAGGTACCAAAAAATGAGTGAAGCTCTCAAAAGACGGGGCGTCCTATATTCTATGCCACTAGTAGTTGGTAAGAAGGGTTTGCAAACAACAATCTCTATATCGGGTTTACTATTACTAAAAATAAATCAAGATTATAGCTCTTTCTATGTTGATGGGCAAGTGAGACTTATAAGATTATATTGATGTGGGATCTAAGATTGCAAACAACTGGAGTACTATTGAAAATTTTCTAGATACATTTGATTAGTAGTATACTATATATACTAGGGCAGTAGATTTGTCTAAATCAAATAGTTTCTCTAATTTTCTAGATAATAGTATTTCATCTATGGTTGTTGCTGAAAAAAATGATAGCAAGAGAAAAAACAACTATATTAATATTATAAATATATCCCTAATAATTGTTATGTAATAAAGATATGCTATGTAATAGAATAAATAATAATGGTAATTTATATTTGTCGCAGATTCTTTATTCTATTCATTATGTAATGTTATGTAATAGAATATATTACCTAAGTATTTAGGTAATCTAAAAGGTTTAAATACATAGGTAATATATTTTGAAAATATATACCCAACTATATTCTTTATCCATCAATATTCATGGCTTCATACCCTTTTATACCCGCTTATGGTTTATAGGCCAATTCATAAAATTGCATATAATGGATCTTTTTGGGAATGATAACCTTATAATCTTTTGGGTATAGATATACTTGTAGCTTTAACAATATACTTTCTTAATTCCCAAAATCTAAAATATACTTGGATGTTTGAGGATGTATACATTATATAGGGTTCAGAATAAAGATATGTTATGTAATAGAATAAAGAATATTAAACATTTATGAATGTTTAATGTACATTATTTTTATATCAAATGAACATAAAACCCATATTTTAAATAAATTACGCCTAATCATAGTCAAAATTCAAACTACAAGTCCTTTGAACTTACCAGCCATTTGGCTCAGATAAACTTGAGCATATTCTTGTGGCTACATCTGACTTTAAGTATAGTCTAAAAACTAATTTGTTTGTAAGATTGTATTGAGATTTGTTTCACTTATTATTATTAGTATTGAAATTAAAGAATAATTGCAGAAATATAAAGAATAGGTTTGCAATGAGGTAGTAATCCATCTCCTTCCATCCATTCACATGCACAAAATATACAAATGACCTCACTAAATGTGAGATAATATCATGAGGTAAGTAAAAAAGTTACAAGTGTCTAGCTAAATTATTGCTTAGCAAATTTCATCAATTCCATCCCCCATGTTTACAATGATTTGAATACCTTTTATAACACAAGGATCCAGAATTGTTTATTACAACCAACAGTTCATATTACACTTTTCAAAATCAATGGTCAAGAAAAAAGGCACATGAATGCCAGTTGGCATTTGATGTGGATGACTGTTAGCTCCAAAGAATATTCTTTATGTTGCATCAAGATCCAGGAATATTCCAGAATATTGTAACATCCACATTCTAAAAGCATAGTAAAAGTGGAAATTTACCATAGAGTAATTCAACAAGGTAAAAATGAGATAGAGAAAAATTTTCTTTTATTTAACATATAATCAAGTAACAAAAAATTGCAAGATTTCTACCCTGAAATAAGCAACATATATAATATACAAAGATGACATTTTATCTTTACAATTACAAATATCTGCATTAGATAATGTTTTACATAGTCTCAATAAACACAAGTCTCAAAGATATACTGCATCCAGAAATTTGACATCTTTATCACAAGCCTCATCATGTCTTTTGCTAGAGAGAGAGAGCATCTTCCCAGTGCTTTACCTCCATCCACAGACTAGCGGTCTCCCACACATCTTCCACATAGGAAGTGGCCCTACCCTTCATGAGGAATATAGACCAAAGGTGACCAGTGGTAATTTTCCTTTCCAAGTACATAGTGTTGTATCCTACACAACTCTATCAACCATACAACCCTAGATACCCTCTAGCTAAGTATAATTTCTGATAGGTTATGCAGTCCAGATACAGTGAACCGACAATGCATGTAGAGACATATGCATTACTATGGCCATAGTTTCAATATAAATTAATGTTTGCAATGAATGTTGTCATAATGTTCACCCACCCCAACTCGACTTGGATAGTATCATATTCCTATAGTTTGACTTGGTCAATTATGTATAACTATATAGTCTTGACAACTTCAATATTTTAGTCTTCCTGACCTAAACAAATTTACATTCACTGACTATATTCCATAGACCTTATTGATTGCCTTTCTTTACAAGGATTCTCATTGCATCATTGCAATACCCGAGATCCAAGACTTATCAACTCATAAGAATTTTAAATCAATTTATAACGACTAAGATGATTACCTTACCCAGGTTAAGCATCATAGTCTAGGAAACTATTTCCTTTCTTACAAGTAAGAATAAATATACATAGTTAGGGTACTTGTCCATTCAATCATGATCTATATAATGATCACAACGATTTAATATAAATAATTACCATATCTGGGTCAAGTTAAGGTTTAACTAAAGAGTTTTCTCTAACTCAAATCTAGTCTTTCTGACTTATGTGGATTCACAAGACATTGTCATTGCTCCATAGACCTTATGGAATGACTATCTATTCTTGGGTATCTCTTTGCATCTTTGCAACATTTGAGATTCATCACTTATCGTCAAGTAATAGCTAAGAGAAGTTGTGACTAAAAAGGTATAATAAACTTTATGTTTGACTAACCATTTAATGGTACCTCTTGCATGCTTGCAAAACCCGAGGCTTATGACTTATATCTCAAGTCGACTTGTAACCAAACAAATAGGTTTCTCTACCTAAGGTTAAACATTATTGACTAATAACAAATCACTTTTCAATAAGATGAATATGAACATTTATTATTTAGGGTTCTCAACCACTTAGTGTCTACCCACACAAAACAACTAAAATGGGTTATAACCATAAAGGTGTTATCAAATAATCTTTAACCCTTCTAGCTTAAACTAGGGTTTTATTTAACCCTTTAATAATCCATTATATCAAAATAACCCTATCTCATAACTTCAAGACTAAGGTTTATAAATGACCTTTGGTTTAACTCAACCAAGGTTAAGAATACTATGGTTTTGTAATAGATAATAACTCATATACAAAAGGAATATGAATACTTTCAACTTACCTTCATGTGATGTCATTAACCATCACTTATTATATACTCATATATGATTACATACAAGATCCTATCTAGTTAGACTTAGTTTAATTCCATCGTAATGATTTACTACAATGTTATTCTCATTTATAGAATACATAGTAAGGATGGTCCTATGGACCTTGTTTTCTCTATCATAACATTCCCAATGATCTATCACTCGATTTGAATAAAAGGTGGCTTTCTAAAGCTTAATAAAAATCTAGGTTCTCTTGAAAAGAAAATCATTTTTGACATTTATAAACTTAACAAGAAATGGTTTAAACTACCATTATCCTACCTCAAGGATTTAACCACCTTACTCAAACTAAGAGAATACCTATCATAGTTTACTGCACTAATAATTTTGAAAGTTGTTGCATGATTAGCTTATAACCAAATACTCAACCTGCCACATGATTATTCTTACTCATTATATCGACTAGTCTTTCAATGTATTAGACAACTTTACAATGACCTTCTATAGGTATAAAGGAAAAGTAATGATCAACGAATCATTTCAATGATATTATATCAGTCAAACTTCAAAACAATTATAAAAGTGTTCAACTTAGGTAATTTTAGCTTATACCAAGCGTCGACCAACCAGCTATAATGATGCTATAAAACTTCTAATGGTTTTATACAGTTTGGAATGGGTGCTAAAATCAAATCATTATATCAGGTTCACTGGTTATGCATCAATTATCAATAGAATAGATTAAATGACATAAATGATTTTCTCATTCCCAACATATAAAAGACAATAAGAGAAAATGATATTTTGGTATTATCATTACACAAAGCATATGTGTTACCTAGTGGCAGCTCAAGTAAGTTACAGTTTGCAGAAACAAATATCTAGTTGGCGCCTATATGAAGTCGCCTTCCCTAATTCTCCTCTCCGTTCTGGCTCTTTTCCCACTCTTTAATCACAGCGATCTTTCTTCTTTTCTCCCGCTGATTTCCTATCTCCCTGACTCTTAATGAGTCATGCAATCTAAAGACTTCTAATCGGCTCATAATGAGTCATCTGTCCTTACTCTCTACCACTCAGTCAGTTGGAAAAGAAAAAGGAGTCATTGCAGTCCACTACCCATTCGGTTTCAACTGAATCCATATTATCAGCAAAGATTTAACACATGTCTTAGAAAGGCACCAAAACGTGGGGAAATCATCAAGTGCAAAATTAATACCACGTTCCCTCTTTGAAAGAGGTCGACACAAGCATTTAAACTGTCGCTGATCATTAATGATCACTTTAAGTGATCCAATTCCATCACTTAAATTAATGAAGGCATTTCAATTTACATGTCCATGGCTACTCAAATGAGTAAGCATTAATAACTAACATGAGGTATTATCCTCATTTGATTCAAAAATATATATATTTGCTTATATCAAATATGGCTTACATAACATCGATCCTAAACAATAGTTATGGTTGATCAATAAGAATAATAGTAATAAAACAAAAGTTTACGGATAATGTGAACGGGTCGAGTTTATCTCCCCATCACAATCCTTTGTTAAAATTGCGTCAACTTGACGAGATCATCATTTGACATTAAATATTGACAATAAAACACTAAGTGATTCAATAATAATAATAACGCAACCTTTTTACGACAATGACGTCGTAATTTTTATGTTAAACATAAATGGTTATTGTTCTTACTTAGATGACATCATTTCAAATGACTATGTCAATACACAATGACTTGACTAGAAAATATTCGAAAGATATCGACTACTTGTCGATTGGGTTCAAAAGTAAATTGACAAGACAAGACTTACCTCTTACGACACTGGTTCACATTTTCGTTAAACACTAATACTCGTTTGGCAAATCATCACTCGTAACCTAAGGTCTATATCTCTCTCCTCGAAAGATACTCTCTCTCTCTTTTCTCTGAGAGTCATCTGAAAACATGTAATCCTGTATCAAACTTGTAATCAACAAAGTATGATCAATGCATCATTATTCAAATAATAAACCAAATCTCATAATGCAATATTCAATCAACAATAATAAAATATTCATTTCTATAATTCCATATATGACATTCGATATAATCCATGTCTTTCCTCGACATTAATCTAAACATCATAATAGATTTACTTATGTCCAAGTAAAAGTAAAAAGTATAGCAAGACAAAAATTGGGGATGTAACAAATATCCCCTTTAGACACTCTACCTCTCAGATATTCTTCACTTTCTGGAAGCCCCTCTACAATTACCATTCGGATGTCCATCACAGTGTACTTTGTCAAAAGGTGTACCTGGATATCCATTGTCATTTGAACTATCACCCTATCCTTCTGTATATCTGATTAGTAGGCATCAACTTAGTGGTTCACCATTCTTCAAAATTCTTCATATCTGATTAACCATCTAGATATCCCACTAATCAGAATATCCACATCCATATCCGGTTGTATCAAAATACTTAATGTTGAAGATCTCCGCTACTCTATATTAGAACCTACATCTACTCGAAATCCTTAGCCCTATATGCATCATAAGATATAATTGTCTTCGTGATTCCATCTCTATCAACAGCTTGAGCTTTAACCTAAGCATATTCTTGTGTTTGGAGTTGATTGCTCAAGGTTATCCATTTATTCATACGGGCATCCAAATTGCCCTTATATGGACCTTTATCTCTGTATATAGGTCCATTACCTCATCTATGACATTCTCTGAGAAATGGCTTACTAGATCCTCCAAAAATAGGCCATACTAGGCCTTGAATCTCGCAATCGAGGCTTGTTCCTCATAGACCTATTTCTCATCTACCATTTGACCTGTTATCTCCTCCAAAACTTCCATTTCATTAATGAGGAGTTCATGGGCTCCGCTACTGATCTCTATGGCTTTGTGTCGGCATCCTTTCAATATTTCTTCCTCGAACTTCGAATCTTTCATCCATGTTGACATATGCAAATGGTTTGGTTTGTCATAAATGTTGGCTTATTAGTAACTTGTCAGACAATGTTTGGACAACCTTCAGCTTGGTGAGATCTTGACCATTTTGATCTAATCCTGTTGCACATTCTTCCTTCAATACATCGGCCTTGTTTTTATGAAGGGAGGTCTGGATAACATCCTCGCCTTCCACCAAGAACTTCTAGTAACACTGTTCCATTACATGAGCTTGATGTTTATTTGCATCAAGCTCTGTGATATGTTCCTAAGTCACCAATGTCAAATTGGTTGGGACCTCAGTTATTGTTGTTCCAGGGGTGAACAACCACTTAATGAATGACTCTAATTGGGCAATGTGCCCTTTCAACTCCCGCTTCTTCAATTTATCCTTTCTTATTCAAGCTGCAGTAGCCTCTACACAACCTATGAGCTCATCTATTTCTTGCTCAGCCGTGGCATGCCCTAAATCTAGGGTAGTTATCTGGTACTCACCCACTCTTATCTCTCCCTTGGCCTTATGACTATAGGCACAACCAATTGGGTTGTCCTATGTCCTATTGCATCTTTCCTGATGGAGGATACTACCCTCGCTTTTCTCCTAGGCTTTATTTCTTTTGTAGAAAATAATGTCTTGAAATCAAAAGGAATTAAATGAATGGGAGGATCATGTAACTCTGATGCCAGCCATCCTAGAATGTCTTGTGTAGGTCCTCTTAACAAGATTGTTCTAAACATCATTTGTTCACAATTCTTCTTCTTTGCACTGTTCATCATTGTGTTGAGGAGCTTTGTCTTGACCTTGTTCCTCGACTTGGTGTTGTTCATCGCCTTTGACTGACCCAGGATCTTGTTCAGTATGCACAACCTCAATTCTCTTATATTTCTAATTATCAGGTTGATCCTCCATGGGTTGGGGCTCCAGATTTTCTTATTCATGAGGCACCTCTCTTGTATCTTGGTCCTTTTGATCCTCATTAGATGCCAACTTTTGCTAAATCTCTTTATCCTGATCCCTTATTGGATGCTCTTCATCCTGATGTACATCACCTTCATTCAGGATATCTTTAGGATTATCCTCTTTATCTTCTGGAGGAGTAAGGTCCACATTTACTTGTGTTATCTCCATCTATTGTGATGGACCTACTCCCTCATGTGCTGGCATCCCTAGGTCTTTTACTTTTTCTGGTTGGTCCATTGGCACATTTTGAGGTCTCAACATCTTTGTGTCAGATATCAACTTAACCTCTTGATATTTTACTCGCTCTGCCTCAGCATGTCCTAGTTGTGACTCATCAAGTTGTGATTCATCAAGTTGTGACACACAAGGAGTAAACAGGGAGGAGACCAGGTTATTTACCACGTCTCATCATCCATCATGTCTACAACCTGATCTAGCAGCAATTGCATACCCTTTGCCCTTGCTTGTTTTTGGCTCTCCTGATCCTTCTTCATCTCCTCAGCCATTTCTCTCTTCACCTAGATGATATCATGTATCTTTGGGGCTTGAAGTGAATCTGCTACCAACTGGTTATCTTGAATTTCTTGAAATACTGCCTGTTGAGCCAAAGGTGCTTGCATTTGAGGCAATTGAAGTTTGGGCTGGGGAGTAGAGGTGAATAATGTCTCCATTTCAATGAGAGGTTTGGATGTCTCTGCTTCTCCATCTTTGTCTTTCATGAGGGCTCCCTCATGTGTGTTGTTGGTTGGGGCATCCTCTTCTTCTGCTTAGGGATTTGTAATCCCCCCAGGATATCCACTATTGAGCACTCTAGTGGAGTTGCATATGATATTGGGATAGCACCTATTGGTTGTTCCCTTTTCATTGAACGCATTGTGGCCACACTAACACCAGCTGAGGTTAAAGGTGCCCCAAAGATGGATGCACCTTCTTGGGCCAATGAGGCCTCCATGACTCTCCTCTTAACTACGAGAAAGTCATCATAGTCTTGTTGAAGGCACAAGACAACTGAGAGGGGAGGTGAATTAGTTGTATCAATTATTTCAAACCCTCATAAGCATAATCACATCCACATTAGTTTACTTAAACCCTTAATCTGTTATGAAGATTAAACATGAAAATCAAATAACAAAAACTTAAACACGTCAACACTATGCACAAGAGAACACCAAATTTTTTATGTGGAAAACCCTAAAAGAGAAAAACCATGGTGATGATTAGCTCACAATATAAAGTAGTAGCAACATTGAATTACAAGAGGCTCACTGCCATACAAAGAATGCTCACTACAGGGGACTCACTGTCCAAGTGGACTCACTGCCCATTGAAAAAGAAAGAAGAAAGAAGAAGAGGTTCACTGATATAATTGCATCTAACACATGCATGGGTTCAGTTCCAATAAAGCACAACAATCATCACCTTCGCATCTATACCGAAAGATAGTAGACACCTTCTGCTCACTACATCCAGTCATCTAACTCATGAAAGCTCTTACTGCCCTTTTATCACTTTCACATCACAAACTTTATCTCTACCATTCATGCCCAATCACACATGAACTCTTGACACTTATTTATATCATCATCAACCTTGAAACAATCTTCCAGGTCAACAACACAATCTTCAATCCTTGAAATAGTCTCCAAGGTCGGCAAACACACAGAATTTGAATTAGGTCTAGACCTAAACATTCCACAATGCAATGGAATGAAAGTGAACCACTGTAAGCCTTAGCTCAAACCCAAATCTATCCAAGCACGTTACACAACATTCACATAATCATCAAATCAACTCCACGATCAGCTCGCAAACTTCTAGGTCGGCTAAATGGTGTAAATATAGGGGATTCTTCATCACACACTTCCATGATCGCAACCATAACTTGTGAACCATTCCTAGAGCTTTAACACATTCTAGAAACACCCACAAACAACTTGAGGTCACCTAGAAATCAACAAATTTATCCACAACAACTTTCACCTGAAGAAGGCGCATTGTCTGGTCACAACCAACACTGTTGAACTCTACTACACAAGAACTTGCTTTCCAGAGCATCATTCCACACACCTATTGTATAGAAGGTAGATAAGGAACTTATAGGCTTAAATCTAGAATTGCAACACCTGAGACCACTCTGCGAATAAATGCAGATCAAAATACTTTCTCCCAGACATCTTTGCACAACTCAGAAACACTGTCAAATCTTGTTCTCAAACTGGTGAACATAACTTTCACTTCACAATGATTTGGAGCACCAAATTCTGGATTTAGTATCTTACACCACTTCTCAACAACATATCCAAATCACACACTTAGATATCCAACACAGAAGAAATGCGGAGCAAAAACTTGAGCAGTATACTGTAAGCCAGAAGACTCCTTCAACACATTATTTTTAGTATTATTGAAATTTTCTCAA